>CM053616.1:62548192-62578728 GCA_028646535.1 Procyon lotor | reverse complement strand
CACCCAGGCACCTCTAATCCTACAGTGTTGAAAGGTTTGGAAATTATTTTATAAAAGCAGCAGAGGGACGCCTGGGTGGCTCAGTGGGTTAAGCAGCTGCCTTCAGCTCAGGTCATGATCCCAGGGTCCTGGGATCGAGTCCCACATCAGGCTCCTTGTTTAGTGGGGAGCCTGCTTCACCCTCTGCCTCTGCCTGCCTCTCTGCCTGCTTGTGTTCTCTTTCTCTCTCTGACAAATAAATAAATAAAATCTTTAAAAAATAAAATCAGAATATTCCTTTTTTCATTTTGCACTTCACATTTGATTTTGTTTACAAAACTTGTTTACATAGATAAATGTCAAAATAATCTGACAGTTCTTCAAAAGATTGGACAGATGAGCATAGTGGAAAAAACAAAAAGAGGGAGGCAAACCATAAAACAAACTCTAACTGTAGAGAACAAACTGAGGGTTGCTGGAGGGGAGGTGGGGTGGGGGATGGGTTAAATAGGTGATGGGCATTAAGGAGGGCACTTGTCGTGATGAGCACTGGGTGTTATATGTAAGTAATGAATCATTAAAATCTACTCCTGAAACTAAAAAAAAAAAAAAGGAAAGAAAAGATTAGACATAAAGTTTTCATATGGCCCAGCAATTCCACTCCTAGATATGAACTGAAAACATGTCCACATAAAACTTGCACACAAATGTATATAGTAGCATTACTCACAGTAGCCAAAAAATAGAAACAACTCAACTGTTATCAACTGATAAATGGTTAAACAAAATGTAGTATAATTCATAAATGGAATATTATTCAGTTATTAAAAGGAAACTGGTACATGCTTCACCATAGATGAACCTTGAATATATTATGCTCAACAAAAGAAATCCTACACAAAACAAGCCTATTCATATGAAATGTCAGAAGAGGCAAATCTATAGCAACAAAGTAGAGTGGTTGCTAGGAGCAGGTTGGGCACAGGAGCTGGAGGACTGCTGGTGGGTATTTGGTTTCTTTCTGGGGTGATGAAAATGTTCTCAAGTTGCTTACAATGATAGTTGCACGACTCTGAAATATACTAAAAAACCCTTGAATCCTGGAAATGAGTGAATTGTATGGTTTGTGAATATATCTCAACCAAGCTGTTCTGTTAAAAAAAAAAAAAAAGTTAAATGTCAGTCCATCCAGATCAGAACTTTCACGAAGGTGAATCATTGGCATTCTGATGAGTAAGAGCTTACATTACAATATAGACAGCATCTGCAAGTTAAAAGGAGCAAGGCTGAGAAAAGGTAGCTTTAACCTGGGAGAAACTGATAATGTTTAATTAATCCAGGATGCTCTGAAACCCAAACCAGCTGGGATCTGCTCATGCACCCTTGGTGCCACTTTGAAAGAACAGGTGCATGTTCATGCACTCTCTGGCACGTGTCCCCCGGTGTTCTGTTCTCCATATGAAAATTGTTGGCCCGGTCAGGTTTGATTACTTTATTATATGTTCCCCTCCGAATGCAAACGCCATGTGGGAAAAACATTTTCAACTGGAAGAAACAAACTATGAAATGTGGTAAGGAGAGGGCAGGGAGTCAGATTTGACTTCTGTTTTAAAGTAATACATAAGAAAAAGTATCTTAATGAGTAAAAATAGCTTAAATGGACAGGGTAAAACAAAACATATCAAGGAGGAAGTATTTTCCAAGACGGAGAAATGCACTGTGCGTGTTCTCCTCTGTCAGATCTTGTATACAGCTTGGAGAGCTGCAGTTGCTGTGTATATGAGACCCAGTGAGATGATTTCAGGATATTGTTTATGATAACTCGAAATTTCTTGCTTTCAGGCAATGTGGATATAGCTTGCATCTATCTCGTTTATATAGAGATACATAATTTTTCAAACAAAGGTTGTTTTCACATTGAAGAAGGATAGTTTTCTTGTTTTTCATACCTATACTTCTATTTTAGCCTTTTCTTCCTCTGCTGTGTCCCATCTCCTGCTTCCCCCAACCCAACCCAACCCAACCCAACCAAACAATGCAAAGAAACAACCAAAAAAATACTGCTCCAGAAAAAGTTGAGAGTGTCACAACTGCAAACCACTTCTGGGAATATCATGCCTCAAAAATAAATTAATTTTATGTCAAGACTACTTATGATGTTTTATGTTTAATTACAGTGTAAATAATGGGCTCATGTCTTCTATCTGCATGATTTTGTTATTATTTTTTTAATATTTTCTGTCCGTTTGTTGAAGTTCACACTAAGTTCTTGCACTCTTCTCTCCAGCCTGGTGAGCATCTTTATGACCATAACTTTATAAAGTCTTTATCAGGCATATTGCTTATCTCTGTTTCATTTAGTTCTTTTTCTGAGGTTTTTGTCTTATTCTTTCTTTTGGAGCGTATTCCTCTGTCTCCCCATTTTGCCTGACTTTCTATGTATGTTTGTATAACTTAGACAGGACAGCTACTTCTAAACTTGAAGGAATGGTCTTGTGTATGGTTAGCCCTTATTTAGACATTGTATACTTGGTGAATTTGGCTGGCTGGCTGGAGCTGGTGTGGGCTGGGGGTTGGTGGGGCACACTTGTTGAGGCTGCCATCTTGGGATGGCTGGAGCTGAAGTGGATGTAGGCCAGGGCAGTCCTGAGGCTCTTTGCTAGAAGGACAGCTGAAGCTGAAGTGGGAAAATGGCTTTATTAGCTGTGCACATGACATATTGTTTCAATTATGTCAGTATTTTCACCCACCACAGCCTTTGCACTGGACCAGCTCTTAGCTAAGGAGTCTAAACTTTACCCCAGTGGTCTCCAAAGTGCAGTATAAACATGTTTGCTTGATTTTTATCTGAAAAAAGAAGACGACATTTAAGCTGTAATACTATTTAATATGGACATAGTGCGTATGTGTAATTTATAAGAAACATACATATACTGAAGGACACTTTCTTATTACTTTGCTTCTGATTAGGATGTTTGAGCACAAAGTTTGGCGAGCATTCTCCTTCCTTCTTTGCCTTCTCTAACCCTATTGTTATGCTCTGGCCTCATGCTTCATTTCCATTGGTTCCTCTTCTCACCCTGCACCATTAGACTAAGGGAACACAGGCACATATTTGGAGCCAAAAATACCGCAGGGTTCACGAACAAACACACATTCCCATGAAAACCTGAGGACAGCCACACTTCCAGAGCCAACTATTCTTAACCACCATTTCAGTAGAAGGCCCAAGAGGATACTTAATGAAAGGAGTGGTTTTATTTTACTAACCTAAAGACTTGAAAGTGAGATACAAGCTAATTGAGTTTCTTCCAGGTTTGACCTATGGTTTCTTTCAGCCATGAAAAATTGATGCATCATCCATTTTTCCAGATTCGGAGATTTTAAGTCTAATCTGAAGATACTTATAGTCAGCTAAATACTCATCAAGTACATATTTTATTTAGATACTATAGGAAAAATTAGAGAAATATTTGTTCTTGAAGAGTTTATGCAGTAGTTGGAAAGAGACTATGTGCATAGAGAATATCTATTTTTCATACACTGTATATATATATTCTACAGTAACACATACAGAAAATTAGTGAATACTCAAGATTATATACGAAACAGCCTTGATTCATCAGCAAAAAGAGATGACTGTCCTCCTAGCAGGTGACTGGACCAAATGAACTCTTTGCAGTGACTTCTAGCTTTCCAAGAGATGGCCTAGGGTTTTATGGAGGAGCTAGCAGGAGAAGTCCCAAGAGTTTGGAAAAAAAAAAACAGAAGTCACTTTGGGCCAGAGTACTTGGACAAAGTTTCACAAGCAAGATAAGACTTGAACTCACATTGGAGGAGCAGGATATGCAAAGAACAAAGAGTAGGAACACATGAAACTTAGTAAGCCTTCCTTACTGAGGGGGACTATGTGCTGGAGCCATTCATTGGCATGTGTTTTTCACTCAATCTTGCCAGGCTGTTATTTGCTCAAGGTCATGGCAGTCAAGTGCCAAAGGCAAACTTCCTGCCTCTGCTTCTATCCAGTATACCAGTGACCTGTCCTGAGTGGGACAGGGAGGTTGTTTTAGATCAGCTTAGAAAGTCTGGATGCTATCACATATTGAAAGACATACTGCAGTCTCTGTTTTAAGAGCATTAGCTCAGTTGCATTGTATAAAATGGACTAAAAGAAAGGAAAGATTAGAATCAGGAACACTTGTGAGGTCATCTGTTGCTATTACCTAGTTTGAGGTAAATAGAGTGAGGTGTGATGGTAAGGTCTCCAAGTGGAAATAAGCACAAAGAATTAAATCCATCCTGAGCTCAGGAGAGAAGTCTGGCTGCAGATTAAGATTCAGATGTGCTCCGTGTAGACATCGTAATTGAAGACTTGAATGTATAATCCATCTCTGTAGGAAATATTGTGGTGATGGAAAATCATTGAGCCGGTATGAATATGGAGGAGAGGAAATGCCGGCCTACATTTCACACTTGGTAACGTCTTCCTCTCTGAATCATTCTCTGACTGACTCCTTAGACAGACATCCCCAGCATTGAGGAGTGCAACACCAGCACACAGGCTCAGGATCCCTGTGTGAAACACTTCCATTTCCTAATAATGTTCATCAGAAGCAGTACTTTTTATTAGATTCTAGACCTTCATTTTAAGAGAAGGAAGTGGTAACAGAAATCAGGATGATGTTGGAAGAGATTCTAGACATTTAACCACTAATAGTTCAAGACTCAATTTAAGCATTACATTTCTCTGTCCCTTTGCTGCTTCTTCCCTACCTCCCACAGATTTGGGGGTCGCCTCTTTGGTGCTCCAGTACCACTCATTCCGTTCTTTTTTTATGGCATTCCTTGTATCGAGTAGTAATGTTTGTTACACTTGTCTGTTCTGTAGACTCTGTACAACTTGAGGGGAGAGATTTTTGTCTTGTTCATCTTTATCCCCAGTACCTGATATAAAGTAGATGTTCAATAAGTATTTGTAGATCAGCTGTCCTTCCAACTTCCTAATATATTTTGTTCTTACAAATCTGGATAAGGAGCATCCCTAGTTTTCAAACATATTGACTGAAAGAAATTCCTCTTCTGAATTTGACGAGATATTTAAACATTTGGCCAATTATGTAGATCAAGAGATATTATCCGTTTCCTGATAAGTTGGGAATAGTTAAAACTACACAAAGAAATTTATTCTTACTTGTCCCAAAGTGGTTTTTGTTGGTGCACATTCACTGCCAAAAGGAAAATATGACCTTAAGTAGACTAGACACCACTTTGGTTAGTGTAGGCTTGTGGAGAGTGTCTTCCTATGTCCATTCTCATGATGCCTTAAACTACAGCCTATGTACTGTAGAGAACAAGGACAGTGTCTGCTTTTTGTTCACCATTATATACCCAGTGTCATATAGTGTGATGATTTCTTCCATGTGAACACTGAATGATTAAGTCCATTGTTTCCTGAAGTCTGATCCTTCAAAATACTCTCCAAAGGTAGTTTTTGAAAAAAATACCCTTAGTGTAGGAAAAGTTGCATAGCTTAGCCTTCTGTAGAGACGTGCAATGTGCATAAGTATGTTAAAGTATGCATAGCACTTTAATGTGTAGCACTCTACAGCCCCTCTGTAGAGTCTGTTTGACTTGCTCTGACCCACTATTTCCCAGAATCATCTGTAATTGTGAGTAGTTGAACCTTTCCAAGATTCAGGTATCTGATATGTACAAAGTAGATGATAAAATTGTGTGGTATGTAACTCAAAAAAATGTTGAAAGAATCCAATGCATGAACATATCGAAAATGCTTTTATATAAAATTCTATTTAAATGTAAGGTATTTGGGGTGCCTGGGTGGCTTAGTCATTAAGCATCTGCCTTCAGCTCAGGTCATGATCCCAGAGTCCTGGGATCAAGCCCCGCATTCATGCTCAGCAGGAAGCCTGCTTCTGCCTCTTACTCCCCCTGCTTGTATTCCCTCTCTTGCTGTGTCTCTCTCTGTCTAATAAACAAATAAATAATATCTTTTAAAAAATGTAAGGTATGGGGCGCCTGGGTGGCTCAGTGGGTTAAAGCCTCTGCCTTCGGCTCAGGTCACGATCTCAGGGTCCTGGGATCGAGTCCCACATCGGGCTCTCTGCTCAGTGGGGAGCCTGCTTCTCTCTCTCTACCTGCTTGTGCTCTCTCTCTCTCTGTCAAATAGATAAATAAAATAAAATAAAATTTAAAAAAAAAAAAAAAAATGTAAGGTATTACTATTTTCTTGTTATCATTATTGCATATGCTATTCTCCAAATAGATGGTATATGAATTATATCTCAGTAAACATTGTTAGATAGGTAGTAGGTAGGTAGGTCGAGGTAGAGCGATAAAATTGGAAAAATGAAAAGCATTCATATTTCTGGAGACAATGAGGTTTAGAAAATTTGAGTTGTCATGGCTACTAGGGTCTGATTCTTCTCTGTGCTCTGGGTTTTCTCTCCCTTGCTAGTCTGATTACCTTTTTCCATCCATTTGCTTATTCATTCATTCATTTAGACAACAAATACTATTAAGTACTGAAGATGAGATACCAAGATACCATTTTGGTTGGTATAGGCATATGGAAAGTGTATATGAAGGAAACAAAAAATCTCTTAAGTTCTTCATGATTTGGGGGAAAGGGCAGACATGGAAACAAATAATTATAGAACAGTGAAGAATGTGTTTTTGTGGAAGGACATACAAAGAATACTGAGGTGCAGTTGATTCCTCAGAGCAAGGTCCCCATCAGAGGAAGGTAGAGAAGTTTGAGTTGAGTCTGGAAAAAGTTTCCCAGATAGACAAGGCATGTTAAGGGCAGCCAGTTCCTACTCAAAATTATAATTCTTGCTTCCTTTATTTATTATTCTTTCCTGCCAGCTGCTTCTGTAACATCCCATAATCATGGCCTCGCCCCCGAACTTCAGGTCTGTTCTTTTATTCTTTCTGTGACTATTCAGAGAGATGCAGTGAAAGTTTGTAGAAGAGGGGTGTTTGGGATTTTATGGAATGAGAATTTTGGGTCTTCCACTGTATCTCTTTTTTTAATAAAGCACAGCTCAACTTGATGTGTAAATTTTTAAAGTATTGAAAATTAAAATAACGCATGTTCACTTGAGATTTTTTAATGTGTTTGAAAATAATAAATAGTTGGCAGAAATATTGAGTATTTTAGAATTTAGAATGAATTTTAGCTTCATGATAAAGTACCACTTTATATCTGAGGCTAAAAACTATAAACTTAGAAGAAAAGAGTTAAGAGAAGTAAATTATTAAATCATTTGTCAGCCTGGGTTGTAAGAGAATGAGGTTTATGCTGGCACTCTGACTTTACAACATCTGAAATCACTCATGTCCACTTTTTTAGATCCAACAGTATCTCTCTGGCCAAATTAATTTCTTTTTTACACTTATATAAGAATATGGCTTTTACATTACAATCTAGCACATATGTCATCTTACCCCTTTTATAATTTTTTTGAAAAGTTAAACTCAAAATATATCCAAGAGTTCAAAGCTGAATTATAATCGACTATATACATGTAACATATGTATGTAGACTATAAATTTCTAAAAAGTATATTTCTTCAGAAATATGTGTGCTCTGGGATGACAGGTCAAAGTTTTAAATTCTATTTTCCTTAGCCGATTTTATTAGTTGCCAGAGAAATATTAGAGATTTATTTTTTACCCACTTTTGTAGCTTAAACAGTCCATTAAATGAATTAATAGATGCAAAAGAGTTTTTAAAAGTGCCTGGCATCTGGTAGGCGCTCAGTAAATGGAAGCCCTTGTCATTCCTATGATTTCTCCAAAGAATTTTTTTTTAACTCACATGCTATGACATGAAGTATCACCATCTGGGTTGACTCAAGCCACTTACCCGAATCAGAATAAAGTTTTTAGCCCTGGAGTCATTTCCTGTCCTTTCTAATTGTGCATAGGAATATACTAAAGAGAGATAACTCCACCAGCTATCAACTGAGCAAATGACTGCGAGTTCCTCATTCCATGTGTGTGCACATGCTCCACCAACACAATGAAAACCAACTTGAGACTATGAGAGAAAAGAGGCTACGGAAATAGACTTTTAAAAAAATTTGGTGTAAGTGGAGAGTCATGGGACAGGTCAAAATGGGCAGGGGAAAGAATTTTAGAGAAATGAAAATGCAGTGCAGGTGGCCACCCTGAAGCTAATTTAACTTGGGTCATCTCTGATCTCTTCCAGCTGTGAGCACGTGCATATGGCCCAGTGGCCCAGATGTTCTTCCTCGGTCTTGATGTTGCACAGCCCATAAAATTAAAACAGGATTGGAATTTAATCCTAGGTCTTTCAGAGCCCAATCATCAATATTTAATGGGGCTGTTCTCTGAAAATATAGAGTCCTGCTAAGAGAGGCCCTGGTTTGGGCCAAGGGAGCCTCCTATAATTTCTATAATTTCTCCTCCGTGACTACTGCCTTCCTTCCTTCACTGCCTCCACCCCCTCTCCAATTTTATGCTTCTCAGAGAATTGCTCCTTGTCTCTGAAGCTCCCGGGTCATGTAAATGTGTGCTTGTTTCTAGATATGAGCTAGAGATCTCTGAAAAATACAAGTACTTTGTTACTTTTTACAGCACAATTAATTGAAGATATTTAATGAGCATGTACTAAGTATTTCAACATTGGTGATTCAGTCAGCCATGTGAGGAATACAAATGAAACAGCGAAGCATGGACCTTGGCCTCAGGAAACATGCAGTCTGGTTGTAGAGGAAGGATGAGCCACATGTAAGATCATCAAAGAATGGTGCAAAATTCTTCTGTGGCTGTTCAGAGCAAAATAACATGCTTTCTTGCGAGAGCTGCCTCTGGTTGTGACTTTGACTCAGATGACTCCTGGATAGGCTGGTGGTCAGGCCTGAAAATCCCAGTTGAACACAGAGGAGATCTGTGTCATTTCTGCACCAAACTACATTTACAGTGGAGGGCCCCAAATCTAAGTTCCTGAAAGCCACCTTGTCTTTTTTCCTTTGTTACCTGCAAAATAAATCCCTTTTCTCTAGCTAGTCCCCTGGCAGAGGAGGGCCTATTTGACCAACATTTTCATCACTAAGTAGGCATCTTTCATTCAGTCCAGTAAGTTGACCAAAAAGCAATGTTATGACAAAGAGTTGAGGGATAGCTGGAGCTCATTTCGTAGCAATAGTCTGGCTGACATCCTATGCCCATTAGTCACAGATTCTGACTTAAATTCTCTCCAGAGACAACACAGACACATGGAAGACCAAAGGGGAAAGGTGAACAATTATTAAGAATATCTGACTGCCAGAAATACAGTCAGAGTCTTTTTTGGACATTCGCTAGGAGTAGAAGTTGAGAAGTCTAGATTTCAGTCCAAATTTCTGTTGTGTATTCTCAGAAACAAGAGTGCAAAGTTCCAGGAAATTCTTTAGCCTGACCCATCAAAATAATAGCCGTTATATTTTGACACTTTTTGCATTTGGAAAACAAACGAGTGTCTTTAACTTATGTGTAGCAGCTTACTCATTATAATGCAATATTCAAATTTTAGAGATCCAGAAGGATTTTTATCAAGCAGGCAAAATTCTAAATGATTTGTCTACCTCTGTATATTCAGGGAAAGTATGTATAACAAGAGACTTCAGATATATGTCAGACATACATATCTATGAATTTAACTTCTCACTTCTCATCCTTTCTCTATTAGAAGTTCGGCTTAGTTACATTTAGTGATTGTAGAGTGTTCATTATGTGCAAGAGAGTGTGCTAGGTGCTAAAATCTTTAAGAAACTTAGAATTCAACTAGGGAAGTATAAGAGGATTATAATATCAGAAATAAGTACTAAATAAACACCCCAAAGCTGCTAGTCAGGATCAGGGAATTCAGTGAGATAAGAGACAAAGACGACTGGACTTGTGTTCTAAGCTAAGCAGATGGGATGAGCCCTGGCCTGGAGCAGGGGGCCGTGTAGGGCACTTCTGTTAATGGCAAGTGTTTTGTCTCCAGTGGGGGATGTGGGGATGGCCTGGATGGGAGATGTAGCTGGAAAAGAATGGTTTAGATCAGATAAGTGGGGTGCAGTGAAGGTGATGTTGGCAATTAAAACCCATCTGAAAGTGTCTGTAAGGAAAAGGTAGCCATTGTGTGACTGCAGAAGAGAGTACGCTTCCAATAGCAGCTTTGGGATGATAATTTTGATGGCAGCGTGAGTAGAGAAGTGATGAGAAGGAAGGTATCTGACATAGGGATTGGATTTTGACAGTCTGTTGCATTACACTTGGCAGGAGGTGGTGGCAGCCTGAGCTGATCAGGGCAGTGACAGAGACCTGTGGTGAGAAAGCGTGGCCAGGAGAGGCCTTGTGGAGGAAGAGTGGACCAGAGGTGGCCCTTCTGACAATACAGAAACATGGGGGATAGAAACTTAGACACCAAGCTATATCTGGTGCCAGGTTGATGATGAGAGCAAGACAGTGCCTGTTAGGGATATTTGTCACCAACACACCATGTACCCCATGTATCTTTCTGGGTCGTTATAAGCTATTATTGGTTTATATCTTTTAAAATATCTACAATTTTAAATGCTGTGTATCTTTTATTTCTTGCATTTTCATATGATGCTTTAGCCACTTTTCAGTTGTTGGCATATTCTTTCACAGTTTTGCATTATCAGTGGAAAACATATAATGTAATAATTCCTGTTCCTTTTTCCCAGCCAGTGATAATGGCTTAATGATTTATGGACAATATTGTAGTAGTGTTATAGTAAGAGTAACGATGATGATGGCCTCATATATTTTCTGTAATGACTCCCTCTTGGGGTGTGAGTTTGATTTTTGTGGTAGATTTTACAAGGTACTTAACCTTCCTTCTTTCTTCTCTTTCTCTCATAATTGAATTTAGAAGATTACCACCTGCCCCAGGCAAATCTCTTCTCCAGCCTTTTAATAAACAGGGCAAACCTGGATTCCGGAGGGGATGATCAGAGCAGACCTCTAAAACCTTCTGTTGTCTTCTGTAAGTGGTGACTCCTAGAGCTGATTGGCTTCCGGGCTGAGCAGTAACCTGACTACAAGGTCTCCTGGGGATGCCAGAATCTTGCAAGAAACCAGTTGTTTAGTTACCAGAGGAGTCTCCGAAAAAACTGGTAGAGCATGCCAATAACCTTCAGACTGTATTAGGTTTCTTGAGCCCATACCAGTCCTGCCTTCAACGAAGCCCCAAGTATCCTTGGTTGGTGTAGGAAACCAAGGGATCTGCCTGCCTTGCCTGTCTGTATTATCACTTTTTAAAATTTAAATTTAACTAATTAATATGTAACGTATTATTGGATTCTGAGGTCAAGGTCAGTGATTCATTAGTCTAATATAATACCCACTGCTCATTACATCATGTGCCCTCCTTAATGTCCATCACCCAATTACTCCATCCCTTCACCCCCTCCCCTTCAGCAGTCCTCAGTTTATTTCCTATGATTAAGAGTCTCTTATGGTTTGTCTAAGGGACAGCCTTTCTAAAGCACTGAATTTTCAAGTGCAAGGAAGTAGGTACTTTCCCCGAGGAAGTAGCAAAATGGACAGTGAGTATGTGGTCATTTAAATGATATGACCTGGTTCTTTTTTCCCTTACAGAAATAAAAAAGCAAGTTCAGACTTAAATAAATGCTACTTTTTATTTTCAGCCTCCTTTTGATGTGATTCAGCATGTTAAGACTTGTTTAAAAGGACTATCAAAGGTAAATATGCAGTCTAGGAATGACATATTGAAGTTATGCAGAACTGACATTAAATTTGAGCATGATCTGAGTACAGTCGGTTCTGCTGTCATGCAACATATTGCCTTTCCAAAAACCATCGCACTATACAAAATCATGTGATAAAAACCACCAGCCAATGGGCAAAGTGGGATAAGGAGCATGGGGCACAACCCTCAAAGACCTCACCAGTGCCATATTATAAAAAAAGATAAGGTTCTATAAGAAGGTTAGCACAGTTTTATACATGCTAAAGAAATACATAAATACAACAGTAAAAATGGCACTTTATGTTGAGTTTGCTTGAGGGGCTAGATACCGGAAGGGTTGTGTCTTGTGAGTTTTTGTGAAGGGGTGGAAGGAGGGTAATCTAATATCATATGGAAGGTTCTGACACATGTGGACAGGCGTGGCTCACAACAAGAGGTGAACTGAGGTAGTGGGGAAGTATTTAAAGTGTGTGTGCACGCGTGCATTTTGTGTATTTCAGAATGGCTCAGTTCAGCTGGATGAAGTTTTCTGCATTCACTTAGTGTTTGTCACAGAAGAAACCGTGTATTAGCAAAAAGTGAAATTCATGTTATGCCCAAATTGTTTCCTAATATATCAAATGGTTTGGAAAGAGTTTGTATTTTCAAAATAGCAATATAGCAGAACTGGCCGTAATTTTACCCCTTAACTTTTATATAAGGACACTGAGACCCAGCCAGGCTAAATGAGGTTTTGTAGCCAGATTAGAAGTTGAAACCAGGCTCCTTTTGTAGTATGTATGTCCACATACTCTGCTGCTTCTTTTGCTGTATCTTGTAAACTCTTGCTGTTATTGCCAGTGATATTGCTTTAGTACTGCCTAAGCAGTAATGCCAGCACTTAACACAGTATCTGGAACTGAATAAATATTTGTTAGTAAATGAATGAATAAGTTAATTAGGTTAGTGAATGGACATAGGCAAGTCCAGGTTCACTGTGGAAACATTTCCAGACCTCAGTGTAGAAGGACAATTAGAGAAGATGCGTGTTTAGAGTTAAGGATGGCAGTGCTCTTATACTCTTCAAGGTTTCTTGGATTGGTTTAGGTTTTAGTAAAATGATTAGGAATATAGGCTTGTGACCGACCACAGGCAAGTTATTTAATCTCCCTAGATAATACTGGTATCTCCCTCATTGGCTTTCTGTAAGCGTTAGATAAGATCATATATATAAACTCAGCATAGTGCCTGGTACAGGGCAGTGGTTCAGTAAGTATTAGCAGTCACCATCTTCATCATCACCAGTCATCACTACTACAGCTGTTGCTGCTGCTTTTCTAGCTCACCCCTCTGTATGTTGGAAGGAACCAAGATTCAGTGAATGTGAGAGAAGGAGCCCTGCTACTTCTTCTGAGCTGTGGCCTGGTTTTCCCAGCTACTTACTGGAGATCTCCACAAACTTCATCTCCACACTTCACAAACCAGATATGCAGTAGGATGTCAAACTCAACACGTCCAAAGTCAGACTCATTAGCTTGCTTCCTATGTGCTTCTCCCCCTGAGTTCCTACTTTCACTGATTTACCCAAGCGAGACACCTCAATGGTCCTTTGCTCTCTCCTCCCTCCTCCACATTCCATGGATCATTCATTCATTCAATTATTATTTTATGGAACACTAGCTGTGTGTCAAGCACTCTCCAAAGTGCTTCAAGAAATAAACATGAATAAGGCATGATTCTTGTCCTGACGAATTTTCAGTAGGTTATGAGATGAGATGCAAATAGGAAGTGCCTGATCCAAATTCTGCGCATCTAGTCAAGACACAATGTGTTGACCAGCTATAAGAGGCCACATAATGTGATTGTGGTTCCTATAAGTGGCCACCCACTCAAATACAAAGCGGATAGCCATTTTTGTGCAAAGATGATGAAGCATATCTGGAAAGCCATTTAAATGCAAAGATGATGAAGGGTATCATTAAGGGATCATTCTATATTTTTAAAATTTTGGTCCTTTGGGTTAACAAAACATATTTGTTTGTCAGGAACGCTAATTTTATTACTCATTCTCCATTTTGGGTCCTAAAAACATTCTTTCACATGAAATGACTAGGCAGTAAAAGTTTGCCCTCTTTTTTAGAATATTCAGTTCTTTAGTTGGATTTGTGTATGATAATTGTTTTTCGTGGTGATATGGAGGTAGTTTCAAAATATTTTAAAGTCGACTATTTAGACTTTTTTAAAAGAAGTTTTAAATTTAAATTTAAAAAAAATCTTAAGTTTCTACTTTTTATATACTTCATTGGATTAATAAATTTAGCTTAGTCTCTAAATACTTCTCAGCAGTGTTTTCTGTCCCAATAAAACCTAAGAGATTTTCAATTCACTGTTAGGTTTCAAATGCAACATATAAGTGAAAAGGAACATTCTCTTTCAAATGTGCTATCAGTAGTATATTCATTAGTAAATAATTAGGTAATTAGGAAAGAGCTCTGGAAAAATACAAGTTTTCAAAATAGGGATAATCGATAAGCAGAGTTATCTAGGTCCAGAGTCTGTAGTTCTCCAAAGGATTTGTTTATTGAGCAACTTCCATGCGCCAAGCCCTGTTCTAGGAGCTGAGGATCCAGCAGTGAGCAAACCAGAGCCTATCCTGAGGCAGTTCACATTCTACTGGGAGAGACAAAATAAATTAACAAACAATAAACCTATAATGCCAGGCAGTGATAAGAGCTGTGAATTAAAATAAGAACTGTAAGGGCCAGGAGCACCTGGGGGCTTGTAGATTCCTGGGCATGGAAGGGCAGAGCACCAGGCTGAGGATGGCTTCGCCCAGCTCACCCACCAGGCCAGTTGGTGGGTGGCTGAGCAGTCATCTGGACCAGGGGATGTAGGGACTTGGGCACGGTGGAGGCCCGGCCAGTGGAGCCCATTTTGCCACCCTCCACTGGCCATGGATTCCTGGGCGAGAAAGAAGAAACAAGGAAAACCCCAATTCCGGACAGCAGCCACATGCTAATGAAAAAGAACTAGATGAAGAGAATTACTCCCATCCTAGAACATTTGGGACTTGAGGTATGCTTTACCCTGAAATCGAGGAATGTAGAAATCAGGACCTGTAAAGAAACCAAGGATGCTGCTGATGTTGTGCAAGTCTTTCTTCTTGGGGTTTCCAGTGGAGGATGCACTTGCCCTGATTAGGTTGGATGACCTCTTTCTAGAGTCTTTTGAACTCACAGACGTGAAGCCTGTGAAGGGAGACCATGTGTCCAGGGCAATAGAAAGAATCGTTGGCAAAGGAGGAATAACCAAACTCACCAAAGAGAATGTGACACAGACACAGATAGTTTTGACTGATGTGCAAGTTCACGATCTTGGCTCATTCTGAAACGTCAGGTGGCAGGAACTGCCATTTGCAACCTCTTCCTGGGAAATCCTCCATCAAAGCTTTTTGGCAGTATTCAAGCCATAGTTAGCAGAGCAGCAGATCTATTCTCATTTCAAATCAGAGACATTTTACCTTGAGACACTAGAGAAAAGGTGTTGCCCTCCACACATGGTCACAAGAAACCATGTGAAGAATTTTTCAATTACTTTAAGCCTCCATTGCTTCTTCCATTCTCAGCCAGAAGCATCAACAGAAAGGAAAGGTTTGATAGTATTCACGCTCAGCAACTTGGAGAATTTCCATATCTAAATTTAGTGCATTATTGTACTTACATATTAATTATAATTTATCACCTCTTTTTTTTTTAAAAGTAGGCTCCATGCCCAATGTTGGGCTTGAACCCATGACCCAGCAATCAAGAGTTGCATGATCTACCAACTGAGCCAGGCAGATGCCCCTCGCATCATTTTAAATAAAAGATTTGCATAGTTTATAATTCTCTTACCAGAATGAAACTTCTTGTTTAAACAGACCTTTATGAATTTATAAATTTATTTATACATGTGTAACTTTTTATAAATTTATATGCATGTCTTATCTATGGAGTCTAGTTAAAAGAATCATCTCACAAAAAAAATTGCGAGTAAAGGGTGCTAGGTTAGATAGATGGAGTGGTAAAAGATCTCTCATAGATTGTACGGCTTCTGGCTTGGTTGTTCATAGTGATTTCATTATTCACATAGGCTTGGAATTAGACGTTCAAATTGACATTGACCATCACACAGTCCTACCTTCCCTTTCACGCTGTACAGATTCTCTGCTGGCCTGTGTTAGTAATGATTTGCATAAGAAAATAGCTTTGTTTGTTTGTATTGTTCACTATCAAGTCAGCCAAGCAAGGAGGTTGCCTGGTGTGGTACACATTGATCTAACAATAGCTTAACTACTTTGAAATCTGCATCCTTACTAGTGGGGAGACAAAATGCTTTCATTAAGAAAGCACAAACACACAAAGGAGATGGTTAACTAACAGTGTCTTGATGTGAGCAAGTTTTTAGTCTCAAATTCTATGGCTTCACAATCTCAGAGGGATTTTCCTTCTTACTGTTAAGGAAAAATCACTCCCCACTGCATTTTAAAGAATTGAAAGTCACACTTGTGTGTTAAGAATATTCACTTTGGCCTGTTAAAAAAATTATGATTGCCCCCCAAAAGGAGCTTTTATGACCTTTTACATTTTTAAAGGAAAAGCCTTCCATCTGGTTAAAAAATATCTTTAAAAAAATTCCTTTACTGTGTTTGTGTTTCCTAGTAAATGTTATATTCATTCCTTAGAAAATTTGCTTGGGGGCGAGTTTGTTTTGGCCTGATGTAATTTAATCCAAAGGCAGAAAAACATTAAGTTAATGAAATCTTAATGGAAAGCCATTATATTTATATATAGTTTAGTGTCTTAATTACTATTCTCCCAAATTGTTTTGGCTTATAATTTTTAATTTAAGTCTCAAAAAAGGATATAGTTTTTAGTTACCTAATTAAATTGGAGAATAATACTTTATTTAAAGTAATTCCTTTTAAATGAGCTCCGACAGACATGTGTCTATATATATCGATTAGATACAATTTCTAATCAATCACTTTTTTAGCCGTAATAACAGATTGCTGAGCAATCATGGGATGTGTTCTGTCCATTTGGTCAGTTACCCACTGAGTAGCTTGAAGTAACCTATTTTGAAGCACTATTTTTAATAAAAAGATCTGATTTCTGTGTTCTTTGTAAATGGGAGATACCACAGAATCATATGAAAATCAACCTTTTTTGCCATCATTTAACTTGATCTGGAGAGAGATAAAAAGTATAAATTTGTATTGCTTAAGTTTTTTTTTTAATTTTATTTTTGAAATTCAAGACAATTTCTAATTTTTAAAGTTTCCTGGTGTAAAGTTTGCAAACCACACATCCAGTAAAGGACGAATATCCAAAATACACAAGGAACTCATCCAACTCAATTAAAAAAACCCAGCCCAATTAAAAATATTTTCTCCCATTCTGTAGTTTCCTTTTCATTTTGTTGATGATTTCCTTTGCTGTGCAGAAACTTTGTAGTTTGATGTTGTCCTACTTATACATTTTTACTTTTCTTGCCTTTGCCTTTGGTGTCAAATCCAAAATATCATTGCTAAAACCAATGTCAGTGACCTTACACCTTATGTTTTCTTCTAGGGGTCTTATGATTTCAGGTCTTATGTTCAAGTCTTTAATCCAATTTGAGTTTATTTTTGTATATGGTATAAGATAGGTATTCAGTTTCATTCTTTTGCATGCGGCTGTCCAGGTTTTCCCAGTACCATTTATTGGTGACACTATTATTTTCCATATTCTTGACTCCTTTGCCATAAGTTGACCATATAATCATGGGTCTATTTCTAGGCTCTCTGTTCTGTTCCACTGATCAGTGTGACTGTTTTTAGCCAACACCATACAATTTTGATTATTATGCCTTCATAACATAGTTTGAAATCGAGGGGCATGGTGCCTCCAGCTTTGTCCTTCTTTCTCAAGATTGCTTTGGCTAATGAGGGTCTTTGTGGTTTCATACAGATTTTAGTATTGATTGCTCTGCTTCTGTGAAAATGCCATTGGAACTTTGATGGGGATTGCATTGACTCTGTAGATTGCTTTGGGTAATATGGACATTTTAACATTCTTTAAATCCATGAACACTGAATATCTTTCCATTTATTGGTGTCATCTTCAGTTTTTCATTAATGCCTTACAGTTTTCAGTGTATATCTCTCTCATCTCTTTGGTTAGATTTATTCCTAGGTTGTTGTTGTTTTTTTTTTTTAAAGATGTTTTTATTTATTTGACAGAGAGAAACACAGCAAGAGAGGGAACATAAGCAGAGGGAGTGGTAGCAGGAGAAGCAGGCTCCCTGCTGATCAGAGAGCCCGATGCGGGGCTCGATCCCAGAACCCCGGGATCACAATCTGAGCTGAAGGCAGATTCTTAACTGACTGAGCCAACTGTGCACCCAGAATTGTGCAGTTTTTAAAAGATGATAATTTAATACCAGAGATAACTTTGAAGTGGATAAAGAATACCTCCCCAAAAATAGCCAGAGAGGAGAGTGGAATCCAGAGAGCACGTCCCACCTGTCCCAGACTTGGGACAGTCCCACGTCCCAGACTTGGCCTCTCCTTCATTTGGGATAATGGCAAGCATGTGATAGATCCCCAAAAATGTTCATTGCATTAATTATGTAACTAGTTAATGGACTTATCTTCAGTTTTGTTCAGTGTACATTTGAGGGTTAGTTATGAGCTGTGCCAGTCACTGGGCAGATTCAAAGGCGAATAAGAAAAGTTCTTTTTCCTCTAGAGATTAGTAATTACATAGATAAGCCTCCATATTTTTAGTCCAGACACAGAATTTCACTTTTCTTTCAAGAACACTGCATCCCAGAGTAACTCCCCAGGTTTCCACTGAAGAAGCCTCTAAAAGGATCAGCCTATTGGGATCACCCAAGGACAGCTCTGTCCACAGGGGCAAGATGTAGAACTCTTCCACCTGTGTATATTGGATGACCTGCAATTCTTGCTGCTTTAAATGAGGATTTTCAACTCCCCAGAGGCCCACATTTAAGCCTAAAATAAATAATTAGGGCAGCTGTAAGTTAGTGCATTTAAGATTCATTGCACCAGGTTATTGTGAAAATTAGATGAGGTTCTATGTGGGAAAGTACTTTGGAAAATAAAAAATGCCATGGCAAGATGGGATGTGATTATATTATTGCCCTCAGCTTAGATTGGTTAATTTTTCTTTAGGAAGAGTCTATAGAATAAGAGATGGAGTGGTGAGTTCTTAAACTCACCAGGTCATTATTACTGCAAGTTGTAAATCACATGGAGAAGTCTTTAACTCAGTAACAGTGATTTATGGCACTCCAGTTGATCCAAAAGCACTTCTCCAATATTCACCCACATGTCTTGATGGCTCCGAAGAGAAGTTCATGGTGCCAGGAGTGGTAAAGTTGAAGACCATGGGGGCCATGTGTCCCTAATTAAACCTGTAAGGATGATATTTTACTCTCCTCAACTTCTTCCCCCAGTGTTGTCATCCCAGTCTCCCCTGGTTATCTTGTAAAAAGAGATTCGTTTAACCAGCCTGTAGAGACTCTCAGGAATTTGCAGGAATTGGGAAGGAAAGTCTTTGGCCCGGCACACTCCTTTCCTGGCCCAGTTCTGGGTTTTGTAATTGAGAAAGGATAAGGAGTGTTTGGAGTGAGTCCAGGACCTGACACTGAATACATTGAGGGGAGGTGAGCGAGCCCGGGGGCAGGGGGAGTGTGTGTGGGGGTAACCAGGACTGCTTATTCTGCAAAGGAGCAGGTCATAGCATGACTCTTAAGTATGGACAGATACCAGGCTTTCCAGCATGCCTGGTGCAGAAGAGAGTAACTTCAGTGACAGATCAAGGCTTATGGTTTTGGAGACTGAAGAGCTATCTGCCTACACTCATGAAGGCTGTGGATGCATTTACGAAGGTTCTACCAAGTTCTTCTCCAGAGATTTTGAAGAACAAGAATAGGTCTCTCTTAGTCTGAAATATTATGGATCGGGTCCTCCCAAAGGCAAAGGCTTGATTCAGATCTGATGAAGGGAAAAAAACTGAGAGAAGGACACCACACCCGATCCTCCCTTGTTGATTATGATGAACAGAGCCAGGTGAAGGTGGGAGTGAGATTGAGTAACTGAGCAGGCCTGCTTGTTTACCTGCCCCTCCCTGTGCTCTGGGAGGGGACCCCAGCATTTGTGACAGCATTTCTCATACTTCCTCTCCTCAGACTGAGCTCCTCAAAGCTGGAGCCTTGGTTTTCATTCTTGTGCCCTCAGCCCCTGGCACAAGACCTGACACGTAGTAGGGCTCAGCAATTATTTGTCAGATGAGTACATTGATGGTGACTCCTTTGACAGACTGAGGTCAAGTCCACAGAAACCTCAATGGAGAGACACTGACAGAAACCTCATTTAAAAACCATTGAGCAGCCCAATCTTTGGGCTCAAGTGCTATTGAACTGTTCACCATAAAGAAGTAAGGGAAGCCTGAGTCCAAATTTCAGTATTCGTAGTGAGACTATTTTCAGCTTTCTCAGAGACAGCATCTGTAAATAATCAGGCAGAAGCCTTTTATAAAACAACATAGAAAAACCTCAAAGACTATTCTAAGGCTGCAACATTTAAACAAGATTTTTAACCCATGGGGACGCCAAGATCAACACGGAGCTTCCTGCACATAAAAGCCTGGAATTTCATAGCAGTGTGGGGGCAAAAGCTATGATCGCATTTCCCCCTTTCTAAATTATATACTGCTTCGTGTTAATGTGAGCAGAGGGCCGGGGCAGAGACAGGCCTGTGGGTTACGTAAGTCCCACTGCAGCCTCCATCCCCGCTGTAATCCAGCTGCCATGGTCACAGTGGTCAAGGGGAGTCACCAGGCTGGCTGGACTGAGAAGGCAAAAGGTCACTCGTAGGTCATGCCATGATTTAAGTACTGGATGTAATTTATAACTGGGCTTTCCCTCTACATAGGAAAATGATCAGGGACATTTGTTGTGTAATTTTTTCTCTCACTAGAAGATGTTGTTCTTAAAACTGAGTTTAGTGGCAGCTATAAAAGTCCATCTGTAGCACATTCCAAAATCACTTTCTTTTCCTTCCCAACTGGAAAGAGGAGCAAGAAGTCAGATGAACTTTTTGGCCCTCTCAACCTGCATCGTTGTCTCCTAGGGAGGAGAGATGGGTCTCTAGGTCATTTCTTTCCTGGTCCCTGAATCAGGGACCACATCAGTGTGTTCCGATTGGGCCAAACTCAATTATAAGCAAGGAAAAAACAGTGCTCCTAAACTATCCTTACGATCAGGCCAGCTCTATGCATGTGTGACTAGTATGATAGGAAATCTGCCCCAAATTTCTCAAACTTCTCATACCTAAAATGTTACTTCTTTTTTTAATTTTTTTTATTATGTCATGTTAGTGACAATACAGTACATGACGTAGGGTTCCATGATTCATTGTTTACATATAACACCCAGAGCTCTGTGCTTACTTCTTAAGGCTCTTCTGGGAAGACAAGCACTACTAATCAGTTGCCATGTCTTGTTACCTGGGAGGCTAATTTTTGAAAAACTATCATGATAACACCTGACAGTCGGTACAATTAAATAACAACTATTTATAACCAAAAGGAGGATTTTTGAGGTTATTTTCTTAAAAGATAAGAACTTTATTTGGGAAAATAGTACATATGTTCATTTTAATTCTGTGTATTCTGGACTGGAGGAAAAGGCTACACCTTTATTTTTGTACTCCTAGTTGGCACAGCGTTTGGAAGATGGTCTAGGCCCAATAAGTATTTTTCGAATCAGAGTGAAAAGAATATTTACGGAGCAAAAGCCTCTGGGCTTGTTGGCTGTGAGTCCAGTGGTGTCTTCTTTCTGCGAACTCTGAGAAATTTGTATAAACAAAAAGATCAGAGGGGGAATTTAAAAAGAACATTTATTGGGGCACCTGGGTGGCTTAGTCGTTAAGCAGTTGCCTTCGGCTCAGGTCATGATCTCTGGGATGGAGCTCCACATCGGGCTCCCTCCTCAGGGGGGAGCCTGCTTGTCCCTCTCATTCTGCCAGCTGCTCTGCCTACTCGTGCTCTCTCTCTCTCTCTCTCTGTCAAATAAATAAATAAAATCTTTTAAAGCATTATTGTCATTTTTAATAATATGTACTTTTTAAGCTCATAAATATCGTACTAAAATTGTGCATGGACACACATACACCCCAATACTTCTGTGAGTTCATGCTTAGAATGTGATGCATAGACTAGGTATGCATGTGTATGTACATATCTATGGTTTTTTTTAAGATATGGAAAATGTAGTTAACAGTAGTTATCTCTAAAGAGGGAGTAAATTCAAGAAAGATAAAGGGCATTTTCACATTTTACCTTATATATTTCTCATTTTTTGAATTCTTAATGAGTGTACGTTTGCTTATCTTAATTCTTAACACACGATCTGGCACTTAGCAAACATTAGTCTGTGTTAAACACACACACATGTGAATCAGCGAATTGAGTGGCATGGAAGTTATACTCAAACATTTGACTTTGAGAGAATTAGGAGTGGAATGATCATAAATTGAACTGAAGACCTAGGAAAAAGAGGACATCATCTGGGTCTATCACTGGAAGAAGCCACCAGAAATAAAGGAGTAGTTTTGGATTCCTGTTGATAAACATATTTTCCAATTTTAAAAACGAAACGGCCCCAAATTAGCTACCCACTGTTAGCAAATAGCATAGTATTATGTGGAGTAACATATTATTCCACCTAATCCTAGGTGTTCCTATGGGTTTATCTGCTGACTCCACAAAGGCCAGTGGCCTGGCAAGAAGGCCGCTAACCCTGGTGACGTGCTAACCTGACAGGGCTGGACAGGCATGACAGTCTGAAAGATCTTTATACTCACAGCCCTGTTCAGGCAACAGCTGGTTTGCTGGATCAGCTAAAGAACTAACGAGGCCATATGGAGAAGGAAACAATAATCCATTGGCTCAACCATGGTCATTTGGCTTGTCGTGGAACTTGATGTCCAGAAACGGACATGATGAGTGCGAATTTTGACCCCAACCCAGCTGGCATGACCCAAATGCATGAAACCCTTTCTTGGCCCCTCATCTAGGAAATGAGTTCCCAATATTTAAAAATGCTTGAATGGCAGCTTGGCGGCCATTTGAAGAAGCTGGTAGAAAGATCCCAATGGCAAGAATGTCTAGATAAGATTACCGTCAGTAGTTAGTTGTTGGAATCGCTTGAATTTTTTTTTTTTTTTTAAAGATTACTTATTTATTTATTTGACAGAGAGAGAGATCACAAGTAGGCAGAGAGGCAGGCAGAGGGAGAGGGGGAAGCAGGCTCCCCGCTGAGCAGAAAGCCCATGCAGGGCTCGATCCCAGAACCCTGAGATCATGACCTGGGCCAAAGGCAGAGGCTTTAACCCATTAAGCCACCCAGGCGCCCCTCGCTTAAGTATTTTGATCAAGTGAAGAAAGTGCCACTTGGCCTCAGTCTGGGTGGCAGAGAGTCCTCTGAACTGTGGGTCCCGCATAGACGTTCTATGCATTACTCATGCTGTGAAGTACATGATTGAAGCCACTGACTTCCTAAATTAAAGGCACGAGAAGGCAGACATGTAATTCTTTTAATTACACCTCCACATTTCTCCTACATTCCTTTGGGTTTGCCTCCTGTTTGTCCATGTTTGCCCCCTGCTTTGTCAACTTACTGGCAGAAGATGAGCAATGACAAAGGTAGGGGATCTGTAAAAGAAAGATAGACCTCAGTTAATTTGTTTACACTATAGAAGAAGGAAGGCATTTTTTTTGGATGTTTAGAAGATACGAAATCTGGGGCGCCTGGGTGGCTCAGTCGTTAAGCGTCTGCCTTCGGCCCAGGTCAGATCCCAGGGGCCTGGGATCGAGCCCCGTATCGGGCTCTCTGCTCTGCAGGAAGCCTGCTTCTCCCGCTACCATTCCCTCTGCTTGTGTTCCCTCTCTCGCTGTGTTTCTCTCTGTCAAATAAATAAAATCTTTAAAAAAAAAAAAAAAAGATACGAAATCTGATTTCTGATGATAGTAGAGAAAATTCTAGAACAGTTCATGTTAGAACTGAGACATACATTTATATGCTATTTTGCCAGTTGCTGTCCATTAACATGGATTATTAAACATATTTGGCTTATATCACCAGGCAAGAGGGTTCGATTTTATCTTGTATTTCTAGTAAAGTATATCCTTATAACCTTAATATGTAGTTTTCATAACTCATCTATAGACAGGCTTCATTTTCAGAAGAAGTCCTGAGCAACTCAAAGCTATGTACACTTTTTATTTTATTTTATTTTATTTTATTTTATTTTATTTTATTTTATTTTATTTTATTTTATTTTATTTTATTTTATTTTTAGAGCATGAGCAGGGGAGAGGGGGGAAAAGGGAGAGGGAGAGAGAGAATCTCAAGTAGGCTCCCCACAGAGTGCAGAGCCCCATGCCAGTTTGACCTCGTGATCAAGAGTCACACGCTCAGCCAACTGAGCCATGCAGGTGCCCTTGTGTACACTTTTTTTTAAAAACTATGCAACCACTTAGATATTTATAGGAACTAATTAAAGTAGGTGCTTGGCAAGCCATGTAACTTTTTTTCCCCCGCTAGACAACACGAGAAACTGAACTTCGGAGTTACGCAGCTGTGTTTCTGTTCTGTCAGCTGTTCCCCTTCGTAAGTAAAGTGGAATGACTTATCCTTCTCTTACCGTCACAGCTTCTGTGATGCTTTTGTAACTGTAACGGGAGATGTGCGGACCCATCTGCATTCCCAGACCAGGCCTCACTGACATCAGGGCACTGGTCAGAAGGTTGCTAGGTCTTTGTGCAGAGAAAAACCTCTCTGTAATTCCATGGTCATTAAACTAGTGTAAACCCACCCGTCCCCGATTCCCCTCAGGTGCCCTGGACCTGAGCTAAGTCTTTGAACACGTAACCCTTTGAGTGATGTCCTGAGAATGACCATGTTGGACATGGCATGGTAAAATAAGGCCACGGCCTTTATTCGGGTGTCTGAGGGAAAGGAAAGACGGGGCAGGAGAAATAGGATTGGCTAGTTGGAATAACCTCCAAGAGATTTGGACAACGGAGATGGTCTCTAGCTGTCTGGTGCCTGGCCTTGGGATGATTAAGGCAGAGGGACATTGCGTCCTGGGTTAAGGGAACAGATTGAGGAGGTCTGGCTCTGGATTTTGGTTAGTTTGCATATCAAAGGCATGCTCCCAGCTGGGCCCTTTGCTATCTCCAAGAACTGACTGGCCCCAGGAGGGGCAGTGTCTCCTCAGCTAGAATGGGTTTTTGAAATGTCAAAACATCATAATGTACAAAAAATAAAAAATATATACAATACAAATGAGGTTAGCATATTTGTCAGAATCTTTCTTAGCTTTTGTGGAGTTGCACGATTATTTGCCAAATATGTTCTAAGGTGATTTGCCTGTAGTGGTCTACATGATTTTGAACGAATGGTACAGCATTTATACAGTCCTAACTTACTGTCCAAGTTTAACCTCGACCTTGGCGGGCGATCCAGAGCCCTCTTTCCCTCACCCAAATACTTTTTGAGGGCTTTTATCAGACTTTTAGACTTCTTTTTTTTTTTTTCTTTTGGGTTTCTGCAAAAAAGATTTAGCCTATATAGATTTTGTTGCTTTACAAAACTTAATGAGGCTTTTCCCCTTTTTTTGTACTTGGAAATACTGAGGAATCATTCCAGTTTGCCATAATTTCTCAGACACTCACTGGCAGCCAGCCATAGGAAAATGTTTTCCTGCTCTAGGACTGAAGCAACTGTGGGGCTGAAATTTCATTTTAGTGACACACACACTCATAAATTACCATCAAATATTTTATCATTTCATGTTTGGATGATTTTCCATTTATCATCTTCTGTGAAACAAGCCACTCCAAAACTTCATGGCTTAAAGCAATTTATTATTCTTGTATCTCTGATCTGTGCATTCAGGATTCAGTGATTCAGTACGGCTTGCCTCTGCAGCACCATCCTGGGGTTTTAGCTGGGAAGACAGGAATGCCTGGGAACTCCAGGACTTGGGGCAGCCACGCAGCTCTCTCTTTCCTCATATGGTCTCTCCCAGTGACTAGCGTGAGCTTCCTCACAGAATGGCAGCCTCAGGGTAGGCTTCCTGCATGGTAGCTCAGGGCTCCAAAAACGAGTCTTCAGGAGTCAGAAAGTGCTAGTCTAAGGCTTAGCCTGGAAATTGGCATGGTACAGCATTCTTTCTGCCATATTGGTTAAGTTGGTTAAGTTTTCACAGAGATATCCACTCCCAACGCTCTCCCAGGGAAGAGGACAGAGACTTCACCTCTCAGTTGGAGGAATAGTAAGGAATTTGTGGTTATCCCAACTCTACCACATGGCATTTTGCATATCTACAAAAAGGAGACTGTTTTTATCTCACTCTGTACCTGCTTTAAAAAGGTAGATATTCGGGTGCCTGGGCGGCTCAGTTGTTAAGCGGCTGCCTTTGGCTATGGGATTGAGCCCCACATTGGGCTGCGTGCTCACAGGGAGCCTGCTTCTCCCTCCCCATTCCCCTCGCTTGTGTTCCTTTCTTGCTGTTTCTCTGTCACATAAATAAAAATCTTTTTTTTTTTTTTTTTAAAAAGGGGTAGTTATTCATCTGTAGCTTATTTCAGAGTTCTTTCTCTGAAGATTGTTGACCTTTTGATGAAAAAAATTTTTGACTTCAAACTCAAATTATGATTTGGTAATCACCTAAGATATATGCAGTGTATATTAGGATATTGAAATGTATATCCTTGCACTTACTGGATATTTTCTAAAGAATTTTACGTTATCTATAATCTGATCCCTATATCCGTGCTTGGGTATTATTATCTTCATGTTGTAGATGAGTAAGCAGAGGCGCCGAATGGCTACTCATGGTGGATCAGAATTAGGTTAGCTGTATACTTTTCACCAATGGCTTTCTTTGAATTAATATAGGTAGAAGCTAAAGGCTATGATAAGGACTTTTAATAAATTTCATCATTTTGGATGTTAATTTCCTGAAATGAAGAAAAGATCTTTTGCTTCCGGCAAATACTTGGTGTTTGCATGGCTCTTATACTTGCGGAGTATTTTCACACTTACTATTCTTTATTCCACATGCTGATCTCATGGAGAGGTATTGTTAATAGCACCATTTTTCAGATGAGGAAACAGAAGTACAGAGAGTTTAAGTAAACTGCTTATGGGTCATATGGCTGACTGGTAGAGCTGGTGCTCAAGCCCAGAACTTTAAATTCTGAATCCTGTCATTTCTGCTTCTTGGATCCTCGCTCCCTTACACACATACACCCAGTTTCTCGACCTTTGAAAGCTTAGAACAATATACAAATGGCTTAGTTGTAAAGAGCAGGACTAGCCTCTTCAGGGACAAAAATGGGGGCCCCGGAGGACTGAATAATCCACAGTGGTTAGAGAAAGGCACAAAGATTGGAAGCAGTGCCGGCATCATTAGAGGAAATGGGGAACACTCTAGTCGTAGGCAGTTTCAACTTTGTTTCCAGGAAAAGCTAATACTGTTATGATTTCTCCTGATGCATGACAAATCAGTTGCTATAGTAATGACCAGTGTTTCTTGGAATTTGCTGACAGCAACAGACCTTCGGAGTGAAATTTCTCTGTTAATCATGCTTCTGATGCTGTTAGTAGTAAACTTGGCTCTACTGTCTCAGTCCCTCTACCGTATCCATTTCCCACTATGATCTCCTCCTTGCCAGAAGGAAGAGCAAGACAGGTCTCTGCTAACGTCACTAGATAGACATGTTATCAATGGTCTTGGGGACATGGTTCAACTGTGGCCATGTTCTAGAGTAGGGGAGGCGGAAGACAAGGGGGAGTTTGGAACTCAGGTCTGAACCTATGTTGGTGAATATTAGGATGGGTCCAATATAGTACATATGTGTGTAGTTGTCATAGAGACTAGGAGATAAATTATTTCATTATTTGTTCAGCTGAAACAACATTAATAAACATTTCTATTTTTCCATTTAGATGTAGGCGATATTTCTTTTTTAAAATTTTTTTATTTTTAAATTTATTTTATTTTTTCAGTGTTGCAAGGTTCATTGTTCATATATCACACCCAGTGTTCCATGCAATATGTGCCCTCCTCAATACTCACCACCAGGCTCACCCAGCCCCTGACCTCCCTCCCCTCCAAAACCCTCAGTTTATTTCTCAGAGTCCACAGTCTCTCGTGGTTCATCTCCCGCTCCAATTTCTCCCAATTCACCCCTCCTTTCCTTCTCCCAATGTCCTCCATGTTCTTCCTTATGCTCCACACGTAAGTGAAACCATATAATTGACTCTCTCTGCTTGACTTATTTCACTCAGCATAATCTCTTCCAGTCCTGTTCATGATGATATAAAAGTTGGGTATTCATCCTTTCTGATGGAGGCATAATATTCCATTGTATTTATGGACCATAACTTCTTTATCCATTCGTCTGTTGAAGGGCATCTCAGCTCTTTCCACAGTTTGGCGATCGTGGCCATTGCTACTGTGTACATTGGGGTACATGTGGCCCTTCTTTGTACTATATCTGCATCATTGGGTAAATACCCAGTAGTGCAATTGCAGAGTCATAGGGTAGCTCTATTTTTAATTTCTTCGAGAATCTCCACCCTGTTTTCCAAAGTGGCTGCACCAACTTGCATTCCCACCAACAGTGGAAAAGGGTTCCCCTTTCTCCACACTCTCTCCAACCTTTGTTGTTTAGTGTCCTGTTGATTTTGGCCATTCTAACTGGTGTAAGGTGGTATCTCAATGTGGTTTGGATTTGAATCTTCCTGATGGTTAATGGTGATGAACATTTTTTCATGTGTCTGTTAGCCATTTGTATGTCTTCTTTGGAGAAATGTCTGTTCATGTCTTCTGCCCATTTTTTGACATGATTATCTGTTTTTTGAATGTTGAGGTTGAGGAGTTCTTTATAGATCTTAGATCTCAGACCTTTGTCTGTAGTGTCATTTGCAAATATCTTCTCCCATTCTGTGGGTTGCCTGTTTGTTTTGTTGACTGTTTCCTTCGCTGTGCAGAAGTTTTTTATCTTGATGAAGTCCCAAAAGTTCATTTTTGCTTTTGTTTCCTTTGTCTTTGGAGACATGTCCTGAAAGAACTTGCTGTGGCTGATGTTGACGAGGTTACTACCTATGTTCTTCTCTAGAATTTTGATAGATTCCTGCCTCATGGTGAGGTCTTTTATCCATTTTGAGTTTATCTTTGTGTATGGTGTAAGAGAATTGTCAAGTTTCATTCTTCTATATATAGCTGTCCAATTTTCCCAGCACCATTTATTGAAGAGACTATCTTTTTTCCACTGGATATTTTTTTCCTGCTTTGTTGAAGATTATTTGACCCTACAGTTGTGGGTCCATATCTGAGCTCTCTGTTCCATTGGTCTATGTGTCTGTTTTTGTGCCAGTACCATGCTGTCTTGGTGATCACAGCTTTGTAGTAGAGCTTGAAATCAGGCAATGTGATGCCCCCAGCTTTGTTTTTCTTTTTCAACATTTCCTTAGCAATTTGGTCTTTTCTGGTTCCATACAAATTTTAGGATTGTTTCCTCCAGCCCTTTGAAAAATGCCAGTGGAATTTTGATCACGATGGGATTGAAAGTATAGATTGCTCTGGGCAATATAGACTTTTTAACAATGTTTATTCTTCTGACCCATGAGCATAGAATGCTTTTCCACCTATTTGTATCCTCTTCAATTTCTTTCATAAGTGTTCAATAGTTCCTTGAGTATAGGTCCTTTACTGCTTTGGTTAGATTTATTCCCAGATATCTTGTGGTTCTTGATGCTATAGTAAATGGAATCAATTCTCTAATTTCCTTTTCCATATTTTCATTGTTAATGTATAAGAAAGCAACTGATTTCTGTGCATTGATTTTGTATCCTGCCACATTACTGAATTGCTGTATGAGTTCTAGAAGTATGGGGGTAGAGTTTCTTGGGTTTTCCATATACAGTATCATGTCATCTGTGAAGAGAGAGAGTTTGACTTTTTCTTTGCCAATTTGAATACCTTTTATTTCTTTTTGCTGTTTGATTGCTGTTGTTATGACTTCTAGTACTATGTTGAACAAGAGTGGTGAGAGTGGGCATCCTTGTCATGTTCCTGATCTCAAAGGGAGTCTGTCAGCTTTTCCCCATTGAGAATGATATTCACTGTGGGCTTTTCATAGATAGATTTTATGGAGTTGAGGAATCTTCCTTCTATCCCTATACTTTGAGGAGTTTTAATCAGGAACGGATGCTGAATATTGTCAGATGCTTTTTCTACATCAATTGAGAGCACCATGTGGTTCTTCTCTCTTCTCTTATTGATCTGTTCTATCACATGGATTGATTTGCGAATGTTGAACCACCCTTGCATCCCAGGGATAAATCCCACCTGGTCATGGCGGGTAATCTTTTTAATGTGCTATGGATCCTATTAGCTAGGATCTTGTTGAGAATCTTGGCATCCATATTCATCAGGGATGGTTAGTCTGAAATTCTCCTTTTTGGTAGGGTCTTTGCCTGGTTTGGGGATCAGGGTAATGCTGGCTTCATAGAACAAGTCTGGAAGTTTTCCTTTTGTGTCTATTTTTGAAACAGTTTCAGGAGAATATGTATTATTTCTTCCTTGAACGTTTGGTAGAATTCCCCAGGGAATCCATCTGGTCCCGGACTCTTGTTTTTTGGGAGGTTTTGATCACTGCTTCAATCTCATTACTAGATATTGGTCTATTCAGGTTGTCAATTT
>CM053616.1:62526938-62547692 GCA_028646535.1 Procyon lotor | reverse complement strand
TGGAGAACCTTCCATGTGCACTCGAGAAGAATGAGTATTCTGTTGTTTTAGGCTGGAATGTTCTGTGTATATCTATGAGGTCCATCTGGTCCAATGTGTCATTCAAAGCTCTTATTTCTTTATTGATTTTCTGTTTGGATGATCTGGCTGTTACTGAGAGTGGCATGTTAAGATCCCCTACAATTAATGTATTCATATCAATATGACTATTTTGATTAACAGTTGGCTTAAGTAGTTGGCTGCTCCTATATTGAGGGCATAAATATTTACAATTGTTAGATCTTGGTGGATAGACCCTTTAAGAATGATGTAGTGTCCTTCTGTATCTCTTAACTACAGTCTTTAGCTTAAAATCTGACTTATCTGATATGAGAATTGCTACCCCAGCTTTTTTTTGAGGCCCGTTGGCATGAAAGATGGTTCTTCATCCCTTCACTTTCAGTCTGGATGTATCTTTAGGTTCCAAATGTGTCTCTTATAGACAGCATATGGGTACGTCCTGTCGTTTTATCCAGTCTGCAACCCTATGCCTTTTTATGGGAGCATTTAGGCCATTCATGTTGAGAGTGATTATTGAAAGATAAGTTTTTATTGATATCTTGTTGCCTGTGAAGTTCTTGTTTCTATAGATAGTAAGTATCTGTTCTGTGTCACTCATGAGTTCTTTCTTCTTTTATAGAACTTCCCTTAATATTTCTTGTAGTGCTGGCTTGGTGGTCACATACTCTTTTAAACCTTGCCGGTCTTGGAAACTCTTTATCTCTCCATCCATTTTTTTTTTTTAAAGATTTTATTTATTTGACAGAGAGAAACACAGCGAGAGAGGGAACACAAGCAGAGGGAATGGTAGTGGGAGAAGCAGGCTTCCCACAGAGCAGGGAGCCCGATGCGGGGCTCGATCCCAGGACTCCGGGATCATGACCTGAGCCGAAGGCAGCCGCTTAACGACTGAGCCACCCAGGCGCTCCTCTCCATTCATTTTGAATGTCAGCCTTGCTGAATAAAGTATTCTTGGCTGCATGGTCTTCTCATTTAGTGCCCTGACTAAATCATGCCCTTTCTAGCTTGCCAAGTTTCTGTGGACAGGTCTGACATTATTCTGATGGGTCTTCCTCTGTATATAAGGAATCTTTTCCTCCTAGCTGCCCTCAGGATCTCTTGTCTAAGATGATAATTCACAAATTTTATGATTATGTGTCTGGGTGTCTTTCTAGACTTGTTGATCTTGGGGGGTATCCTTTCTGCCTCTAGGACACAAACACTTGTTCCATTCCCCAGATTGGGGTAATTTTCATCCAGAAATTGTTCAGCTATATCTTCTAGTCTTCTGTCTTTCTCTACCCCTCAGGGATTCCAATAATTCTGATGTTGGAACGTCTCATGGCATCATTTATTTCCCTAAGCCTTTCTGATGATTCCTAGAGCATTTTGTTCTAGCCCTTCTCCTGACTTTTCTTCTCAACCATCTTGCCCTCTAAATCACTAATTCTGTCCTCTGTCTCCCTAACCCTAGCTGTTAGACTATTTAGATTGGACCTCATTGATACCGTTTTTAACATCTGCCATAGTGGTTCTCAGTTCTGCCCTTAGAGATTCTATGTTATCATTAATGTTTTTCTCCATCCCAGCCATTGCCTGGATAATTGTTACCCTGAATTCCCTTTCATACATACTGTTTATGTCCATATCCAATAGTTCCATATCCAATAGAGGGAGAGGGCGCTGTCTCTGGGGTTTTCCTCTGTTGGGTGTTCCTCCTCCTAGTCATTTTGATGGGAAGTAGTTGAGGGGATGTATAGCTGAATATATCACCCACGATCCAGGCAGGGTGTCCCCTGGAAGGTTTTGGAGCAGTCGGAATTCACCAAAAAGAAAGAAAAGAGAGAGAGAGAAAAAAAAAGAAATCCCAGCCAAAATGAGCCCCAACAATAAGATTTATAAACTATATAAACAAACATAAAGACTGACAAAAGTAAATGACAAGAAATAAAAGCACCTAGTCAAAATGTACCCCAAGAATAAGAATTATATAGTACCAGAACAAAAGCAAATACACAGAAACAGTAATAGAAGGATAAAATGGGAGGGTGGTTATAAATCCTCGATGCAGGTGACGAAGGTTATTTCAGATCTTCCTAGGAGTATTGTTGTATTAAGCCTCTAGTTGTAATGTTAAGTAGTTTAAAAAAAAATTAAGAGACCAAGAATCGTGAGAATGATTTAAAAAAAAATAGAAAAAAGCTTGTCTCTTTGAAATATACAGGTTTAGAGTATTATTCGGAGCTTAATATATTGTTTTCCCTGATGTTGGGGTTTTACGGTTTTATGGGGGCCCTGTGGTTTTTGTCCTCTTGGTTATGGCTTATCTTCTGGGGGGAGGGGCCTGCCATGTTGTTTTCTGGTCAATCTTGCTTGGATTGAGTCACCCTGCCCGCTATCCAGCCCGGATAGCTCTGTGGAAACCAGTTTTTCAGGTTTTTGTTCTCTGGAGGTTTTGTTCTCTTTCCACTTTTTGGAGAGTCTGAGCAAGGAATCTGCCCATACCTAGACCTCCATCTCCGAGAGAAGCGTCCATCTGCTCCCGTCTGGGTGGTCCAGAACACACAGATGCCCCCTCTGCAAACTCTGCTCACACCTCAGACTCTCATAGGCGGTGCGCCTCTCCAGTCCCCGTCCCGGTGGCCAGACACGATTCCCACTCGCCTCTGCAACCCCGAGCCGCTAAAGCTGCGAGCGATATTGATCTGGGAAACTCTCTTTTGGTAGCCGCCATTGCAAGCTGGGTATGCTCAGCTGTGTTCTCTTGGGTGTGAGCTAGGAGCACCCAGACCCTGGGGCTGGAGGTGAATGACCGAGGTCCTAGAGACTGCTGGCTAAGGCTCACACCAGGCTCTCTTAGGCGCTTGGGGGAGTGCAGCCAGCCCACGCGGATGTGCACATAGAAGAAAGCTGCAGGCTCATGGACCACACCAGGCTCTCTAAGGTACTTGTGGGATTGCGCCCAGCCCACCAAGTGGTGCCAGTAGCGGAAAGCTGCAGGCTCATGAACCACAGACTGGACCCCCCAACCCCCACCTGCAGGTCTCTCTTTGATGCGGGTGGTTGCCTGTGGTGGTGTCCTTCCTTGGAATGTGGGCTTAGGCCCGTGCCCATGATCACCCACTTCCACTAGTTGCTCCTTAAGATCTTTTGCTCTTTTTTGAGTGCTTTTAACCAGACTCTAAGTTAATGCTGGTCCCCAACCACAGGGCGCTTTCGTTTGGGGTATTACTTTCCTTGGGTCGCTTCTGGTGGCTCCCTCCACCTCTGTTTATCCTCCGGTATAGGTCCGAGTATTCCCACTCCACTTTATCTCTCTGCTGCTGCCTTCTGCTCCTGTAGAGATCCAGAAGTAAATAATCTTACTTCTCAGGCTGATTTCACGGGTGTTTAGCGTGTTCTGGTAAATATACAGCTCACTTTGGGGGACTGGTTGCAACAGGGTCTCCTACTACTACGTCATCTTGCCCCTCCCTAGATGTAGGCAATATTTCTGACTGTTCGCCATACCTACAGGACACATTTCCTAGTTCCACATTTCTCCCCACTGCTACAAGTGGCCGTCTTTCTCTCAAGCTTCTACTTGCATTGGGATCCTTGCAATAGCTACTCCCTCTTCCCAGTGATCTTGGTATGACTAGCTCCTTGTAATTCAGACCTCAGCTTAATAATCACCTCCTGACTCTTTTTCAAATTATTATTATTATTGGGGCACCTGGGTTGTTTGGTTGGTTAGGCATCTGCCTTCAGCTCAGGTCATGATCCCAGGGTCCTGGGATCGAGCCCAACTTGGGGCTCCTTGCTCTGCGGGGACTCTGTTTCTCACTCTCCCTCTGCCTTTCTCCTTGCTCGTGCTCTCTCCCTTAAATAAATAAATAAATAAAATCTTTTAAAAAATTATTATTTCAGGACTTTTTTAAAGGTATATTTGACATATGACATTATATTAGTTATAGATGTACAACTTAATGACTTGATATTTGTATACAGTGGGAAATGATCACCACAAACGAAGTAGTTTATATCCATTACCTTATGTAGTTACGTATTTTTTCTTGTGATGAGAATTTTTAAGATTTACTCTTAACAACTTTCAAATATGCCATACAATATTGTCAACTATAATCACTGTGTTGTACGTTACATGCCCAAAATGTATTTATTTTCTGACTAGAATTTTGTACCTTTTGACACCCGTTACCCATTTCTTCCACCTCCACTCCCTGCCTCAGGCAATTACCAGTCTATTCTCTGATTCTGTGAGCTCGATTTCTTTGTTTTGTTTTTGTTTTTGTTTTTTAGCTTCCATAAGTAAGATCATATGATATTTATCTTTCTCTGACTACTTATACTTAGCATAATGCCTTCGAGGTCCATCCATGTTGTTGCACATGGCAAGGTTCATTCTTTTCTATGACTGAATAATAATGTATGTGTGCGTGTATACATACACACATACTACTCAGAAATAGAATTGCTGGATCGTATGGTAGTTCTATTTTTAATTTTTTAAGTAACCTCCATACTGTTTTCCATAGTGACTGCACCAATTTACATTGCCAAAAACAGTGCCCAAGAGTCCCTTTTCTCCACACCCTCATCAACACTCATTATTTCTTGTCTTTCTGATAATAGCCATTTTAATAGGTGTAAGGTCTTTTGTCTAGCAGTTTTCATTTGTACTTTGTTCATGATATCTGCTGGCCACCTGTATATCTTCTTTGGGAAAATATCTGTTTAGATCCTCTGCCTATTTTTTAATCAGATTTTTTTTTAATTTTTTGTTTGTTTTGCAAGTGAGTTATAGGAGTTCCTTATATATTTTGGATATTAACACCTTATCAGACATATGATTTACAAATTCTTTCTCTCATTCTGTAGGTTGCCTTTTTATTTTGTTGATGGTTTCCTTCACTGTGCAAGGGCTTTTAGTTTGATGTAGTCCCACTTGTTTACTTTTGTTTTTGGTATCAGATTAAAAAAATCAAGACCTTTGTCAAGGACTTTATACTTATGTTTTCTTCTACGATTTTTATGGTTTTGGATCTTACATTCAAGTTTTTAAACTATTTTGAGTCAATTTTTGTGTATGGTGTAAGATAATGTCAAGTTTCATTCTTTTGCATATGGCTGTTTAGTTTACCCAATCATCTATCCATCCCAATTATGTATTGAAGAGACTGTCGATTCCCCATTGTATATTCTTGGTTCCTTTGTAATAATTGAGCACATATGTGCAGGTTTTTTCAGGTCTCTCCGTTCTATTGTATTGATCTTTGTGTCTGTTTTATGTCAGTACCAAACTGTTTTGATTACTGTGGCTTCGTAATGTAGTTTGAAATCAGGGAGCATGATGCTTCCAGCTTTGTTGTTCTTTCTCAAGATTGCTTTGGTTATATGGGCCTTTTGTGACCACACAAATTTTAGTATTGTTTGTTCTATTTCTGTGAAAATGCCATTGAAATTTTGATGGGGGTATTGTATTGACTCTGTAGATTGCTTTTGGTAGTATGGACATTTTATTGATTGGTTGATTGATTGTATGGACATTTTAACAATATTCTTTTTGATCCATGAACACAAAATATTTTATTTATGTCCATTAATTTGTTTCATTAATGTCTTACAGTTTTCAGAGTACAGCTCTTTCATCTCCTTGGTTAAATTTATTCCTGAGTATTTTATTCTTTTTGATGCCATTGTAAATGGGATTATTTTCTTAATTTTTTTTTTTGGTAGTTTGTTATTACTGTATGGAAATGGAACAGATTTTTGTATATTTGTTTTATATCCTGCAACTTTGCTGAATTTATTCATTAGTATTAATACTTTTTTGGTGAGTTTTTAGTGTTTTAATGTTTTCTATATATAACATCATATCATCTGCAAATAATGACAATTTAATTCTTCCTTTCCAATTTGGATGCCTTATATTTCCTCTTCTTGCCTAATTGTCCTGCCTGGGATTTCCAATATTGAATAAAGTGGTCAGTGTGGACATCCTTGTCTTATTCTCGATCTTAGAGGAAAAGCTTACAGTGTTTTACCAGTGAGTATAATGTTAGCTGTGGGCTTATCATATATGGTCTTTATTATACTGAGGTACATTCCCTCTGTCTTATTGTTGAAAGTATTTTGTTGTTGAATTTTTTCAAATGCTTTTCTGTATCTATTGAGATGATCATAAGATTTTTTATCCTTTATTTTATTATTTGGTGTATCATAGTGATTGATTTTTGTGGATTTTGAACCATCATGCATCCCTTGAATAAATCTTACTTAATCATGGTATAGGATCCTTTTGATATATTGTTGAATTCAATTTGCTAATATTTTGTTGAAGATTTTTATATTTATGTTCACTAAGGATATTGATGTGTAATTTTCCTTCTTTTCTTTTTTGAGGGGTGTGTGTGCGCGCATGTGCGCTCACGTGCGCCTTACTTGTCTGGTTTGGTGTCAGGGTAATCCTGGCCTTCTAAAATAAGTTTGGAAGTGTTCTCTCCTCTGTTTTTTGGAAGAGTTGAAGAAGGCTTCGTTTTAATTCTTCTGTGGATGTTTGGTAGAATTCAGTAGTGAAGCTGTCTGGTCCTGGATTTTGTTTGTTGGGAGGTTTGTGATTACTGACTCAGTATCCTTACTAGTAATCAGTCTGTTCAGATTTTCTTTTTCTTCATGATTCCATCTTAGTAAGCTGTATGTTTCTAGGAATTTAGTCATTTCTTCTAGGTTGTCAATGTTGTTGGTGTATAATCATTCATAATAGTCTCTTACAATCCTCTGTATTACTGTGGTAGCAGTTGTAATGTCTTCTTCATTTCTGATTTCACTTATTTGAGTCCTCTCTCTTTTTTTCTTGGTGAGTCTAGTCAAAGGTTTGTCAGTTGTATCTTTTCAAAGAACCAGCTCTTAGTTTCATTGATGTTTTCTGTTACCTTTTAAGTCTATATTTTGTTTATTTCTGCTTTGATCTTTGTTACTTCCTTTATTCTACCAACTTTGTACTTTTTCTTTATCTAGTTCCTTGGGGTATAAAGTTAGGTTGTTTATTTGAGATTTTACTTGTTTTTTGAGGTAGCATTCGTTGCTATGAATGTCCTGCTGAGAACTGCTTTTACTGCATCTCATAAATTTTGGTATGTTGTATTTCCATTTTTATTTGTCTCAGGGTATTTTTTTAAATTTCTTCTTCAACCCATTGGTTGTTTAGTAGCACATTGTTTAATCTTCACTTATTTGTGAATTTTCCAGTTTTCTTGTAAAGATGCTTGATATTATTTCATTTCTTCTTAAATTCATTAACACTTGTTTTATGGCCTAAGATATGATCTATCCTGGTGGGTGTTCCATGTGCACTTGAGAAGAGTGTGTGTTCTGTTGCTTTCAGAGGGAATATTCTATGTATATCTTTTAGGTCCTTTTGGTCTAAAATGTTGTTAAGCCCGATGTTTCCTTATTTTCTAGTTGACCTGTTCATCTCATGACTTCTGAAGGACCCAATCTAAAAGTAGTCACTTTTGAGTCTCTGCTATTTTTTGAGTACTATTTGATATTTTTGTGTTACTTTATTTGTTTATTGTGCATCTCTTACCCACCCCCATACTTCTTCAGAAGCAAGTTCATGGAAAAGGAACTTTGTCTGTTGGTCACCACTGTAACCCTACAGACAGTGACTGACCTAGGCGCTCAACAAATATATGTAAAATTAATGAACTATTCTAGTTACTGCAGTTCTTCAAACCTGGCATGCTTTTCCATACATCCATGACTTTGCACATGCTGGACCTCCTACCTAGAAAACCCTTTTCCTCCATTCTTCTTTTTCTGTAATTCCCCAATTAGTTTATCAAACTTTATCTTGTGCTATTCAGAATGTAGGGCAAGATAAGTTTTCTAACTTTAATTTTATTATTATGATTATTTAAAAACTTTAAGAGATCTACCCTATGATTAAGGACTTTAGTCTTCTCTAGAGCTGGTACTTCCTCATGACACATTCGAGGGAAGTATGTGAATAGTGTTCCAGCTGTGTGACAGCACAGCAGGGCATGGAAGAGACTCAAACCTCATCATATGGATGGAAATTTGCAGTTTTTTCCCTGCCCATAACAGAAAAGATTCCCTACCAGAGAAGAGGCACAGAAGCCAGTATCAATGACTTGTGAAATTCTTGTAGGATATAATAACAAGATATTTAAGTAAAATGTTGCAAGAGCAGTTAGAGACTATAATTCAAAGACATTATGACAATGACTCTCTCATTGCATCTCTTTTCAGCCTCTGACCTTCTTCATCTTTCTTTTCTTCTTTTTCTCCACATCAGATAATCTCATGAAACCCAGTTCTGTTTAATGTTTGAATCACTTACAATAACCAGTATGTGATAAGTACTTCCCTGCGTGTGCCTGGCTGGTCTTTATTATTTTCAGTTTACTTTTGCTTTTTGATGAAACAGTTCTCAAACTAATTTTTTGTGGGTCGATGCATGTCACATGTCAGTTTTGAAACTTGATCTGTTGGACCTGTGGTTTTTTTTTTTTTTTAAGAAAATAAAAGGAACTGGATAATCTAAGAAGAGTTTTAAAAAGTCATCTCTCCACCCTACAAATATTTCACCCCCATCTACTAGCATGGTGATAACTCATTTGAGGACAATGAAAATCAGTAGCCTGACCAAGAACTATTGCTGTTGATTATCATTTCTTATTTATTTTTCTTCCATCCAACTTATTTTAAGCCTAACATACTCAACACCAGAGTATTGAGTAGTTGAAGAAAGACAGATGTGAATTACAGTGTAATTAGGTTCATATGTCACTATGACAGACAACTGAATAAACCTCCATGTTATTGCTTATCTATCCAGAAAAGCTCTGCTAATCCGTTTATCTGGGTCTCCATTTCTTATCTTCAGATTAAGAAGTCAGACTAGTTGATAATTAAAAGCTCCTCTATCTTTAAGGGTCTGCATTTGCATGAGAGCTTTGTTTTTGCTTGTTTTGTTTTCGCTTACTTTCTTTACCAGTTTGCAGGTCACCTCTGGAGCATTAAATTTTTTAATTAAATTTTGTTTTAAAATCATTGCATATTCTTGTTGTAAGAAATAATACAGAGTAATCCTGTATATTCTTTACCCTGTTTCCCCCAATCGTAACATCTTGCAGAACTATAGGACAATATCACAACCAGAATATTGGCATTGGTAATCAAGATACAGAAAATGTCTGTTGTCACAAGGTTCCCATATGTTTCCCTTATATAGAAAGCTTTACTCACTTCCCTCTCTTCCATCTTCTCTTAGCTCCAGGCAACCATTAATCAGTTGTCCATTTCTGTAGTTCTGTCATTTCAAGAAATGAATAAATAGAATTATACAATATATAACCTTTATTGGTTGGCTGTACCCCCAGCCCTGGACTAAGCATAATTCCCTGTAGCCTCATTAAGATTATTACATGTATCATTACTTTGTTCCATTTTATTGGTGAGTAGTATTCCCTGGGATAGTCATTCATTTGTTGAAGGACATCTGGGTTTCCAGTTTGGGGCTATTATGAATAAAATTTCTATAAACATTTATTTACAGATTTCTGTACAAACATATTTTTTCTGGGATAAATCCTAAGGATCCTATAATATTTGCATATTTAGTTGTTTAAGAAACTATCAAGCTTTTTTTCACAGTGGCTGCATTATTTTACTTTACTCATTTACATTCCACATCCTCACCAGCATTCGGTAGTATCACTGGTTTTTATTTTAGCTATTTGGATGGATGTATAGTGGTATATCATTGTGGTTTTAATTTACGTTACTCTAATAGCTGATGATGTTGGATATATTTTCATGTGCCTACTTGCCATTTATCTATCTTTTCAGCAAAATGTCTCTTTGTATCTTTTGCTTGTGTTTCAATTGAATTATTCGCTTTTTGCTTGAGGTTTTGAAAGTTCATTACATAGTCTATATTACTTCTTTGAATGTATGGTTTGCATACATTCTCCCTCTCTGTAGAGTATTTTCTCTAGAGAGTATTTTCTCCCTCTCTGTAGCTTGTCTTTTTACTTGCCTAGCTGGAGATCCTAAAGATATTCTTCTATTTTTTTGTCTATAAGTTTTTTGTTTATATTTAAGTCTGTGATGCATTCAAGTTTTATATACGGTGTGAGAATTGCCTGTAGATATCCAGTTACTCTGGCACCATTTGTTGAAAATACTGTCTTTCCTTTGTTGAATGGCTTTTGTACCTTTATAAAAAATCATTTGGTCATGTTTGTATGGGTCTGTTTCTGGGTTCTCTAATTTTTTTTTTTTATTCTCTATTTAATTGCCTATACAGTACAGTCTTGGTTACTGTAGTTGATAATATCATGTCTTGAAATAGGGTAAACTGATTCCTTTGACTTGATTATTCTTTTTCAAAATTGTTTTAGCTATTTCAGTTCCTCTACTCCTTTTTGGGAGTTTTGCAATTATGAATTCATTTTTCTTAATACATATAGGCCTACTTAAATTATTTCATGTTGGGTGAGTCATGTTAGTTTGTGGGGTTCTTTGAGGAATTTGTTCATTTAATAGAAGTTGTCAAATGTATTTATGTAGAATTGTTCTTAATATTCCTTTATTATCCTTTTGATGTCTGTAAGGTTTTCTGATACTGATACTTTACATATTTTTTCCTGTGTCAGGCCTACAGAGAGTTTGTCAATTTTATTATCTTTGCAGAGAACCAGTTCTTTGATTTACTGTTTTCTCTACTGTTTTTGCATTTTAATTTTCATTGATTTCTGCTCTTTATTATTTCCTTCCTTCTGCGTGCTTTGGGTTTATTTTGTTTCTTTGTAGGTTCTTGAGGAGGGAGGTTATTGAATTGAGACTTTTCTTCTCTTCTAATCTGTGCCTTTAGTGCTATATATTTCCCTTCTTGGCACTAATTTAGCTGTGTCTCACAAATACTGATATGTTGTATTTTCATTTTCATCATTTCAGTGTACTTATTTCCCCAAGATTTCCTTTTTGACCCATGGATTCATTATCAGGTTGTTACTTAGTGTCAGTGTTTGGAAAGTTTGCTGTTATCTTTTTGTTACTGATTTCTAGTTTGATTCCATGATGATTAGAGAGCACGCTTGGTATGATTTCAACTCTTTTAAATTGATGTTGTTGTTTTATAAAGGTTCAGGATTTGCTTTGTCATGGTATATGTGATGTGAGCACTGGTAAAGAATGTGTATCTTACAGTTGTTGGATGGAGTGTTCTGTAAATCATAATTAGATCCTGTTGGTTTTGATGTTTTGATGTTTTGATTGAGTTCTTCTCTGTCCTGCTGATTTAGTGTTGAATTCCTCAACTATAACTCTAAAGTTGTTTATTTCTCCTTTCAATTTTTTTAAAGATTTTATTTATTTATTTGACAGAGACACAGTGAGAGATGGAACACAAGCAGGGGGAGTGGGAGAGGGAGAAGCAGGCTTCCTGCCGAGCAGGGAGCCTGATATGGGGCTCAATCCCAGGACCCTGGGATCATGACCTGAGCCGAAGGCAGACGCTTAACGACTGAGCCACCCAGGCTCATCTCTCTTTTCAATTTTATCAGTTTTTGTTTCACCTATTCTGCAGTTCTGGTGTTTGGTGCACATACATTTAGGATTCCTGTGTCTTCTTGGAGTGATCTTGTAATCATTTTGTAGTGTCCCTCTCTGTCTCTGGTCATTTTCTTTTCTTTGAAGTCTACCTTATCTGTTAGTAATATAACCACTCCTGCTTTCCTTTGATTAATGTTTGCCTGCTATATCTTCTTCCATCCTCATCATTACAACCTTCTTATATTGCTGTTTTGAAATGAGTTTATTGTAGACAATGTATGTATACTTGAGTCACATTTTTAAATCTGTTCTGCTATTCTCTATTTTTAATTGGTTTATAAATAAACTATTTGCACTTAAAGCATTTATTGATATGTTAGGGTTTAAGTCAACGGTTTTATTTTTTTGGTCATTGTTCTGTTTTTTACATCTCTGTTTTTTTGTTTGTTTTGTTTTATTCTGTTTTGGGTTTTTTTGCCTTTCTTTGGGTTAGCTAAACATTTTTTAGAATTCCATTTTATTTATCCATAGTGTTTTTGAGTGTATCTCTTTGGATAACTTTCTTCTAGAGGTTGCTTTAGATGCTACATTATGTACCTACATAATTTATCACAGCCTACTGCTGTTTTCTTTCTTTTTTTTTTTTTTTAAAGATTTTATTTATTTGACAGAGAGAAACACAGTGAGAGAAGGAACAGAAGCAGAGGGAATGGGAGTGGGAGAAGCAGGCTTCCTGCCGAGCAGGGAGCCCGATGTGGGGCTCGATCCTGGGACCCTGGGATCATGACCTGAGCCGAAGGCAGACGCCCAATGACCGAGCCACCCAGGCACCCCTGCTGTTTTCTTTTTACCAATTCAAGTGAAGTATAGGAACCTTACTTCCCTTTACCTTCCTCCATTTATAATACACTTGTCTTAAATAGTTTATCCAAACACATTTGGAACCAAATCAAACAGTTTTATTAATTTTGCTTCACCATCAAACATAATTTAGAAAATTCCAAAGGAAAAGTCTGTTGCATTTATCCCTATTTTTGTTTACTGTCTCTTACTTCTTGACATTTCACAGTATCTTCTTTTCTGTTTAGAGAACTTTCTTTAGCTGTCCTTTCAGAGTAGGTCTGCTAGCCACAACTTTTCTTGGTTTTCCTTCCTCCAAGAATTCCTATCCTTCATATCTCCCTTCCTTCCTAGAGTATGTTTTTGCAAGGTACAGAATTGTGTTTTGTTGTTTTCTCAGGACTTGAAAAATCTTGTTCCTACTGCCATATTCTCTGATGAGAAAGCCACTGTTTGAATTGCTTTCCCCCTGTAGGTAAAGTGTTGTTTCTTTCTTCCTACTTTCAAAATATTTTCTTTGCCTTTTGTTTTCAGAAGTTTAATGATGATGTGTGTTGGCATGGATTTCTTTGGCTTTCTCCTGTTTGTGATTCACTCAGCTTCTGAACTTGTAGATTTATGTCTCTTGCCAAATTTGTGAAGTTTTCACAGCCATTATTTCTTCAAGTACTTTCCAGCTCCTCCCTCTTCTGCTTTTCCTTCCAGGACTCTGATGACATGAATGTTAGATTTCCTAACAGGTTCCTGAGATTCTATTAATATTCCTTTTAATCTATTTTCTCTCTCTTCAGATTGGGTAATTTGTACTCTTCTGTCTTCCATTTCCTTATTTCTTTCCTCTGTTCCCTCCATTCTGCTGTGGAGCCCTTCCAATGAGCTTTTTATTTTAGTTAATATATATATATATATATTATATAATATAATATGTATTAATATATAATATTATATATATATATATATTTTTTTTCTTGTTGTTGAAGTTTCCATTTCATTCTTCTTTAGGTCACTGCTTTTTCACTGAAACTTTCTATTTCTTTTCTAAGTTTTTAACTTTTTTCATGTTTGAAATGTATTTGTGATTGCTTATAGAGGCAATTATCATGGCTGTTTTAAAATCTTTGCCCAGTAAACCTAAAATCCCTTGTCATCTCAGTACTGGCATCTAAAGTTGTCATTTTTTACTGAATTTGAGATTTTTCTTTTTTTTTGGTATAACAAATGATTTTAATTGAAACTGGGACATTTTCATATTATTTTATGAGACTCTGGATCTTACAGAAATCCTCTGTTTTAAGCTTTCTCAGGGCTTTGGTAGGGGGAAAGGGTGAGCATTGCCTCATTGCTATTTCACTGAAGACATGTGTAGGTCCCCGATTGAACCTCTGTTGACACATGAGGGGTGTCATTATTGCTCATTATTATCATTGCTCATTATTAAGCATTACTGCTGAGCAAGTAGTAATGTCTCCTTTGGCACATGCAGGTGGGGTGGCCTCATTATCAGTAGGGCGTAGTAAAAGTCCTGATTCTCAACTGGGCATTCTCTGACACCACCCCAGTGGGGATATTTGGACTCCTCGTTATAGCCTCACAGAGGTGGAAGTCTAAGCTCCCCACTTGGGCTTTGCTGGCAGAGGTGGAAGCTGGGCCACAATTTTTTGTGTGTGGTGTTTGGCTAGAGCACAGCGTTTATTAAACTCGGTTTACTACCTTGTGAAGGTAGTAAAGTTTACTACCTTGTGAAGCTGCCCCTTTCCTTGAGAAGGCAGGCTTTTGTTGGGATGTTTGGCTTCCAAAGAAATAAGAACAACTCACCACTGTGTTGTTCCATGTATCCTGAGATCTCTTAACTAGTCTGCCTTCTTCTCTTCACCTTTCATGGTCTTATATTTGTTTAATAACTGATGTATAGGCTTTTAGTTTTACTTAGTGGGAGAAATGGGAGAACATGCATCCACTCTGTCTTCCTGGAAGTTGGAAGTTCTGGAGCTCTCGTTTTTAGGCAGCTTGGTTTACGAGCTCAGTATTGTATGAGTGTGCAGCTCCACTTCACAAACCACAAGGACACTGAACCACCTGCGGAAAACATTGGTTGCTCGGATTTATATAAAAGGAAAAGTGTCTGCCTCATAGCTTGTCACTTTATGCGTAATTTCACTTAATCCTCAAAATAACACTACAGGGAAGGTGTTATTAACCCTGAGTTATAGATTGAAAACTGAAGTTCAGCGAAATTAAGTAATTAGTTCCAGATCACACAGTTTAGTAGTTGGCAGAGCCAGGATTTGAAGCCAGTTTTGCTCACATTTTTCTCCCACCACATACCTCACTCATCTTGTTAACTCAGCCAGAACAGAGATGACCTTTCCTGCTTCTTTTGCATGTGCTTACCTAGTAAATCCCATGCAACTCCACATCAGTTTTCAGTTAGGTGAAACATTCATAGAGGTGCGGTTTTGTGTACAAATGTAAAGAAGAGTCCTATACCTACAGTAGGAAATTAATAAATACCTATGGGATCAAATTAGTGAGAGAACCCACAATGTTAATGTGTTCTAGTATCACTATATAAGTTGTGCCCACAATATAATAGACTAATTATATAAGTAAATAAATATGTGCAAAATCATAAGTAAAATAACTCGTTGTTACTTGTTGTAGAAATGCTTGGATTCTGGGGAAAGGAGACATTTCTTTTTTTTTTTTTTTTTTAGATTAGATTTTAGATTAGATTAAAAATTAAGTAATTTCTGTATCCAATGTGGGTTTCAAACAACCCCAAGATCAAGAGTCGCATGTTTTACCGACTGAGTGAGCCAGGCACCCTGAAAGGAGACATTTCTTTAAGAACTTAACACATTTGTCAGCTGACAGAATATCCAAATAATGTTCTTTCGGTTTTGAAAAATAATTGACTCTATTCAAGCTTTATAAACTGATAACTGTCAAACACAATCATTTCTGAGTTAGGCATTTCAACTTCTATTTTAATATGAAATAAGTTGTGGCAGCTCTGTACACATTACAGATTTTAGACCTGTTTTCTGTCCCTGAAATTTGATTCAAATCATCTTAATTTTTTCTTCCCTTTTATTTTCCCTGGTTTTTTTTTTTTTTCCTTCTTTTTCTCAATACTGGGCAATACTTGAATTCCTTGGAGAGTTTTAGCTTTGAGACAGCTTTGAATAATTCAGGTTTAATCTCACATTCATTCCTTTTCAAGTTCAAAATCTGACATCTTTTTTTCTGTTTATGAACCACAGGGGTTTTTGGTACAAGATAGTGATTAAAAAGAAAGACTGCTAAAGGAGATGTGGTATGCGATGTATTATTTATTTATTGAAAAAAAAAAAAAACTGTCCAAGAAAAAAAAAAAAAAAGAAAACACAGATGGGATTACATGTATGACAGTCACATTTTTGGTTCTCAAGTTTTAATAATACTTGATCCTTGCTGAGTTTAGAGGAAGAGAATGACCTTTGCTGGTATCCTATCAGGGCCGGGCATTGTGCTGACCTTCTAAGAGTATCATCTCAGCCATCATTATCCCTAGCTTACCAGTTAGGAAATGGGGGGCGGTGGGGGCGGGAGGTGGTTTGCAGCAGGTTAAATAACTGTGTGGTAGAGCTAGAAAGTAACCTAAGTCATTCAGACCTTGAAGCCTATACCCTTTCCAGGACACTTTTCCCACACCATGCTAAAAAATCCTCTTAAGCTGAAAGCCAAAGGAACTGACTTAACTAACTCTTATTTTCTTTCTTTCTTTTCTTTCTTTGACAGAGAGAGAGAGATCACAAGTAGTCAGAGAGAGAGGCAGAGGGAGAGGGGGGAAGCAGGCTCCCTGCTGAGCAGAGAGCCCGATGTGGGGCTCGATCCCAGGACCCTGAGATCATGACCTGAGCTGAAGGCAGAGGCTTTAACCCACTGAGCCACCCAGGCGCCCCAACCTCTTGCATTCTGAAGAAGACCTGCTAAAAATTCATCTCCTAGGCTAGCACCAGCAGTTGAATTCCATCTGTTCATCATTTGTCCAGCCATTTATTATATTCCTTCCTTTTAGTCCAGACCTTTGAGATTCTGACTACACATCAGATCATTGGAGAGTTTTAAAAATTATATCACACTCCACCTGACAGAGATTCTGATTATTGGCCTGGTATGGGGCCCAGGCAGCTATTTTTAAAGTCCCCAGATGTCTCTGGTGTGCAGCCAGGATTGACACCTTGTGGTCTCATTAATTAACATTATTCCTTATGATGGCTAATTTTGTGTTTCTACCTGCCTGGACCCTGGGGTGCCCAGACATTTGGTCAGATATTTATTCCAGGTGTGTTTGTGAGGGTGTTTCTAGATGCAATTAACATTTAAATCTGTGGCCTGAGTAAAGCAGATTGCCCTCCCAGATATGGGTGGCCATCTACAATTAGTATAGACCTGAATAGAACAAAAAGACTGAGGCTGACTCTCTTGGGAGTAAGTGGGTCCTTCTGTCTGACTATCTTGAACTGGAACTTTGGTCTCTTTTTGCCTTTGGACTGACCTGAAATACTGGTATTTCTTGGGTCTCAACTAGCTTGTAGTCTGACTTACACCATTAGCTCTCTTGGGTCTATAGCTTGCCAGCAAATCTTGGGATTTCTCAAGGGAAAAAAACCCAACTGGTGAATAGAACAGAGTCACACACTTGATTTTGAGTGTATTTTGTATTACATTTTAACTGCACAAGCCAATTCCTTAGAATAAATTTCTTTCTATACGTATGTACATCTTATTGATTCTGTTTCTCTGGAGAACCATAGCTAGCACACTTACTTTTTTTAAAAAACATTTTATCTATTTACTTGAGAGAGAGAGAGCAAGCACAAGAACAAGCAGAGGGGAGGGAGAGAGGGAAAGCAGACTCCCCACTGACCAGGGAGCCCAATGCAGGGCTTGATCCCAGAACCCTGAGATCATTACATGAGCAGAAGGCAGATGCTTAACTGACTGAGCCACCCAAGTGCCCCATACACTTACTTTTTAACTAAGATTTCCCAACACCTTTTCAGTCTCTGAGGTTTTTCATATCTTGAGACATCACAAGGAAAGCCTTTTTTTTTTTTTTTTAAAGATTTATCTATTTATTTGGGGGGGAGGGGCAGAGAGAGGGAGGGAGAAAGAATCCTCAAGCAGACTACCCACTGAGTGTGGAGCCCAACATGGGGCTTTATCCCAGGCCCCTGAGATCATGACCACAGCTGAAATCAAGAGTTGGACACAACCAATTGAGCCACCCAGGCACCCAGGAAGCTCTTTTAAAATGGGGTTGGGATGAACATTTCTTTAAGGTTCCATCTCAACATTGATGCAGAGGCTGCAGGTCAGCCATAAGAAGCTCACATTCCTGCCCCTGTGCCTCTCTCAACCAGCTTGGTCTGATTCTTGGCATTTGTACTTGTGCCCATTCAGAGAGAAGCAGCTGTGAAATCAAAGAACAAAATACCTTGCTGTCAAAACATAGCCTGTCTGAAGTGGTCTCATCACAGGAAGAGCTACCTAGGGGGTAAAGGCACCTTAATATTGGATGCCCACTGTTAACTCACATTGTCTAGTTGTCTCTCCTGGTGGTCTGGAGTCATTCTGCTCAGGGTGTTGGCCAGATGGCCAAAGCTAAACTTGGCATCTAGAGCCCAACACTGAGTGGGGAGGTGACTACCCAAAGACACAAGGGAAAAATGAACCACAGAGGGGTACAAACCAGTGCCACTGAGTGCCAAGCCAGTGTCTCATGCAGTACAAGGGGGCAAGAAGGGAGCAAGAGAGGGAAGCAAAGGCAAAGGTCAAAAGCCCAGGAGATGTAGCCAGAGGAGAATAGGATGGGGTGGGGTGAGAGGAAGATGGGAAGATAAACCACAAGTTCCCATTGTTGCATATCTGTGATTCATTTGTATTGGCCAACAGTCATATGACCATGAACGGATCAGCCTGGTTGAAAGTCCTGTGTTGGAGTGGCTAATTTTTCATTCAAATTTTTACGGCCCCATCCTTAGTCCTACTTTAAATTAAGATGTGGCTCCATCCTGTCTTTTGAATATTTTGTTTTATTCAGTAACACAAGTTCATGACTTGGTCAAAAAAGCCTTGGTTTACAACACCATAAGCCAGTGCCCCATAAATTTCTATCACACTGATAATATCTTCAAACATATGAAAGGCACTTTGGGATTCTGTATTGTTAGAGTATATTTTAATTTATTTTAGTGCCTTGTAAATAGCTCTCAGAGGAATGATATTCTTGTTTTATCATTTGCTTTTTTTTTTTTTGCTACATTTTTCCAAACTTTGAAAAACAACCGCTAATAAACAAACAAAGCTATAGGAATCATTCCAGTTCAGGGAAATAAACAGTTTTCGAGGGATTAGAAGAAGTCACCTAAGTTCATTTAGGGGTGCTTTCATGACTGTATTGTATTAGCACATCAGTGCTGCTATGTGTACAGATAAAAGCATCAGAGTTTTCATTTCATGCTAATTTTTCAGATGGTTTTGCTATTCTCATTTCACCTAAAGTAAATTAAAAATCAACTAGGAAAATATTTGGGAGAAAAAAGGAAGATGCTGTGTGTTGGATCTTGGAGTTCTTCCAATTCCATAGCAGCAAAAGGAAACCTCTTCCAACCCCCTTTTTTTAGTACCATAGGTATTGTGAAAACAAAATGTAACCATCCCTTTTCCATGTTTGCTTGGCTTCAGGGGAATCAGAAGGCTGCCTGGGACCTGGCAAACTTGGGCCTGGATGGAGCGTAGACATTATAGATTTGAAAGGATAACTTGTCTTTTAGTTTTACCCAAACTGTATAATTTTGTCAGTTCTTCACTTTGGTTAGCTAATGGAAATACAAATTTTTAATTTTTTTGGTCTCTGTCTTTTGGATTGAAATTTCCAACAGAAATTAGATTCATGGTTTTCATTCAAAGCTGTCTTTTTAGGAAGTTGGACAGTAAAGAGTCGCTGACGGTAAAATAAAATAATCTTTGCTTAATACTCTTTTGTGTATTTTTATAAATGTGTAGTGGTGGTATTAGCACACCCAGTGCTATCTGTCTGCTGTGTATTGGAAAATTTGGCAGATGAGTGCTCCTAATCTGAATTTTCCCCACTCTGGGCATCAGAATCTTGTCTTTATAGGCACCTAAGTCTACCCAGGAAGTATCTCTATTTATAACAACCTCTAAAAGGGTTGTTGTTCTTGTCGTTGTTTAACCCAGGGTCTTTATGAAGACCACAAAGGAATTCCTTGGGAATGATTAAAAACACACCCTTTGATAAGTCAAGACTTTATGTAACTCGTTGTGTACACACCACAAACCGTAAGGAAAATGAAGTGGATTTTACTATCAGTTGCCAGTTGGTCTCACTGAGAATTTTGTCACCGTTAGCCAGTGGTTCTCTGGTCCCATCTGAGTCCTCTCTGTCCTGATTTCATCCCACTTGGTCTGGTTTACACTTCTTACTTCACAGTCTTTCATAAACTGGTTACACATAGCTGTTAGTCTTTGTTTCTTAGAGTCTAGTTCGTAAGAACCAAGTAATAGTCCTCTCAGGATTAGCATTCTTCTGAATGCTAAGGCTACAGATGGGAAGTTGAAAAGCCCTTCTGAAGGGCAGAGTAACTTAAACCTTAAACTTAACTTAAACATATATTTTTAAATTTTAAATTCAATTAATTAAAATATACTGTATTATTAGTTTCAAAAGTAGAGGTCAGTGATTCATCAGTCTTCTATAATACCCAGTGCTCATCACATCATGTGCCCTCCTTAATGTCCATAACTCAGTTACCCCATTCCCTACCCCCTACCCCCACCCCTCCAGCAAACCTCAGTTTTTTTCCTAAGATTAAGAGTCTCTTATGGTTTGTCTTCCTCCCTGATTTTGTCTTGTTTTATTTTTTCCTCTCTTCCCCTATGATCCTCTGTTATGTTTCTTAAGTTCCACATATGAGTGAGATCATATGATAATTGTCTTTATCTGATTCACTTATTTCCCTTAGCATAATGCCCTCTAGTTCCATCCACTTTGTTGCAAATGGCAAGATTTCATTTCGTTTGATGGCTGAATAGTATTCTATTCTGTATATATATAAACATATGTATATGTATATGTATATGTATATGTATATATACATACATGCCACATCTTTATCCATTCATCTGTCAATGGACATCTAGGCTCTTGCCATAATTTTGCAATTGTGGACATTCCTGCTATAAACATTGCAGTGTAGGTGCCCCTTTGGATCACTACAT
>CM053616.1:62465617-62526438 GCA_028646535.1 Procyon lotor | reverse complement strand
TAAGTTCCCTCTTTCATACAGTTAACATTGTAGCTTTGCTCTGCCACGGTTTGCTAAGATATAATTCTGAGTAGAATGGAATTACAGAATCACACAATGAACCTGAAGGAGTCCTGAAGGTTATCGAGTATCCAACCCTCACTGTACAAGTGAAGAAACCATAAACCATGGTAAAGCTGCAGTTGGATTCAAGAGTGTATCAATGGTGTTTCCAGTGTACGGTTCTTCCTGCTGTCTTATGTTGGAGGTGTTTGGCAGAGCCAAGTGTTACCTCCTGCAGAAAGCACTCATCCCTTTCAGAGGACCCAGTCTTGGGTCCTCTGAGCTCCAGGTCATCCTGTAACACAGCTAGTTTTCAGCCTTCCTGTCCCTGAACCCTGAAGAAAGAGGATTTGAAGCCTGATATGAAGCCTCATGGAATATGATGTGACTGGTGCCGTGCCCCAGGAATTATACTGAAGCAAATATTTGAGCATTTTCCTCTGAGGTGCTTTGTAGAGTATCCCTAAAGGATAAGCTAGCCCAGCTTCATAAATAAGAACGTTGAGATGCCAAGAGGATGCATAGTGAATCTAAGTTGGTGCTGGCACTGGCCCTGCTCATGACACCTGGAGACTTTTTGGTCCGAGAAAATCATAGAACACTAAGTTCTTGGTGACAATTAGAAAGTATCTTTTCTGTTGGTAATAATTGAACTTTCATGAGCAGCTAAGGAGCCAAGGACTGTTCGGCTTTTTGAAAACCTGGTCTGTTTCCCTTGGAATAGGGGTTGCATCCCTGTAATGAAGCCAAAGGTAACTACATTGCTTTGAGTGGCAGAGTTGCTGGAGATTTTACAGAGGAATTATTTAAAAGGCCAGCTGGTTTGAGCTGGTTCCAGATCTGAAGAACTATAATGCAAATAAAAATATTTTATTTCACTCATGAATAACTAATTTCAGATACCTAAATACTAAGAAAGTGGAGGCAAGCCTGGGTGCACATAGTATCAGAAAAAGCACATGCAGTTCCTAAGTGAGAATTGCGGCTTCGTGATCAGGAGACATTAATGCGATGGTCTACAGTACATTATCCCTGCTTCCAGAGGCTCTAATGAGATTGATGTTCCCATGCAGATAAGTCCCAAGGAAATAAAATTCCATTAACTAATCTAGTCTTGGTTTAACTAGGAATAAAGAATGCATCTTAACAAAATAAGGAAGGAAAGTTTATTTTTCAGGAGGCTGAAACCATATGTTCCCAGATGCTGCCTTGCTCCAAAACTCGGGGAAAGAAGGTTAAGGCTACTTCTTTGGAGAAAAAAGAAAACAACAATACTCAAATTGTTATTTCTTAAAACAGAACAACAAGCCCTCAAAAATAGTAAATGTTACCAGAACAATAATAAACAATGGCACAAATGCCCATCTTAAGAAACGCAGTCAGTCACGTCTTACATTGCGCAACCGACAGCCATGTGCTCAGGCATTTCTGTGATGATTGAAGACACATTCCGACAGTTATAAACATCCATCACAGATTCAAGTATGCAGCTCCGGATTCCAGAACCACAGACTGCCAGTTGTTGACCATTAGTGACATACCAAGTATTACTGAGAACTCTACAAGATCTCTGGGTTTGCACGAAACAGCTGAAATATTATTCAGTATAAGAAAGTACCTGGGGTGAAATAACCCTTCGGGAAGCCTAATAAAGAAGAAAGGAAATGTGCCATTTAAAGCCAAAATTGCTTTCCTGAAGCATGGTCAAATCATACATGAAACACAATGGCCTTTCCATGCCAGAGGAGTAATAGCTCATTTCCCCTGCACACCCTGGACTCTCTTTTCCCTTAAGTTTTATTACATGTTTAAGTATACATTATTGGTCATTCCAAGTGCATGAACTTATGACAGATTAAAAGGATCTCCTTACTCTAGAAACCATCGAACACTCAGTTGGCATGATTTAGTCTCAAAGTCGCTCCACTTTTAGAGCACACCAATGCTTTGTTATCCAGCACCTAGAGATGATCCAGATTAGAGTTTACCTGGGCCCTTTCCAGCTTCTAGATAGCCACTCAGCACTGTCTTTTTGCAGTTTAACTCCTCTCGGGCACTACCAAGAGCACTGCACTGGGGATGCAAATGGAGATGAAAAGCGTTAACCTTTATACAAAGAGAAAGCTGAAAGTGTAGCTAAAACTGTGTCATGGGACTTTCTATAGGCTCTGAATAAATACAGCCTCTCCAGTCCCTGCCCTCCATGTACACCCTTTTAACAAGGGCTGTCTGAGGATTGAGCCAAGAACTGGGGTCTGTTATAGGCTGGGCTGGTCCCAAGCAAACTGTGAAACAGATGAAAATTAATTTCCCAAGTGCTCCGCCACGGTCCCCACCACACATCTGCCCCAGTGCTTCCTTCCAGGCACTTAGCATCAGTCCGGATTTCAGACCCCTGCTTAACTAACAACTAGTAACAGCCAAGACTGGCTCTGCCCCCACAGCGTCTACATTTTAACCAGGATTACAACTCAAGCAAACAACCTGCCAGAGAGACTTAGAGAAAGCGTAAAATGAAGGTGGAGGCCGTGTGTGTTCTATTCATGTGTATATCCCCTGGGCCTGACCCTTAGGAGGAATTCAATAAATATTTGCTAAATGGACAAATAAATTAGTGAATGACAGGACCTGGATGGCAGCGCATGGCTTGCCATTTGGGAAAGTTTGACAAGAAAGGACTCCGGCTAGCAGGAACCACCCGTGCAGGGGCACAGAGCTGCCCACCCGGGAGTGAGAAGTGCTCGCCCCACCCGCTTCCCCGCCACACACCTCAGGCCTTAGCGCGCTGGTGGTCCCCCCCCAGTCATCTGAAATTCAGTCCTGAGACAGGGTGGAAAATATCGTCAACCTCAGATTCCGTTGTGCATTCTCTGGGATGGCATTTCGAGTTTGGGTCTTTTTGTGTCGTTTTTTGTTGGCTTATTTGGTTGGTTTTGCTTTTTGTAAATAGTGCCTTGAGCTGCTGATAAAATAGCCTGGTACACATGGGTGGCCCCCAAATGCTTGGCATTATTTGGAGCTGCTCTTGTCTTAAATTGATCTTAACAAGATCAGAGGAATTTGAATATGTTTAGGTTAGGGTTTAGATCTGGATACTACAGATAGACCAGCTTTTAATTCCTTCTTTTCTTCTTGTATTATTTAAGTCCATGGGCACTTAGAATTGGTATATAAACACTGTCAGGTAGCACAAAAAGAGGCAGCACATGGAACTTGAGGTCAAAGCTGTCAGCTTACATGTCCACCCCCCTCCCCCCAGAAAAGCCTGGAGGTTCCAGATGTCTCAGTCCATAGCCTCAGTTGGCTTCAGTGTCAGTTTTCTTCTTATTCTTCAGCTAATTACTGACTTCGTTGAATTTCATTGCGGACACCCCCTGAGTCAGATAGTTCAATATGGAAGCTAACTTACAGTTATGGTTAACTAACTCCTCTGACTCTTCCACAGTTTAAATCTGCTTTTCCCATCTGTGGAATTTTCCTGCAACTAACCGGGCTAAGTCAGCCACCAACCCTTCCCCAAGACCCCCTTCCCTGAATCAGGCCCACTGAATTCAGAGAGTTTCTGCCGTCAGAGAAAGGCTCATGCCCAGAGAGGAGACCTGGGTCAGAAGGGCCAGTTTTCAAGCATTGGAGAAAAGCCTTCACTGGTAACATTGGAGAAATGCGCTGATCTTGTGTTTTTACCATAGAAGTGGGTGGAAAGGGGAATTTGTGGCTACTTCCTTTCATCTTGTCGGTGGTTGCTTTTCTTGGATAAAGTAGCAACATTCCTCAAAAACTAGAAATCATGACCCTTGAGACTGAAAATGTATATAGCAGCTCTGATTTTTCAAACCTAGAATGGGGTGACAAAATCACTTTACAGAAAGTGTTAAGACTGTAGGTACTATTATTGCTGAAGGAGAGGCAGTGGGGGCTGGTGGAGGGGGGAACAGCATGCCCATCACCACTGTCTTGTAGTTCCCATGCTTTTTTGAAGGAAAGACGAGTAAAGACAGACCCTGCTTTGTTTTTTTCAGCCCAGAAAGTTAGGTCATATACCTTACCTGCTTCCCTTTGGAGGCGTTTAAAACATTTGGACACAGAGAGTATCTCTAACTTTCCGTCTCTTGCTAGAAAGTGCTCTGAACCAGAAATGATGAAGATGAGGAGTCAACTGTGAAACTCTCATGTTTCTACTGGCCCCAAAACCCCCTGCATTTTTTCCTGGCTGGGTGACATAGTATGAATTGTAAGTGAAAGAGTGGGCCAATCTTTAGACTTCTGTCTCTCCAAATCCTCAAAATCAAAGGCAGAGAGTACTCCACACTTGGTTACCGATACCTAGTTAAGCGGATTTAACAATTGTATTACCTAGTTTTAGCCTCCACAAAAGGATATGTGGCTTTAAAAGCCTCTTAGAAAGGAACCAGGGATTAAAGATAGCACTCTTCAACAGTACCTCCCCAAGAAAATCAGACAAAAACGGCACAGGAAACTTTTTCATCATTCTTCCTGAAAATGGTTTGCCAATCACATTACAAGGTGACAGTGTTATAAGGTAGAAACAGTGACAGTCTGATGTGATTTACCAAGCAGTTGGCCAGAAAACTTTCAAAGTTATTAAAATGTCACTGGAGGATATGGATGAAAATGTACATATACAATTCTTATGATAGATCACACTCTAAGTGTATTTTGTGCCTTGAGCTATTAAGTAATGATGATAGCCTGTGTAGATAATTTATAAGTTAGCAAAGAATAAATAAAGTAGGGAATTCGGGGGTTATATGTTCAAATGCTTGGAACCCCTTGCTCTAGGTTATGGTACTTACTAAGTTAATGGTCTAAGGTTGGTGGTCTCTTCTGAGGTAGGCGTGGCCTCTGGGGACAGACCCTCCTGAAAACTGAGGGATGATAGAGGCCACTGAGGAGAAGTCAGAGGACATATACAAATGAGGAAGATGGGCGATGTCCCTGTCTTTCCAGAGGGATGCAGAACTAAGGAAGTGGCTTAAGAAGGTAGACACAAATTGACCAGAGCACCAGGTTCCGTCTAGGAGCTGGTTCTCGGGAAAGCTGAGTTTTACCAGCTCATCTGGTCATGGAGGCCCATTGGGTGCAGATAACTCATGCCAGCCTCATCATCCAGCCTCCTGTGGGATTCAGCATTCAGAGAACACACATAGAAGTATATATGGTAGGTTTCGATTTGAACCTTTGGCCTTTTGCATTCAATCATTCCAGGGTGGCCTTTTCCCATTAAGGCAAACAAACCTTAGAGTTTCTGTCACTTTTCAAGGTTTCTGGTAAGAAAGGGCCTGGGATGGGGCACCTGGGTGGCTCAGTCGTTGAGCGTCTGCCTTCGGCCCACGTCATGATCCCAGTGTCCTGGGATCGAGCCCCACATCAGGCTCTCTGCTCGGCAGGGGGCCTGCTTCTCCTGCTACCATTCCCTCTGCTTGTGTTCCCTCTCTCGCTGTGTTTCTCTCTGTCAAATAAATAAAATCTTTAAAAAAAAAAAAAAAAAAAAGAAAGGGCCTGGGAGCTCTTGTCAGGGCTGCCACATTCAGTTGTGCAAGTTTTGCTCTACAGAAAGTTTTCCAGAAGGGCTGATCTGCGTGGAGGGCACCTTTTTCTAACTCCAACAGAGGCACTTACTTTGAACTGCCATGGGTTTGCAGTGAATTTTGGCAGAATAGAGCCAAGAAAAAAAAAGAAAAAAAAGCTCAAGCACTAAGTCTAATGACTTTTCAGTCTTCACTCTTCTGCCCAGAGTGTGGCTCTGTGTAGGCTCAGTAAGGTAAATTCATGTTGCATTCACCTTCAGTGTTGTTAGAGAAGCCACTAGAAATCAGATTAGGTGGTGGACAGAAGTCCAGTGTGAGAATTGTATTGCAATCATTAGGAGCCATCCCAAAGACAGCAGGGATGAAAAAAAGGAAGAGCATGTGGATTTCATTTTGCGATCAAGGCTTTTTGAGTAGCTATACAAATGCCACTTGTTTCCAGAAATTAACAAGTCATGTGTTTCTCCTTCGTTACCTGCTGCCACTCTTTCCCAAACACACTTGCTTTGGGATCCTCCCCCACTCAGACTGGCTAAGAGGGAGAGTCAGATGTGACCCAGGCTGGGAAGTGAAGGAGATCCCAGTGGAGGACCGGGACATTGCCCTCTCCACTTAGAAAACTGGAAGCAAAGTGATCAAACCGAGCAGCACCAATCGCCCAGGCTGCCTCGCTGGCTCTTCTTTTGAGCACAGTGCACTCTGGGTTGCAGAAGACCTGTAAATTGCACAGTAATGGCCGATTCCTCAGCAGGAATAAACATGTGCTTTGAGTTTTCCAAATGAGTCAGACGCACGTTGTGAGATAAATGCTGATAGCAAGCAGATGTGACGTTCACTTTTCAAGAGGGACAGAGAGGGATCGTGTGTTGGCATCTTCCACACTCTTTGAGATGATGGACTGACACTTAATAGGGTCTGGTCCCTTAACAAGAAACATTGGGTGGTGGGTGATTTCCCTCCCCCCTCCATTCTTTCTTTCCATAAGAGGAATCTACATTTTAAGCTTTAAATGTAAACGTGTACTGGCTCCAATTTGTCGGCGGAGTCTAATCGCCTCAGAACTTATATAAACTCTAGGTGAGTAATTTCCCCAAGTACAGTGCCCCCTTGGAATGTGTGTGCTGTGAACTCAGATTAAACTTTTAACCTCACATTTTTCTGGGAAGGATTATGATCCACATTTTTATTGTTTAAAAAAGGCAATCAGAAACTCAGAAATGTCTAGTGCCCTTTCCATGCTTGTTTGAATCGGTACATCCTCACATGAGCCGCTCCCTTGGGCTGTGCATGCCCTGGGATTGTGGACACATGCACCCCCCCCCCCCAAAACTAGGGCATCGTGCCAGCATTGGAACCAGAAGGCACCAGACTCTTGTCTTCCTTATGGCCCTTCCGGCTGAATTGTGAACTGTTTGTAGGCCTTGTGTCCTCCCAGCTCAACTGCAGAAACCCTGAGTGTCTTTTTGCTGATGCACGCCATGTCCCAGTTGCCAAGTGACATACATAACACATTTGTCAACAGAGCAGGAGGTCCGAGACCTAGTTTTCTGTTGCATTTTTCCACTCTCGGCTTTCATTCACCTCCTTTCCCTCTTCCAGCACTTGGCTCAGCAGATACCAGGCTCTCCCCCCGTGTTTGCAGAATCAGTCCCAGATGCCAAGCTTGAAGATGTAACATTTCTTAGCAATCTTGTCCCTGTCCCTCTACACATTAACCACTTGCTCAAACCTTTTAGCTGAGTCTGTTAGCTCTTTAATACAGGGCTTTTTTTTTTTTCTTAACTGAGTTGGTATTCATGTAGAAACAAGTGGGCGGGTTTATTCTCCCAGGAGCTTCTGGTTATTTGTACTTACATTTTGTCTGAGGACTACCAAGAGCCAGCTGGTGTGATATTGATGTCCTGGGAAGGACAGGGACTGAGCATCAAGCGTTGGTTCTTTTGCCAGTTCATTGCGTGGTGTTGGGTAACTCCGTATATCTGTTTGCCCATTTATAGGACGGGGGTATAGGATGCAGTGGTCTTCCCGTTGAAACAGTAGCTGTCCTGTTAGTTTTACTGTAAGGTTTCCAGGAAAGCAAACTCCAGGCCAGAGGCAAGGATGGGAGACCTCCAAGGCAGAAGGTTACTGCATATTAAACATTGCTCTGCAATGCCCTGTGGATGCGTTTTGGTGCAACATTCTTCTACAAACCCTGTGAGGCTCTTTTCATGTTCTATCTCAATCATCCCATGGATATTTTGGACTCTTGAACAAATGAGAAAAGATTGAGGTATGGGAAGAACAAGGGAGGCTCGGGTAGCATCGTTTCCATCCACTTGTTTGGAAAATTGGTTGACTAATGGGTTTCTGGGGTTCACTTTCCTCAGCACTCCTAGGCATGCCTACACCCTTTAGGACCCGTAGGACTGCTTCCCATTTTCTGAGCCCCTCTTCTCTGTCCTGTGGAATCACACAGTAGAACCAGGCATAGGTTTTTATGTTTTTGGCTTCATTTCATTGTTGTTGTGGTATTAGCCTCATCAATGCCAAGCAACTGGAATTTGACCATGTAGCAAATCCATAGGCAGGTGTTGTGGGGGGAAGAAAGCATCCCTGTATTCCTGTCTCCAGAAGAGAGTTTGAGGATTGGGGTCTGCTCTGAGGAAGGACTGATTAGCCAGTGTCTCATACTCTGGAAGACACCATCACCTGTACCTCCAACAGCCACCACCATCAAGCGAATGTGAATGTTGAATTATTTGTGAATATTGAAATACAACTTGTTATCAACCTTGGTAACAGGCCTTCTAGAGGTCCTAGTGCTGGTGCTGGAATAGCAGTATTAGTTTACTCGTTAGTTTTACAAACATTTGTTGAGCACCTATTGTATACCTGGAATTGCGGTTAGGCACTGGAGATACAAGGATATATGCAAATGGCATTGCCTTCAAGGAGTTTATGACCTAGAAAAGGACACAGGTGTATACATAGTGTGCTGGAATAGAATGTAAATGCTACAGTGGGAGCACAGATGAAAAGCTGTTAGGAACAGAGACTGGAATCCTGAGTTCTGCCAGGATTTCACTTGGCTAAGAAGCAGCCAAAGGGTATTCCGGGCAGAGGAATCTGCATGGGCAGATGCAGAGCAACATGAGAGGACACAGCATAATCAAAGTATGACGCAGGTCAGTGTGATTGCATCACAGAGTCATGGTGGGAGATGGCAAAAGACAAGGCTGGATGGAAGACTGGAAAGGCAGGTTGGGATCAAAGAAGAGCCTTATGCAGAGCTCATGAGTTAAATACACATTTGTTCTCCAGAAAATTAGGAGAGTTTACAGAAACACACATAGTAAATACATAAAGAAGGAATTAAATTTTAGGAAGTATGAGTATGAAACACACATAGTAAATACACACATAGTAAATACATAAAGAAACACACATAGTAAATACATAAAGAAGGAATTAAATTTTAGGAAGTATGATGAGGATGGATAAGACCATGCAAGTTAGTTGTTCCTATATAGTTTCTGTACAATTAGTCGTTAGAGGTAGGACAGAATTTGACTCTGTGGGGTACCTGGGTGGCTCATTTGGTTAATTGTCTGACTTTTGATTTCAGCTCAGATCATGATCTCAGGGTCCTGAGACTGAGCCCCATGTCGGGCTCGGAGCTTAGCAGGGAGTCTGCTGAAGATTCTCTCTCCCTCTCTGCCCCCTCCCACTACTTACACGTGCACATGCTCGCTGCTCTCTCAAATAAATCTTTAAAAAAATTTCACTCTGTACTTCCTAAATGCCACAGCAAAAAGGGAAATATGAACTAATGAAAAAAGCCAGAGAAACAGGCTTTTGCTGGAACTAGGACCCAAGGGAAATTGCTCCAATGATTCTTATCAAAGGCTCAGTGGGGGAATACGGTGGAAATATCTTCAACCATATTCTTACACTAGCAATTTTTATAGAACTGTTTCTTGTAATGTCCCTCAGTGCAAGCCAATGGCATACTGCCAAAGTGTAATTCAGTAAAAGCAACTCCACACAGGGCCAGGGCAGTTCAGCCTAAGCCTGCTGCTTTGTGATGGTTTGGCTTGATGTGCGGATATGATTTGGGGTATATAAAGGAAGAGAAGTTCTTCATATCTTTTAGGCAATCATCCATGAATATTATTTCTTACAATGGGGATCTTAAAAAGTACTGGACAGCAAGCAGTGAACGTAAGCTTCTATTCATTGTCAAAGACCTCAAGAACAAAAGAGTGTGAACCTTGGGTTATGTAACAAAAAAATCTTTTCCAAAGATCTTTAATCATGGAAGGAAAGTAATTGGTCATCCTGGACTAATAGTGTAATCTGTGGCTCAGTTCCAACTGACCTGGAATTAGGGCTGGGTTGCTAAGTAGAGTTCCCTGACCTGACCGCACGTGTCTTGCTGTGAACTCTAAGTTGAAGGTGGGAGCATAAATGAGTCGTTATATTATGCAAGGAAAGCTGTGGGCTGAGCATCTTTTGACATTAGGCCCTTTTCCTCAGCCGCTGAAGCAATTATGAGAAACATGAATGTAGGTTCAACAGGCTGTGGGTGTGTGTATGTTTTGTTTTTGTCTCAGAAAGCTTGTGGCATTCACTAAATAGCATCTAAACCAAAAGAGTGTAAATTCCACCACACCTAAAAAACAAATTCCACTTATTTGTGCAACATCATACAATTCATGAAAGATATTTCGATCCTTCCCACCCAGTATCTAATTTGAATTGCACAGAACTCTGAATAGGACTGGTATGATTATCCCATAATACAGATGAGAAAACTGAAGACTTGCTCAGGTTGGCATGCACATGGGGTAGGAGAACAAGGATCGTAACTTGGCTCTTTTGATTTTAGTACAGTTATTTTTCTTTCTTCCAAGACACAACTGACTTACTCGAAGGAATAATGAATTGTAGGTTACGATAACCATGCTCAGCAGCCACCAGGCTACAGTACTGCCAAGTGGAAAAAATTACATACAATGTAGGTAAGGAAGGCACCCTATAGTTAACCCAGAAAAAAAAAATCAACTCCTTAGGCAGAATGCTAATATGAGGCATCTGTTTATGGAAAGGCGAGCACTCCCTAGTTCCTATACTCCCTGGATGATCCCAGGTGTGCACTGGCCAGAGACAATCCAAGGATTTGTTCCTTCAGTCTTCTGCTTACCAAAAACATACAATGTGTTGCCACATGTGATTGTGTGGACGTGCAATGTTCTCAGTATAATGTAAGATTAGTTGTACAAATATTATAGAAACTTTAAATAATTATCTGTTGATATCTGTTGATATCAAATGACCAAATCTTCCTAAAGGTACTTATTGTAGCTATAAAGATAAACTTGAACTCTGTATATTGTAATAATTGCTTTTCCGAGTACTCTACTTAAGTAAAAGTAAACTCTTGTCGCCTCCTGCCTATTTTTTCATTGAACATCTAAAGAGCCAACTTGTATCTAGTTACTTTGGCGTGCAGCAGAGATTTTGTGGATATAGACTGTTTTTGTTCCCCCTGAAAATACAAAGATAGGAAGTAAAATTCAGACATCGTGCCACTGCTGACATAATGCACTAAATTGTAAACTAGTGTCCCAAAGGACAGGCTTTCCTCCCAATCAACCAGAGTTCTCGTAACCAGAGAGCCAGAAGCACTCAGATAGATGATCTCAAGACAGCACCAAATATCCTCAGTTTGTTGCCAGGAAGAGATATTAGATCTCAGTATGGCAGTCAGACCCATTAACTCATTACATGTGTATTCACTCAAAAACTGAGACCTTTCGAGGCAGTTACTTGCCAAAGATACCCCAAAGCAGCCCATCCCCAAATCAATCCAGGTAAAGCATTCCAGAAAGTTTTTTCCTATTCTCTTCTCTGTTTGGACCCACGTTACCACTCACTCCTTTCCAGTTAGCATCCAGTTGGGTACCGACTCCTAAAAATGAAAGAATGTATCATCTCTTAAGTCTTTTTCAGTTCAAAACATTGGGAGTCTACAAGATGAAAGTAGCTACACACCCAAAGAGCTTTCTTCTCTCCAGCCTCCCAAGTTGTTAAAGATGGAGTTCATGTTAAGTCAGTGGAAGCAAGACCCTCTGGCAGCCAAACCTGAGACTGGTTTGGAAAAACTGACTCTCTAGAAATGGCTTTGCAATAACTGGAAATTCACACATGAAAGATAGGAAAGGAAGGAAGAGAGAAAGAAGAGTGGAGCCAGCTCCCCATCAATACACAGCTGTCCACAGGCACCTGCATAGTTCCTTCCTGACAGAAACCAGTTTGCTGCCATGGAGATGTTGTCTGAGCCACGATTGTGGTGGGAGAGGACTGTCCCTGTGTCTTTGTGACCTGCTACTATACCGTGACAAGGGCATTAGGAACACAGGGCCTTCTGAAGTCTTAGGGATTATAAAATGTGCACCAAAGGAGTCTTTGCCTTTGTTACCTTTTTCATCTTGAAGTACAGAAAAGGGTCATTTGCAAAGTGATCCTTAGTGCCTTAAAATAGTTAATGGAACATCTCGAAAATGTCTCGGTCCCAGAGGGTTGTTTCTGCTTTGAAAGATTCTGCTTCAAGTTTCTCATCTTGCCTCTTTTTCCAAAAATAGCTCTTAGAAGGACAGGCGTGTAAGCCATCTCTGCTTCGGTAACAAACCAACGTTTGTGGAGCAGGACTGGCTTCCCTTCCCAGATTTTGGGAGCATCTGAGGCCTCTTGCTCTTGGGAAATGGCACATGTGATTGGGAGCAGTGTAGCCCCCTGCTGGGCAAGGCACTCATGGGGCCTGGGAAAGGCCTCAGGTTGACGTGGGATCCCGTGAAATAAGAGTCTGGCAGTGTGTTTGCTCCATGTTTTTATTTATTTGTGCTTTTAATGGAAAGAAAATTTCCATCAGGATTTTCTCTTTGGCCTTCCAACTAGAACAAAAGCCAGTCAACAGAAAGCAATAGATGAGGTCTGTGGATACCGTGGCAGAAAATGGATTTGCATTTGAGGCCTGATCTGTGAGGGTGATTTTGACCACCGATGAGATTTCCACATCCATTGGCCAGGCTCAGGGATTAGCAATTTTTCAGAAGTGCCGTGCCAAGGTTTCGGCTCTGTTCTTCAGGCTTGAGTCTGTGGGTGGCATTTGAGTGAGCTCAATTCTCTCAGGGAGGAGAAGGAGCAGAGGGGATGATTATTCTGAATTAGTGAAAGAAGACTAGAGATGACCTTATTTTTGACCTTGTGGTTGGATTAAAGAACTCCCAAGGGGACTTGCTGTTACAGTAACTTGGAGAGTTTCTATTTTAGCATATATAACACGATCTCATTTTTAAAAATTGCTGCAGAGTATCCTACAGCTTAGCTCTGTGTGCGTGAAATGGATTTATGTATCCTGCTTTTCAAACATCATCTCCTAATTCCACCTAAAACAGCTTCCTTTTCAAAGTTACATTGGTTGGAAGTCTATCATAATAAATTCAGTATTGTCAATAAGCTCATCGTTCCCATTGTTAACATCCTTGGGAGAGTTGGGATGAGTTGTTCTAGCTTCACAGTAAATTGTGAATAATGTAAACAGGTTGCTTTCTTTCTACCACCTGGCTTACACACTCTCTGGGAGAGGAAGTCTGTAGAAGGAAGAGGTACTCAGAATCAAGGGGAATTCGGGAGGAGAGCAGCACATGAGGAAATTTCACTAGCTGACAGGCACATGAGGATACCAGGGGCAGGTAGGTGGCATTCAGGAGAAAGAGATGGGGGCAGGAGGACTCCAAAGATAACTTCGTCCCATGTTGAAAATATAAAGCAAACCCTGGTTTGGGAGGAAAGGTGTGTCCTCTTCCAGCGGTTCCTTGGCCTGAAAGAAAGGGAGCAATGGTAGGTGAGAATTTCATAAGCACAATCAGTTATTGTAATTATTGATGTGTGTACTCTTCTTCAAGTGTCCCAGGGAGTCAGATTTTGTGACAAAAGCTGGCTTTAATGTCACATTAATTAGTTGGTAGCCAGTAATTGCCAAGAATACCCTCCATTATTTCTCCACTGTTATCTCTTATTTATTCCATCTCTGTGTGACATACCAGCTCTCAGACGTTGGGTGGCCACAGGAGTTAATCAAATGGTTCAGCAAACTAAAGCCGAGGTTTACCAACATCACTGCATGTGTGCTTGCCATTTGAGGAGACCCACATACATACAAAAACTTTGAGTGGATCTCTTCATAAAGAGGTGGATGATTGATGCTAGCTTGGAAGCCACAGGAGCATGCGCAGTATTGATGGCGCCATGCTAATTAAGACTAATGGCCAAGAGAGCCATTGCCGATGACCCAATTAGGCAGATTTAGTTAGAGATTATACAGATAACTCTGGCTAAGACATCAATCTAGTTCAATTTTACAAGGCTTCCATTTAAAAGGAGGTGGTATTTGACTATAATAAAATAGTATAATAAGTAGTTTAGTGGGTCTTGCTATTGTGGAAGCTGAGTGCTACTCACAGCCTTAAAAGTTACCATTTTAGCTTGATTTTTTTTTCATGGACTAATTATGTAGGTGACTTATTACCAAGTTCTTTTTGTTTATTATCCCCCCTGTTGTCCAGCAGAGACCATTATACAGTTCACTAGCTCCTTGACAAGAAGTAGACATGAAGAAGGTGAAGCTCACTTCTGTCTCTGTCTAGCAGCAAATCTGGTAAACTGTTTTGTAGGGAAGATACTGAAATTATTGGCTAAAAACAGACCTCTGTGTTTCTACATGGATTACATCTTCCTTTGATTCTCCTAGATCCCCAGTGTTAGAGCTAATAATTGGCCAAACCAAATATTTCTTGGTAGGGTGAAAAAGTAAACTCAGCAGGATTCTGCTTTATATGACATTAATATTGTCACATGTATGGAAAAACAGTGATAAGGAAAAACAATGATAAACCCAAAAGATGCTGGAAATAAGCCCTATATAGTTGTATCTGAATCTGTGGTGCTATGAGAAATTGATCAGTTCTCAAATATTGCATAGGAAAACATCACTGGGGGATTGTGCTATGGCATAAAAACCTCCAACCTTTTCTTAAGTGAGGAGAGGGAAGTCACAGTATTATGCTGGTAGAAATTTTATCATGAGGCTTAGACCAGAAGCAGAGATTTCTCTGCCTCTTGCCATTAAGCATGGGTTTTGGGGTTTGGATGGATGAGAAAGGGGGATAAGAGGAGTAAGAAAAGCAAGGAAAAAGACCAGTATAAGGGTGCTCCAGTTTCTGCTAGTTTGCTGCTTTTTCTCCTGGGGACTCCTAGTTACTGCGTATGATAAATTCCGCAGTGCATTCTTCAGTTTCTTGTCCTGGTGCAAGAAAACATCATCCTAAAGAAGGACATACGTTATCCCCCTTGGAGAAAGAAATAACAAATAATTAAGACCACAGCTCAGAGAGACCCGAGTTTATTGGCAATAAAAGGCAGCTGTGCTGACAGCTCTACCAATTAATCTGCCCAAAGTGAGCATGTCACTGTGTTAGAAAACAGGCCTGGAAACATCCAGGGATCTGTATAAAGCTTGGACAATAGTCTAAAGAACATGGGCAGCAGTGTGGCACCCCCACCTTTCAGCGGATGAAGTAGTTCTCCACTCTCGCTCTACAGAACTGCTCACCACGTGGAGAGCTCCTCAAGCCTCAGGTATGTACCTCGCCCCTTCCAGAGGCTCTGTGCCCCTCCAAGGTGCCAGGAGGAGCAAAAACTTTTTGGAACTTACAGTTTCTGGGTACCTTGAGCTCCTGCAGGTGTAATTTTGTTAAATCTTCATAATTATACACAATTATGGAGAAGTATTAACATCTTAGTGCCCGTAGGTGAGGAAACTGAGGCTCAGAGCTTCCAAACTCGGTTCTTCCTGGTTCCCACATCCATTCTTTCTCCACAAGAGCATACATTTCCAGATGAAACATCAGGAAATGGTTTTGTAGACCTGGCTGCCATGAATTTATGGTGTGAATTTGGACAAAGTCATTTAACTTCTCTAGGCCTCAGCTCTGTAGCTAAAAAGTGAAAGTTCATTCTTACAAAACTAAAGATACTCTTACGCTGCAATCCAGCAATCTTAATCTTTGGCATTTACCCAAAGGAGATGAAAACTTATGTCCATATAAAACCCGTGCACAGATGTTTATAGCAGCTTTATTCATCATTGACAAAACTTGTAAGCAACCAAGATGTTGGTTGCTTCAGTAGGTGAATAGATAAACTCTAGGGCATCCAGATTATGGAGTATAATTCAGCAATAAAAAGAAAGGAACTATCAAGCCATGAAAACACATGGAGGACACATAAATGTATACTATTAAGTGAAGGGAGCCAGGAGGAAAAGGCTACGTACTGTATGAATACAGCCATGTGACATTCTGGAAAAGGCAAAACTGTGGAGACAGTAAAAATGTCAGTGGTTGTCAGGGATTGGGAGGGAGGGTGGAAGGGATGAACACATGGAGCACAGGGTTTTTTAGGGCAATAATCTACTCCATGTGATGCCATAGTGGTGGATACACATCATTATGCATTTGTCTAAACCCACAGAATTTTCCGCATCGGGAATGAACTCTCATGTGAACTGTGGACTTTGGGCCATTATGATGCATCCATGTAGGTGTGTCACCTGTAACAAATGTGCCACTCTCGTTGGGGATGGGGATAATGGGGGAGGCTGTGCGAGTTGAGGGGCAGGAAGTACATGGGAAATCTCTGTAGCTTCCCCTCAGTTTTGCTGCAAACCTAAAACTGCTCTAAAAAATTAATCTTAATTTTTTAAATTTTTCAATGAGAAGATATTAACTCTAAGGTCTCTTACCAAAGTGAGACTTTGGTAAGTCTCTACTTTCCTCTACTTTAATGAGTCAAAGGAATTGGCTAAGGATCTTGTTAAGAGGCAGAGTCTGATTCAGCAGGTCTGGGGAGAGTCCTGAGGTCCTGCATCTCTGAGGCTTCCAGGTGATGCTGGTGTTGCTGGTGCAGATAGCACTTTGAGGGCGGAGGTCTTCCAGCATCATCCATCTGGGATTCCAAGAGGGCAGCAAGCATATCTTTGTCTTCCTTTCATGGCTGTGTGCCCACATTTGATTAGATGTCTTGCATGTAATAATGTTAGGTACATTGGACATAGTACAGAAAAGTAGCTCAAAGGAAAATGGTTGGATGGGAGCTTGTAACTCTAGCTGCTTAGTGATGCTCAGTCCTCTGAAGGTTCCATTTCTTTAGGACCAAACCAAACCTGGCCTTCTCCCCACCCCTACCCACAGCAGGTTTCCTGTTAACTTTCTCCACGGTGGAGAACTCTGTCCCCAGCTCACTCTGACTGACTTGATCCAAAATAAGATTGACCTTAAAGGACATCTGGTAGATGCCTTTGGGAAACACCTAGTCTTCCAGAGATTTTATTCTGCGTCTTAAATCACATCCTCCCCACGTACCTTGAGACATAAAAAATTTCTGCCTCCGCTCTGGTACCCCTCCTTGTTCTGGTAAAACCAGTACCAGCACTTTAGATGTCTGTGGTAGCACTGTGCATTTACTTTTCCTTCTGCAGTGGAAGTTACTGCTCTTAGGAATGGTTGCAGAGGCCGGAGGTCAGCTTTTCATTAACTCTGTGGGGAAACATTCATAAACTCAAGACAAAAATATGGCACGGATTCAAAATTTCTTTTCTTTTAAAAAAAATCCCACTATAAACCACTTGTTTAGAGTTAGGTCTAATTAGCCTACTTCACAAATAGGGGCTTATTGTGTTGAACTTATAAAGAAGTAGATGCTATTTTTTTAACCTGATCTTTTCTTATAATGCCCCAAAGGACAACACTATGTATTTTTGTATGACTATCAAGGGACAAGAGGCAGCTCCGAGTATTTGACCTAGATAAACAGATTACCATGCACTTCATCTGAAAATATAGGGATAATTAACTTGGACAGCCATATAAACAGCAGGGGGCTTCTCCAGAGTGTGTACCTTCTTAAATCAGCAGATGGCTCCCGGAGAGGGGCCGGCGAGGCCATGCAGCGTAGCCGCCTTTCACTGTTGCTTCTTGAATAGTTCTCATGAACTGTATGGTATTGTGGAAGGAACTTCGGAGCATTTCAGTAGTCGTGGGTTTATTCTGCCGTCCAGGCCACTCAGGTTCATCCATCCAGTGCCTGACGTCCCCCTGTGGAATCTCTGCCCACTGGGGCCTCCCGCCAGTCTGTGCTCGCACAAGTTCAGCTGTGGGCTGTGAGTTCCCTTGAGGCCTCCTCATCTTTGAAGAGTTCTCCTAAGAAAGCTCTTCCTGAGATGGGGCTGAAATCCATATCCTTCTAGTTCCCATTCTTCAGTAGCCAGGCAGGGAGAGCAAACCAATTTTCTCTCACACTTGACAGGGCTTCAGGTATTTTAAGTATTGATTATACCTCCCTGAGTATACTCTCCTCATCTCCACGTCCCTTGCCAGTTGTCCTTATGTCATTATCCTGGTCACTGCCCTCTGAGCAGGCTCCCAACTCTCTCTGGTACCATCCTCTGGGTTCGAGTGGGACCAGCCTTCTGGAGCGGTTGGACTCTACCTTGGCTACGCGTTGGAGTCCCCTAGACTTCACTGACCTGGGGTTAAGATTTGTACAGACTTCTGGGGTATGTCAAATGCAATGGAGGCTGAGAACCACTATTTCTAGAGTCCTTACCAACCAGAGGCATTGCTGGCTGCATGGGTTGAGTGTGGAGAAGGGATGGGGAGGGTGGTTAGAGCGGAGGAAAAGCCACAACGTTTTGTTGAACTGGCACGTCTCTTCTTTTTTTTAAAGATTTTATTTATTTATTTGACAGAGAGAGAGAGAGATCACAAGTAGGCAGAGAAAGAGAGAGGGAAGCAGGCTTCTGCTGAGCAGAGAGCCCGATGTGGGGCTGGATCCCAGGACCCTGAGATCATGACCTGAGCCGAAGGCAGAGGCTTTAACCCACTGAGCCACCCAGGTGCCCTTGCAGGTCTCTTCTTAAGCTGGAACTAGTACTTGTTATTTGGTTTTTAGGCTTTAATCTTGAATTATTTATGTTACGACAAGGCATTTGGGGAGTTGGGATGTGGGGGTGCATACATCTCCCTCCTGAGATATCCCTTCCCTCTCTGCCTCCATCACACTATATTCTTCACATTAGCACAGCAGAGCACTAACGTATCATGAATTTGCTGTTCACCTAAAAAAGATTCCTAGTTTTCTCTGCCCCATGCTACCTACTAAGCCATAACCCGAATATCTTATATATTGGTAATCTTTTTTTTTAATTAAAAAAATTCACCTTTAATACTGATAAAGGCAAGGTGGGAGGATGTGGCTTAGGTGTGCCGCCGCAATGAGTTTCCCAATCGTTTCCCAATCACGGACTCCAGAATTAGCTGGACTTTCCCACAGGCAGTACTAGAAAACCACAGACTTCTTATGTGAGGACCGGCTTGTAAAACGTGCTGCATGGAGGCACAGACCAGGAAGTGTGCCCTCTGTGTGCAGGCAGACATCCCAAAAAGGGAATTGCATTTTAAAAGGAAAGAAGAGGAGGCATCTGTGATGCTTGGGCCCAATATGTACCACATTGACCATAATCGTTGTAAATGCATGATTTCACTTTAACTGTCCAAAGATTCTGTGATGTGCAGGTAATGATGGCCATGTTAGAGACAAGGAAGCTGGTGCTGAGAAGAGCAAAGCGCTAATAAGTGGGGTGTAGGATGGAAATGTGTGTCATGCCCTTCCCCCTACACCATCTTGCTAATGTAAGGGAGGCCCTTCGTCCCGATTGGATTTCATTGTATTGGGTTCACCCCAGAGTTCCAGGCTTTGGGTCTGAGTCCTGTTTGTGCACGGCATACCTTGGTAGGTTAGGAAAACCTGCTCCACTGTGATGAAATGCAGAACACAGGAGACACTCCACCTGCCTTTGAGCAACATGCTGTACAAAGTAGTAAGTCAGACCGTACACTTGTGAAACTAATTGATCCTATATTCTTGACTCTGGGAAGTAGAAAGTAGAAAGAAAAGGAGATTTATTTTTCATCTGTGTGTCTGAGTGATTTATACAGGTAGTTCCTAACTTGGAACAGGAAAGGTGATTTGTAAAGCAGATGTTCAATCACTTAAAGATACATTTTGCCCTAGAAATAATATTTCGTCTTCTGGCTATCAGCAACACCGGTTTAACCCTCCGTGTACCTAGTGTGTATCATGAAAATACTACTACAACTCCATCATGAGCATATTATAGATTATTATAGCAGTGTGTTCCTAACTCCTAGGAAAGCTCCAGTCTCGCCTGTGGTGGCAGTGGCTTTTTTTTTTTTATTAATTATTTTTTTTTTTTTTTAGATCTCTAGAAGATCGTAGACTGGGTATGCTTGTTTAACATGCCCAGATAATGAGATCTTGATATTTGCTAATCCAGCAATTATTTTCCTGATGAGAGGTGAGCTCTTTTAATGGAACACAAACTACACCAATTTCAGAACTGCAGAACATTTGAGATTTAGGTATCTAGATATTTCTTCTCCTGTCAGTTCCATGCCAGACTTACTAAAAGTTGCAGTTTTAGAGCAGAATGATGTCTCAGTACAATGGACTATTTTGAAAATTCCTCCATCCATAAATACCCACTTCCGCACTTCTCTGCACATGTTTTGGAATGCAAGGGGTCCCTTCCTGCATTTATTTACCTGCTTTTCTCTGAGTCTGGCTCCATTGGCTCTGACTTTTATAAAAGTCTCAACTGCTTACCTCAGCACCTTTGACATTCTGTGGTTCCTTGGGAAAGGGCTAATTAAAAATGAAATTTAAATGGATGGAGATAATATATGACTCTATTTTTTTTAAGATTTTATCTATTTATTTGACAGAGAGAGAGAAAGATCACAGGCAGGCAGAGAGGCAGGCAGAGAGGGGGAAGCAGGCTCCCCGCTGAGCAGAGAGCCTGATGCAGGGCTTGATCCCAGGACCCTGAGATCACGACCCGAGCCGAAGGCAGAGGCCTCAACCCACTGAACCACCCAGGCACCCCAATATATGACTCTTTATATGGAACCGCTAGCCAGGGGCTGTTTGCCCAGGAGGCTGGAAAGGGACCAGGAGAGAGACTCTACACAACATCCTGTATCCCTCTCTCTGCTCTCACTCACTTTGCTCTAGCTCCCCTCTCTCTGCAACCATATATATATTCTGCCTGAGTTGAAAGCTGAGGCCTGTGGATAGGAAGTTTCTAAGCACTTGAAGCCATTCCTTTCTAGGCTTCTAACTTGATTTCTGATATATGACTCACTCTGTTCTTCACATCCATCTCAACCTTGGGGCCCCGGTCAGAAACTTCTAACCAGGGTCCTGAACACATAACTCTAGAGATGCAGGTGGTGATGAGGTGGTGACATAGTGTGTGTGTGTGTGTGTGTGTGTGTGTGTGTGTGTGTGTGTGTGTATAAATATGTATACATATAGAAGGCAAACAAATGATATCTGAATATACTGAATATACATTTGGGGGAATTCCTATGTGCAAGGCACTGGTTGCAAGAAGGTGGAAAGATACAGTTCTAGTCTGGATTACAGTAAAAGATAATTAACATAATGGGGTGGCATTCAAGTGCCATGGGCATCTAGGAGAAGGAGCCCTGCAGGAGTTTTGAGATGGGTTATAGAGGATGAGTAAAAAAATTTGGGTGGGCAGGCAGGCAAACAGGAGAAGGTGTCCCAAGCAAAGGGAAAAGCATGAGACAGTGTTCGTGTATTGTAGAAAGTGCAGATCCTCTGAAGTCTGAGAACTCAGGAAGAAGACAAAAAGTGTTAGGCGGGGGTCCCTTCATGATGGCCTTTAGCAGCCATGCAGTGGAGGTTATGTTTTACACTCTAGGCATTGGGAAGCTACTGAAAGATTTCAGTCCGGGGAAGAGACATGGCCAGACGTGTTGGGCATCAAAGCTGAGGCATGTATGCTAAAAATAATTCAAATCAGAGGGAAGTAGGATTCTTTCTTCATCATTGGAAAAAAATAAATAAAGCTCTTACCTCAGCTTTGGGTAGAAATCTTTGCTTTTTCCTCCGGAAATACAGCTTCGTCTTCTCCTTTGTGGTTTCTGGGCTGGTGCTTTCTTAATCTGGTCTTGCAAGCAAAGCTACCAGATGGCTCCTATCCCTTGCGCCGTCCTAGGCATGCCCGCCTGTCGGGGTTGATGAATGAACTCCTCCCTTGTACTTCTGACCTTTGCATTGCCACCTTCCCAACTGTGTAACTCCAGACTCTCTCGATCGAACCATCATGCATGGAGATTCATGGGGCCTCTTGGGAACAGACCACTTCCCTTAAATCACTTGTCAGAGGCACTGAGAGGCTGCTACTTAGTGGAACATTAGAAACAGTTTTAGTATTTTGAACTTTGACCTGAGTTTGATGTGATCACTATGAAATTGAGTCTTTCTCTTCTGCTCCTTATTCCTTTTATTTTTTCCCTTTACCCTGCAATTCCCCCCTTCTTAATTTTTTTTTATTTTTATTTTTTCCAAAATGTTCAGGTTGCATGTTAAAACTTTTTCTCCCGGTGAGGATCTATGGTTGTGATAAAAGAGTGACTAGCTCGTGGAGCTCTGGGCTCGTATGGGCATGGTGGTGGAAACCATCCTGCTTCCACCTTGCCCCACTCATTCTCAGCCGGGGGCACTCAGGGTTCTTCCTGGCAGTGCAGGGGGAAGGTTCTGGAGGGCAGTATTGGAAAGAAAGAGCTAGAAGGTGGACGTGGAACTGCTAAGAATCAAAGGATCTACTGCAGAGAACTGGCTATAGGGGAAGAAGGAAAAGTGAGAATTGAGGAGTGAGAAGGAGAAGGGAAAACAGACTGGGAAGAAATACCCCATGTCGGAAGAGTCTTGAAAGGACAAAGCAAGATATAGTTCTGGTAGTGTTTCCTGCAGTACTCAGAATTTCCCCACGGAGAGCAGTCCAGGCTGCTGCGTGGAAGGAACCAGTTATCTACAGCTCTGACAAAAATTGCCAAGACTTGGATTGTAAGTTTCTGGGGTGTGGGAATGGGTGCCATTTGCTTCATTCTTTCTCCCTCGCTCGCCATGCCCTTTGGGACTCCATGTTGGTCTTTTGCTGAAGGATCTGTGGCGGCTGCCTCTGAGTCTTTGGGTTCACAAAGCAATACACTTAGGGTTTTACACAGTTCGACAGGAATGGAAGAATATTCTCCAAGCCCTGGCACCTGTCCTTGCAGCCACTTTCCCAAAACAGTGGAACAACTTAAAATAGCCATTCATTTGTCTACTTTTATAACAGTTCTTGTTTTTAACTCATGACTGGGGCACAGAGTCCATCTTCTGATGTACCATCAGCTCTGTGTGGCCAGGCTTCCACGGAGCAGGGTGCCCTCCAGGAAAACTCCCGGCAGTGAGAGCTCCGGGTCAACAGTGGAAAGTGTGTTGGCTGCTCCGGAATATTCCACCCACAAGTAATTGCCGTGGTATTTTTAAAACGTCTCTGTCAGGACACAGGCAGGGCTGGTACTCAGCAGGGGGAGCACCGTGGTATATTCCTTCTGACTGATCAGCGCCCATGCCAGAGCACTGATTAAATATATGGACTGTCACCCCTAGATACAGGGTTGAGGCTGAAATCGTACAGGGTCTTTCCTTCTGGTTGAACTGGCATTTGGGGTTTGGGATGCTTTGACATCTGAATGAAACCCTGACCCTCTCAGTGGGGAAGGAGCGTAGCCACCCCCCACCTACTTTTCCCCAACCCCACTCCTTGCCAGGCTGGAACCCAGGAGTAGGGCTTAAAGGTGCACACCTTGGGGGGCGGGTCTCAAATCCACATTCACTGTGCTGCTCACTGGCTTCCCCGTCTTTCTTTGAAAGTCTCCAAGTTCAGGCTCTGAATAGACAGAGGATTAAAGGCTTTGGAAGTCAAAAATAGATTTTCAAAACTGCCAACCGTGGCCGAGGGTTCCCTCCTCTACAGATCCAGCCCAGCACACATCTTCCAAATACTTGGTGTCAGGTTTGAATCGGCGGTGAAAAAGAGGAGCCAGGCGAGTAGAATTGAGGCAAGCTTAAATGGAAGCGCTCTCGGCTGAGGTTCCTTGGTCAGGGTTAGGACAGGACCAAGGAAGTCTCGCTCAAGGGTAGGTTTTTGATTAGGGGCCTTAGGGTGTGGAGGGTTTGCTGGTATCTGATTGACTGTGGTTTATGTATATGAGGGATACAAAATACACCAATCAATTGTCAGCTCATTATACAGAAAAAGGAATGCAAAGTCGACCAGTCAGATTGTTTGTCATCCGTTGTGGGGTGATCTAGAAAGTCTCTGAGACAGGAAGCCCCATGGCGGGAAGTCCCGAGCCACCATCTTGTGAAACTCGGTGGCCATCTTGTCCACCCTCGGCGTCCCTGGGCCCACCGGCCTGACACTTGGGGAAGCTCATTTCCTTTGTGTGTGGGTCTTAGACTGGGATGCTGTATGTGGATCTCAGACTTGGATGCTAGGGAGCAGACATTGCTGGAGGAGGGAGGGAGGTGGCTTCTGTGCTGACCATAGGCTTCAGAACACAGGAGTCTGTACCTTATTGGGATACGGCAGCAGGCGCTGTCCATCCAGCTAGGGCATCCCAGTCTGCTGGGGGTCCAGTTCTGATTCACCTGGGTTCTTTATGAGTTTGGGCCATGAGCAGGACTGATGGGCATCAGATCTCCTGGGCTCACTTGTGCCAAGTGCATCGTGTGCTGGTTGCTCTCCTTCCATCTGGAAGCCATTAGCATTGAAATCATTTCGGCTGCTTGCTGTGTACTCAGTGTCGCAAGAGGCACAGCCCGGCACAGCCCCAGTTCTGGGAGCCAGGAGCCCTTTGCTTCCTGTAGGATTTCCAGTTTAAAGCCCATGAAGCCCTACACTCCAGGCCATCATCAGGTCCCCTTCTATCCTTGCCTTCTCCTCCCCTTTTGGAGCTCAAAAGCAGTGATACTTGTGGGGGGAAGGGGAGATCCTGATACCTACCCTCATGTCATTTCTTGCCCACCTTGTAGGTTTGAAGGGGGGATGCAAATGAGCCACTCTTTAAGAAGCCCCTAGGAAAGGAGTTGCTTCGTCTGCTGTATGCATTTTGTAAAATGGAATCTCTCAGGAGAACCCTCAGAGGAAATGGGGACTCAAGCCTCTAGCCACCTAAAGTCACAGAAATAGCTACATTATAGTAATTGCTGCCAGGGGTAGCTGGTAATCAGCTAGGAGGTGCCTGCCCCACTTAGTCCTCATACAGCCCTGTGGCCGGGGGCGCCTCGTCTCAGAGTTGCACCGCTAAGAAAGGAAACATTGGATTCTAACCAAAATCTTCACGATTCCAAAGCCCACGCTCTTTCTGCTCTACAGGCTCATGCCCCGTTTAGGCGTCGGCAGTCTGGAAGCCCCAGGAGGACAGAGGAGCAAAGGAGGAACAAACATCTGCAATCCACACTAGATAGTCCAGTCATGGGTTTCTCTGAGGAAGCAAAGTGATCTTTTGAAAGGAAACTCACGCAGTCCGTCAGCTTCTTGCCAACACGAGTACAGTACAACCTGCCAAAAACAGCCAAACCTTGTTTTGGGTATGAAAGCAGCTGTTATAATAAAGTCCTCTGCTCTACCTCTTTTTCCTGTTATGGTAGAGTGACTGTTTAAAGTAAATGTCTCCAATACATGGATTTTCTGGGGTCATGAAAACATTTTTTAATTGGCAGGCTCCATTACATTTTTTGGTGAAGTTAGGAAGTAAACAGAATGCCACATGCCGTTTCAGATTCGCGCAGCACAAAGGTCTCTGGATCCGAGAAACTTTACTCCCTGCCCCCCAACACCCTGGGGCTGGAGCCTTCTGAGGCAGTGGGCTTGTTCCAGAACAAATGGATCTCTGCCCCTGTGCTATCCCAGGACTTAGAAAGCGGAGAGAGGGGAATGAATGCACAGAACTGAGAGTCAGATCTGGGTCTGAGGCCTGGTTCTGCTAATACATCACCTCGAGGGAGTTACTTTGAACTTCGGTGCCCTGATCTGTGAGATGGCTTCATAGTAACTACTCATTGGGTTGTCGTGAAGTTTAAAACAGAATTCAGAATAATAGCCAACCTTTATATAATTCCTGTCACATGCTGTGTGGGGTTAGGTGTCTTATGTGTAGTAACTCATTTAATCTTCTCAGCAGCCCCATGAGGTGGGCACCATGCGGGCCACACTCTAGCCCCTGGGGATACAGTGGTGAGCGGCAACTGACAGAAATCTCTGCCTGAATGAAGCCTACGTTCTTTTTGAGGAAAGAAAAGAGAGAAGTAAATTAAACAGCATGATAAATCGTGCTTAGTGCTGTGGAGAGAGATAAAATGGGAATGGGAAATGGAGGAGAGTAGTGTTGTCATTTTCAAAAGAATGATCAGGGAAAGCCTCTCTGGCGAGATATTGAGTAAACCCTTTTGTAGAAAATGACGGGGTTTTGCGGGGAAGTGAGGGAAGCCATGAGGAGATCCAGGAGAGAGGGTCCTAGACAGAGGAAAAGGCAAGTGCAAAGGTCCTGTGGGAGTGTGTTTGGTGTATCCAAGGTGCAGCAAGGACACCAGGGGGGCTGGAGCTGAAGGAGCAGAGAGGAGAGCAGATGAGGTCAGCGAGGTCAGGGCACAGACTGTATCGGGCCGTGTGTGGGCCTCAGCTCTGTGACTCAGAAGAGAAGCTACCAGAAGAGCCTGAGCAGACGAGGGGCATGATCAAGATGAAGCCAGATGTGTAGCAAGGACACTTCTGATTCATTCACTACAGCTGCTGCCCCCGCTGTTGGTTCCCACGAGGACATTTGCCAGCTTTTTGAGACTGTTTAACTAGGACGTTTCTTAACAGGACATCTGGGCCTCCACTATCAACATCGTACTTGTTGATTTTAACAACAGATGAACTTACCCCAGCTTCCCCTGTATCTGCGTCCAGCCTCCTCCCTTCTGGATGATTCCATCCTTTGCTGCCTCTCCACATTGGATTGTCTTGAGGAATCTGCTAAAGTTGCTGCATAGGTGCCTGTGGTCTACACTCGTGATTCATGATGTGGTGTTCCTTTGCGTTAGTTTTTGGCCCGGGGACTCACAGATAGGACTCACAGATAAGTATTGCTTCGGCCAGAGAAGCAGTGGAGAGCAAGGATGAAGAAGGAGGTATTTATCAATGGACTTGCTCCCCCTGTGAACGAGAACTCACCAGCACCTGTAAATTTCTTTGGGAAAGGATCACGATATCCTGGTATTCCTGTGAGGGGACAGGCATCACAGATTCTGAGCCTTAGGTGTGGATGGCTTCTAGAGCCCAGAGATCTCCTGAAATGAAGTCCAAATGTACGTCTGGGTGCATTTTTCTGGGGAGGGGTCAGGACTCTTGATTGATAAGGCTGTTGCTTATTCCTAGAATGGCTCCATCACAACTGCAGGCCGTATTTGCAACCTTGGATATGCTCATATGTTAACCTGTACGCAAGCAGGTGACAATATACACATTTCAAAAAGGGGTCTAGTTTCCTAATATTAAGAATCTGTACTATCTCTATTTAACAAATGTTAATGTGTAGGGTTTCCAAGACAGAAAGAGAAATTGTGGTCTCTTAGAAGGTATGGAATGTATTTTTGAGGACATCAGGTGTGCTATCACACAGGGGCTGTTTTGCCTCCTTTTGCCTGGTGACTAAACTGCTAGGAATTCACTGGCTATATTAGATCACTTATTCTCATATGGTCCTCATTGCCTTTGAAACACCTCCAATTTTAGTTCCTTTGCAGCAGACATACACACGAGCCAGATAGTTTAGAACAACAACCTAGGCCTTAGATATTTGGAAGCACCCCTGCCCCATCATCCCCTCAGGTCCTCACGTGGAACAGGGCTCATAGCACAGCATGAGGTCCCAGCTGCAGAGGGGAACAAAGAGAACAACTTAACAGGGAAGCCTAGTGACTTTGTAGCAGTCAGTGCTAGAAAGAGATGTTCCTGAAGTCATGCTGGCCTCTGCGGACATGGTCTGGATTCTGATGCAGGGTGAGCACCTGGCGTGCCTGTGGGTCGCCATCTGCAGACGTACCTGAAGGTGGGATTCGGTGGGTCGCTGCTTCCCCCTGGGGGCACATTAGTCCTCAGGCCCAGTTCAGAGAAGCCCTCAAGGGGTTCCTAGCCGGGACTTGGAGAAGTCAACAAGAGGATTTGTTGAGAATGACTGATCCCACGCCCTGGAATGCAAAGCCCGCACAGTTTATGGTACGTAATTATATACAATAAACTATAAAGGACATACAGTGGGTTTTGATATCAGGTTCCAGTTCCTCCTCACTAAAGGAACTGGTAAAAACCCTTCATCATTGCGGCTAAGGAAATAGTTCTGGTCCTGTCTGAATCTGCTTCCATATGTCCCCACTGCCCCTTCCCCCACTGTTTAGTCTCAACGGACTGAAACAAACGTCTGCCTCTCACGTCAGGGTCAGAAGCGTCCGCAGTCGTCGTCCACCCCCATTTATCACTGGGGTGAGGAAGAAGTAGGGCCGTCAGAAACATGATCAAATACAATAAGCTCGTGTTTGATGAGTAGAGAAGATCCCATACAAATTATGAAACAAGTCTGTGTATTTTACTCTTCAATTGCCTAGAAATTTCACATTTTTGATCAAAGATGGAAATTTTAAAAGGAAAACTATGACAGGGACACTTGCTATGGGTTCATTCTGTGTTTCTGTCCCCCAACATGGGCAACATTTCAGTTTCGTCCTGGCCACAGGGGAGCCTTAGCCTGTTCCTCTCTCACTTGAATACACTATTAGAAGATAAGCTGGGGCATATCAAGAATTTCGAGAGCTGAGGCAAACATCTGTTCAAATCAGGGCGGCGACAAACCAGAAGTAGTTAGAAGCGTGCCACCGATGGGAGCCAGGGGAGAAACTTCTGTAGAGAAGGTGCCCCGTAGCAAGGAAAGGAAATTGATTGATTAGCTAATGCTTAGGCCTAGTGGGCCGAGTGTGGTTGGCTGTCTTTAGGTTTTGATTCTGTAATGTAGAGGCACTTACAGACTTAGGTTTTGGGTTGCTTCCGTAGGCTGGCGGGACTCACAAGCCACCTTAGTCTGATGGCCTCCATGTCTACTTATTTTAACAATACCAGTCTCTCAGAGGGATTCAGTAGCTTTTACTACAGAGCTGTCGTCTGTGTTTCCTGGACAGGTGGGAGGAGGTTTAACCTGTTTGCCCAGAGCTTTTTCCTGCTGGAAGATCGGGCCAATAACTGGACCCTCTGTGGGGGTGAGGAATCCATACACTGCCCGTGTCATGGCACAATGTGTCCCCTTGGCAAAAAGTAGCTTCAGGTACACCCTTCCTCACCCAGTGTCGAGCGCACCCTCCGGAATGAGACAGCTGGGACACTGTTTTGCACCTACTCCTGCATGAATTCAAGGGTTTGACTGAGCTTCTCCCAGCGGGGGCTCAGGGACTCAGACCCGTGATGCTTGACTTTCTAGAAATAGGATAGCACAGGAAAAATAAGCCAGGTCGGTTTGGTCTCTCCAGTTGATTACCTGTGATTGTTTCATGAGGGCGGGAGGAACGAGAGGCAGGCACTGAGGTTGGGGAAGAACTCTGAATTGCATCTACCAAGAGAGAATACTTCCGTTGTCTCAGCATAGCACCCCAAATGGGCAGTGCCTGGCCTGTGTGCTGAGCCACCGTGTTTGGGTCTCAGGTTGGGGGCCAGATGGCCATGGGGTCAGTGGGTTGGGGCAGGAGGGAGTTCCGTGGAAGCTGTGGTCCCTCCCTGCTCTGAGGACAGACGTGCAGCTAGATCTCGGGCCTTGGTGTTGGCCATTTGGGAAGTAAGAATCACCACGTTGTAACAGTGGGAGCGAGACCGGTATTCATTTCTTTACCTAACAGACTTGCTTCGTTGTGACCTCAATGTCCAAGTAATTTTACACAACTTATTTCGTGCGCTCGTTTGTTTTTCCTTTACTCTCTAGAACCCGCTGTTCATTATCAACAGAAGTAATCTACATCATCTCTGTCCCGGTGCGTGAGACGCAGACCTTCCATCTCAGACTCTCCCAGCCGGTTGGGCCACAGAGGACTCAGTAGTAGCAACCTTCCTTATGGTGTCCTTCCCGAGGCCTGTTGTTGCTTATTTTCCTTTCCCTGTTGCACTGCTCCCCCCTTTCTTCTTCCTTTTTTTTTTTCTTCTGTTATTTCTTGATGATCACAAATCTTTGCTCTTCTTCTAAAAAAAAAAAAAATTGGGGAGGGTGATTATTTCTATCCCCTGCTCTGGGAGCCTTTCCGTCCTCCCCGAGGTCTGTGCAGCCGAAGCCTTTGAAAGAAGGAGCCCTCCCTGAGCCCCCAACTCTCCTGGGCCCACTCGAATGAACATCTCTCATAGGTGATTTGTGCCCACTCGTGATGTCTGTCTGGGAAGTGAGCAAGTGTGGAAACCATCGGATCTTCCCACCCAAGTTCCAAGCCAAGAAGATTTACTTCTACACTGTAGTCCCATAGATACAATTGAGTAAATCTCCAATCACATAGTCAGTGGGGGCTCTGTATACCCTAGTAAATTAGTACTTCTAATTTTATAAGCACTGTCATAACCACAGTTGTTAGTGGGATTTTTCCTTTTACTGGAGTATATGTTCCTGTGCTTTACTAGGTGTTGTTTATTAGGTGTTGTTTCCCCTAAGTGCTGTATAAAGTGATGGATTGTTTCAGGGCAACCGCTAGACTGTATTTACAGGTGGTTGGTTATCTTTACTAGCTTTGCTGCTGGAACACAACTACTTTGTGGAAGGAAGGAACGTTGTGTAGTAGCTAGGGTTTATTAAGTCCGGACTTGATTTGATTCCTCATTTAGGAATGGATGCTTTGCGAATCACTGAATCCTTCTTTTTTAGTGCCTCTTCAGGGCCACGCATGATATGAAAGTAGTGAAACAGCACCGTCTTTTGATTGCAAGATCACAATGCTGGCCTGTCAACAAGAGGATGCAAGCATTTCCAACACTTCCACGACTTCCTGGGGAAGTTTTGGTGCCAGGGAAAGAAGAGCCCTGCTTAGGCCCAGCTCTAGAAGGGGTGGGTGTCCTTGGTCTGCTGAGCTGAGCCTGTGCCTGGCATCCCATTGTGAAGTGGCCACTCCACACAAACACTTCCTGGGGCACCTGGGGGGCTCAGTCAGTTAAGCATCTGCCTTAGGCTCAGGTCATGATTCCAGAGTCCTGGGATGGAGCCTGCTCAGCGGGGAGCGTGCTCCTCCTGTTCCCTCTACCGATCCCCCTGCTCATGCTCTCTCTCTCTCTCTCTCTCTGTCAAATAAACAAGATCTTAAAAAAAAAAAAAAAAAAGACAAACAACTGGAAGGAACTACAAGATATTTTAAAAAATAATAAGCAATGAACTCATATAGCTTAGGAGGAATTAATGTAAATGAATATATGCTACAAATTAGAAATAAAATACATGAATGACTCCCTAGTGGGTGGTTCTGATACACATTTCAAATTCCATATTTACTGGGATAAAGGAGAAAACCCTGAGCTAGGTGTGGGTTGGGCAGCCTTGTTAAGAACTTGTTTTAAGCCTTTTCTTTCCACCGATTTAACCAGTTTACAGATCGAATTAGAAGCCATTTGGGCAATAAGATGCATTTCTTGGAGTATGAAATACAATGCAGTGATTGTATGAACCAGGAAGTTCATATTGGTGAAGTTGTGTATTTGTCTTCTGCATCTCGGATTGCCACTGAATAATGGACCCGAGCTAATGCGGCCTGGACCAAATTGTGCAGTTTTCTGCTACAAGAGGTCAAGTTCAAAAGGTATTTTGCCTCTACTATTGGCAACTCCGCTGGTGTATTTCTGATGTTTTCCCATTTTTGTCTCCGGGTCTGGTTGTTGCTATCAGATATTTGTACGTCTCATCAATGTACCGAGGTCTTGTGCTCCTTTGGACTTTTGGATTTTTTTTTTGTCTGGCAGCTGGGGTTCTAATTCCTGCATGGTTTCGGGAGGCAAAGAGAATATCTTCCAGACTGAGGCTTCTCATTTGAAATCCCTTCCTCTGGTGATTCCTTCATTTGAATCTGCGTGTGTCCTCCACCACTGCCTGTCCTTAGGCTGATTCGTCTGTGCTCATAATTTTGCCATTCTAGCTTCGTGCAGGTGACAGATCAAGCCAGTCCTCCTGTATCTCATCTCTCAAGCGAAAGGGAAATTCACTTGCTTGGTCAGAGTTAAGTCAAACCTGTACCCGTGGTATGAAGTTAACAGACACATGGGAACTCAACCCCAAACATTGTCAGTTTCACTGGGAATCTAAGATGATCACACCCTGCAGAGATCATGAATTTGAAATGTATTAAGTGTCCCTGGAATTTTTTAATTCAAAACATCTAATATGCACAGATATCACTAATAAGAATGCCCATATGTTAAATAAAATCTTAAAAAAAAAAGAATGCCCATACGATCTCTGTAACCTGGAGGGAGAGAAAAGGACAAAGGTCCAGTATAACCTTCACCCTGTCCTGTGATCCTGAACTTCTGTAGTGATTACCCCATATGGACAGAGCTGATTGGTTTGTTTAAATGTGGTGGGTCATTTGCCGCAGTTTGAGTAGTGGGCCAGCAAATGTTGAACAACCAGCCCTCCAGGACGCAAAAGCCCTGATTTTTGAAGCATTTGCTGATTTCTTTGGTGTAAATACTCCCTGTGTGACCAATCCCAAGCTGTCAATGGAAAGTTGCTGATCGTGGAGTTGTGAAGAGATACAAACACTTGGTTCTCACCAGTCAGCATCAATTGGTCCCAGCATATCCCTGAGGAATCTGTGGGAAATTGTGAATTTGAGTTGTGACTTAGAAATCCATTTTTGAAACATCTGTACTGTCAAGGAAATCACTTTGTGGGTGTGTGTATATGAATATGTGCATTTATCCATTTTTTTTATCTAGTTATTTCAGTTTTAGATAATTTCTAAATTTAACTCTGTCCTCCAGGAATTCTTTACAAAGTCATGGAAAATTTTAAAAAGCATGCATTTTCCCATTTACTTTCTATTCAGTTATATATCAGTTGCATGTCTTTTTTTGTGTGTGTATCAAGTTTCCATTTTTATATTCCTACAACCATGGCCACCTGCCCCATGGAAACATTTCTTCCTCTTTCTGTCCTTTGTCCAGACTTAATAACAAGTATGAATAAGAAGCTGGTGAATAGGAGGCTCTTCACTGAACCTGAGACCTCACTCCTCTCGCTGCTGGGCCGCAGTCCCTAAAATAGACCCCTCCCATTTCTCTCATTATTTATTTGCCAGCGTTTCCTGATTTGGGCTCTTTCAAGTTAATTGACTCGTTTCTCATCACCATTCAGAACTGAGGCTACATTCATCGCAGAGCAGATAATTATGTAAAAACATGGACAGTAAAAACTGTTGCTCTGTCTTGGCTCACTTTTCCCTTAATTTAAGTGTCCTCAACTATAGTCTTCACTTGAAGACAGTAAAAAAACACATATTCACAGAGGAATGAGGAATGTCTGTTGGGCTGATTGATATTTTCATTTACATGGAGGCCCCTTTTTTCCCATCAAAACACTAGTTCTTTTGGTTTAAAGAAACCAAGTAGGTATGTGAGAGAGCGTGGATTAGTCTCCTCTTTATGCCAGCACCTGCCCCACACATAATTTCCACATGTCACAACACTGTTTTGGTGATAAACAGCGAACACGCTATCATTAACTGAGACTTGCCCCCTACCCACCGGCTCAGCAGGGTTCCCCTCATCCTGATATTAGCTCCTCAGCTGCCCCCAAAATAACACTTTTTGAAGCAACAGCTCTCAAGGCAGATGTTAGATTGTGGGTTTACATTTATCTTCTTGGCCCTGTCGGATTTAGTTTTGCAAGTGCTAAGGGACAGAAAGCGCCGAAATGCTGCCCTCCTGCTTTAGATCTGGGGGTTCATTTTGGGCTGGGCCAGAGTCTAAAGAATGCGTCACATTCCTGGGTTAGTAAACCCCACTGCACTCCCCACATCCTGCGGTGAACAGAAAACTCTTCCCTTCAGGCTGTGGGGACCTGATTGGGAGGACAGGGGTTCCCCCTGAGTGTCTGCATTTTAAATATCAGGCCTCAGAGCTGAATGCTTTCCCAGGACAGCTACTCCCGGGCCAACAAGGCAGATGAGCCTGTCCCTTGTCACCTAGAAAGCTGGACCCAAAGGTGGGAGGGAAGGTTGTGAGTTCCAGGCACCTGAGAGCCGGAGGAGGTGTGCTGCTTCCAACATGTGTGAGACGTGGTCCCTGAGGGGGTGACAGAGCCTGCGATTCCCCCGCCCAGGATCTACACTGCTGCAGTCATGTACTCATTAAACAGCTTGATGTGTGGAGTTCTAGAGAACTACCCGGTGTGCTTAGAGAAGTGTAAAAGCAATAGTGCAGAGAAATCAAATCCCCACACCTACAGGAGGCAGTAGCCATGCAGATGGCCTTTAACACACACAGTGTGCGCCTGGATTTACCCAGTGTGAACCACACAGGTACTAAAGGGGTTCAGGCTCAGCTAGGCGTGGGCCGAGGCTAATGGTAGGACAGGATTCATTGAGGAGGAGGTGTGTGAGTAAAGGTTTCCAAAGAAGTTATTTCGTGGAGAGGGAAAGTGTTGTGGGGAGAAGGAGGACAAATGTCAAGACAGGGAGAAGGAATAAGCAGACTTTTGCGGGGTGCAGCACAAGCTCCGCGCGGGTACCCTGGTGCTCTTTCCCACACTCGCCCAAGCTTCTGCTTCTGCGTTACTCTCTGAGGCCTTCTCTGACTACCCTGTTAAAATTGCCACCCACCTCCTCTCCCACATGCCCTTTGCCCATTTCTGGCTTTATTTTTCTCCAAAGTGTTTTATCAGCTCCTAACACCTTACTGTAGCCTCCTACCAGAGTGTAAGTTCCATAGGGGCCAAGACTGTTGTCCGTTTTGTTGACCATTATACCCAGTGCCTCATAATAGTAGGTGCTCCTTCCTCCCTCCCTTCCTTCCTCCCTCCCTTCCTTCCTTCCTTCCTTCCTTCCTTCCTTCCTTCCTTCCTCCCTCCCTCCCTCCCTTCCTTCCTTCCTTCCTTCCCCTTCCTTCCTTCCTTCCTTCCTTCCCTCCTTCCCTCCTTCCCTCCTTCCCTCCTTCCCTCCTTCCTTTCTCCCTTCCTTCCTTCCTTTCTCCCTCTTTCTTTTCTTTTCTTTTTTCTTTTCTCTTCTCTCCTTCCTTCCTTCCTTCCTTCCTTCCTTCCTTCCTTCCTTTCTTTCTTTCTTTCTTTCTTTCTTTCTTTCTTTCTTTCTTTCTTTCTTTCTCTCTCTCTCTCTCTCTCTCTCTCTCTTTCTTTCTTTCTTTCTTTCTTTCTTTCTTTCTTTCGGAATGACAGAGTGAGAGAGCATAAGCTGGGAAAGCAGCAAAGGGAGGGGGAAAAGTAGACTCCCCTCCAAGCAGGGAGCTCAGTGTGGGGCTTAATTCCAAAACCCTGGGACCACGACTAAGCTGAAGGCAGATGCATAACCAACTGAGCCATCAGGCACCCTTCCATACTAATTTCTTAAATAAATGAATAATGGGATGTACTAAGAAAGAAGCATGGTAAAGTGGACAGGGTTCGGGAGCTAAATTAGAATTCCAGAGGAGAGTTGGGAACTCTGAAGCCTAAAGCCAGGACTGGCTCATGTGTGAGTGGGGAAGACAGTGGAGTTCACTGGACTGTAGTTTCCTCACTGTAAGATGGATGTTGACCACGATGACAGCCGATTCTCCTCCTAGCCCTGGGGTTCTTTAAACCTGGATGGTTAGAGGATGCTAGGTGGTGTGCATCTTGGAATCTACTGTGAGCCACCTGGAACTTACTATGGCAGTGGAGAATTACCATAGATTTCTGAAACATGGGCTCAAGCTGGTGTTTGTAAGAGGTTTTTGCCAATGTACTCCAGGCAGACTTTTTTGTTTGCAGGGGTTAAGAGGGTGGAGATAAATTAATGTTTTTAATTACCATTTAATAAATCCTTCTTTCACTGCTTTCTTTCTACTATCTTATCTCACCCAACTTCTGGAGGTAAGGACCACCATCTGTAGATGAATGAGCCCATTAGACACTGGTTTTTATGGCTACCATATCATGTACTAGAAGCTTCGAAGAAAACTCAGTAGGAGCAACTGACTTGTTTTGGTTTCGGACTTAAACCGTGCAAGCCCCCTGCATGTCTCTTAGTTAGCCTTGAAATTATAAAGCTAGCTTCTCTTCCCAGCCATTCCAAAAATTCTATCACCATTGGGGGATGATTCCCCTAAAGGGCTAATAGACCTTACCAGCCAACCTCCAAGACAATTCTGACCTCTCACAGAGATAATGAGCATTTATTTAGGGTGGAATTAACTTGATGCTCAGGATGTCACCACAGAAGAGTCAGAAATTACAGCCTATAGAAGCCCCAGGCCTGTAATAGTTAACTTACTGGAGACTGGATTTTATTGCTCATTTCTGAGGTATCTTCTAGAAGGCATCTTCTATCAATGTTTGAAAAGATGTTTCTGCACCCCTTTATTTTGACGGAATCCTCCTCGAAGTCTAACCTGTCAGCTTTCTACAGTCCATCTTGTTAGGCATCCTTAATCTTGCTTGTTTTTCTTTCCACTCCGGAAGTCCGTAAGCTTGGAGAAACAGCCTGTGATAACCCCAAGTTTATCTTACGGCTCAGACACTCACTGGTTTGGAGAGTCGACCTCTTTCACGGGCACCCTCCTAAACTATAAAATTAGGACAGGATTTCATACTTTGCAGAATCGTTCAAGGTATCGCAAGTAACCAGGAGAAGATGCCTGGCACCTATCAGGGCCTCAGACCCAGCAGCCGTCCTCAGCCGTTCCTCTCTGCATCAGCGGTGAGGGCAAACTCTCACCCACTAAACAAACGGCCAGTGGCCTTCTTCCAAACACCTGTGCAGTGTCTGTGTCCAGCTCAATTATACAAGAGACTCTGATCATGGCCCGAGCTAGAGCTGCATTTTCGTAAGTCCTTGTCGTTAAAAGACTCAGTGCCTAATCACAGAAGGACATTGTTTGGCAGTACCAGATAATGAAGCAGTCAGGGCTGCTGAAATATATCATCACGATTGTTGACAGTTCACGCTGTGTCCCTAGAATAAAATGAATAGGAATAGAGCCAAGAGGAAAGGGGCCAGCGAGAAGAGACAAATGTTGGAGATGTGATGCTTGAGCTCCCTGATGAGCGAGGATTCCTTTCCTCAGAATTGAAAGCCTTTGTGTACAGTTCATATAATAAAGGATTTCTTATAAAAACCACAAAGAGAAAATAATGGTGTTCTGTTGAGACATTGTATATTCTAGGAGACTCTATATTCTGAGTGGCTCATTGCATCTGGCTTTTGCCTATAATTCTTTTTTAGTAGGCAGGGTATAAATGATAAATTTTAAACAAATACTACATACTCTTTTTTTAACATTAAAGTCAAACTGGAACTGACTGCCATATATAAATGTTTTAGTGAAAAAAACTATCCCTTATTGACCATGCAGAATATTAATATAAGCTCAGAATGCGTGCTAAAGATTTCAGACTCTTAAAACTCTCTTCTAAATAATTTTTCTGGTCTGAATACACTTTTATGAATACAAGGATGCTATGAGGCTTCATTTAATCTGTGCAGAAAGTTATTTCATTCCCGAGTCTTGTCCTGCTTCTCTTTTCATACGTCTCCACATCGTTTAGGAAACTTGGCATAATTGGGTGTCGAGGGCTGAGATTTATATTTGGGGAACTAAATTATTCATTAATTAAAAAAAATTGTTGCTAACTAAATCCATATTCTGTCATTTAGTAAATGGCCTTTATAATAAGGAAAAATTAATTATTTGTGGGATAAAGTATTTTATATATTTAACTTTTGTTCTACTAATATTACATAACATCCAAATAACTAACCAGGATGTTAACTCTTACTATTTTGTTGCTTTTGAGGGCATTTTAATCACAGGAATTTATTTGAATCATCAGTTTTACTGTTAGAGCCAAATCATTCTCATGGGCTTATGGGAATATATGCCCCCAGGCAGTAGATTAATAACTATAAAAAAACCACATGAAAAGGTCACTGCAAATTTCAGATCAAAACCTGTGGTTTTCTGGATTTTGCAACCCACCAGCTTTTTGAAGCTTCTCTCCGGTAACATGATCTTTATGGCAACACCACTGAGCCCTATAGACACTTGTGATAATTCAGACAGACCAGGAGTGTCCTACGCTTGCCCGCAGTGCCAGGCTTCACCTGACAGGAAAGGGGATTGATCAGCATGAGTCCATTTCAAAAGACAAGCCATCCTTCGGTGATGGCCAAAAAATATGATAGTGAATGAAGGAGACTCTTTTGTTCTCCAAAAAGATTGGAAAAACACTGGATTGGAGCCTGGACCACAGCACTTGGGAGGGCTCTTTATGGAGAACCACAGCAGAAAGGAATTCTCGGCTGGTGAATTCTGCTGGCCCTTTGCACTGTCATTCCTGCAGTGTTTCAATTATTCTCTCCAACCAGCTAACCGCTGCCCCCTGATCGGCGGCCCCACCCGGCCCCCACTCTTCTTACTCTAAACATGTGTTATTGGAAACAGGGCAACCCGGGGAACTTGGAGTTTGAGCCCTGGGGACCGAATTGTCAGCCTATTCTGAACTTCTGTGGAAAACCCAAGGAGTTAACCAGAGTGATTCTGATCTCACTGGGCCCCCAAACTTTCTCTCTCTTTCTGCATAATAAAGACTTGGACACTGGAAAATACATTTAAAACATGAATCAAGAATCAATCTCAATGGGAGATAGTTTAAGAGGAATAACCAATGGAAAAGCAGGAATCCTTCAGGCGTGTTCTGTCTGTGGTGTGCTGAATCGCAAATGTGCTATTTGGGCCAGGATTTTTGATACGCAAATTCTCCCGGTGGTGAGGGGCAAGACTGCTTGGCTTCCTGAGTTGGAATGTCTTATCTGCAGCAGTCTGCAGGTTGATTCTCTTGCCCTTCCCACCACCCCCACCTAGTCCAACAGGAACAAAGCCCCCAGTCTCTGGAAAGTAACACTGAGAAAACAAACAGTACAAAGACGGGTAACAGGGGGATATCTCTCTTGAATGTTTTTTTGTGACCATCTAGGTTCACGGAGGAGGGGATCCCCCAGCTTCATGAGCCAGCAGGGTCTCTTTGTAGTAGGCATCTGTATGTTTGGCCAGATGTCCTCCCAGTGGAGGGCAGAGAGGGAAAGATAAAACAGAATTCTTATTAAAAATAGGTCTCTGGGGAGAGAAGAAACAAGACACAGAACGTGTGTCAAGTGGAAAGAGAGGCCAGGCAGAGCCATCTGATATTGATTAGATGCAGAGAGAAAGGCACATCGTGAGGAAGTGACCCTGCTCCTTGGAATATGAACAGTGACAACTGGGAGCATGAAGACCACATGCCCAAGAGGTCCAGCGGCAAAGCAGCAGCAGCAGCACACATGGGTGGAGTGGGAGGGAAGGACCTTCACCCTGAGCATGCAGACGCGTGGCTTCGGATTTGCTTTGCCTCACTGACCTCACTTTCCCCATCAATAACACAGTGACACTTGCCCAGATGACCTCTAAGCAACTTTCTCACCCGAGATTCTCTTATCTACCCTAACCTCCCCTGTGACCAAATCTTCTGAGGCTCTGCTAATGGAATGCAAGAAATTGCCCTAGAGAGACATAAAGAACTCACCCGCCGCTGTTCTAAAATCCAAAAGGAAGGAATCCCCCGCACCCCCATCAGCCACAAAAGCATCATCCAGTCTTTCCAAGAGAGGTCAGTCCGACATCGCTGTATCTATCGTCCTTCTGTGTTTACAGTTGCCACCAAAGCAAGTTTATGGATTCTGGACATGAGATGTGGCATGTGTGTGGGTCTACTTACACTTCCCCCCTCTCCCAGTTCCAAAGATATTTTCACTCTGACTGATGTAAGGGGTCTTTGTTTCATTTTAAGCTGCCAGAGTATGGAGAGTCTAAGAGCTGATGAGTGAGTGTGTGTGTGTGTGTTCATTATTTAAGGAGGAGTTGTTTAAGTGTTTTTGTTTTTTTCTCTTTGGCATTGTCATGAGGATAGCAGTATCTGAGTACAGGGTGAGGCTGGATTCCAGTGGAAGAGGAAGCTCCCACTGAGATGCAAGGGTCTCACGCGAGGACCGTGGCAGTGAAGTGGAGAGGAAGGGATCACCAGAGAGAGTCACCATGTCAGAGTGGAGAGAGCATGGTGCCTAAAGTCGGATAGACCCAGGTTTGAATCCTGGCTGTGGTGCCTGTGTCATTTCAGCTGTCACTGCCATGCCTCCTCGAAGGGTGCTTACGAATGAAGATGCCATGGAAAGCACCTGGCTCAGAATCCGGTAGAGCATAGGCAGCGCCAGATTAGCCTACGGAGGAGATGACCATGATAAAAATGTCCCATGGGAAGATTACCGGGCCTGGCACCTGAGTGAATTAAGGAATGTAAGAGAAGACACGAAGGTGTCTTGGAGTGGGGGATTGGGACAGTGGTGGTATTTAGGGTGTGGAGGTAGGAGTTCTGATTTGATGGGGATGGTTCCGAGGTCGGTGCTGGACAGGGGAGGCCGTGCTGAGACATCCGGGAGGCAACTAAAGGAGGATGGAAAGGAGACAGAGTAAAAGAAATGGGAAAACCGATCCAGAGAAGTTGATTTACTCTTGGCCAGTTTGAGCTAGATTTTCCAGCTTCCCCTTCAGGGGGTTGGCTAACCAAAGGTTGATTCAGCATGACCGTCTTCTCAATACGGTCTTCTCAGCTCTTCAAAATGTGTTTCTCTAATTAGGCATCTTCTGGACCTTGGGAGAAATGCAGAATCTTAGGCCCTACCTCAGACCTACTAGATCAGAAATTTGCATTTGACGGTGTGTTTTGTAAGCACTTTACAGTTTGAGGAGCACTGTTCTCAAGCATGGCGGCCAGACTAGCAGTGTCTGCATCCCCTGGGAACTTGTTAGAAACCCCAATTCTCAGGCACCTTCCCAGACCTCTTGAGTCAGAAAGGCTGTGTTCTGACAAGTCTGATGCACCCCGGGGTTTGAGAACCACCGCTCTAAGTCATGGAACAGATGGAATGAACCCCCGCCCCTTGAGTCTGCAGCACAGAGCACCAGAGGGATTGGTTAAACCCTGAAAATTAAATTGGAGTCATTGTTCTTTGCTGTTTCTCTCATCATTTTGCATTAAACACAGCTGAAGAACTCCTTTCACTGAAGAAGGGCACCATGCGTAAAATTATAAACCGAGAGCGGGGAACCTTCACTGTAGCTTAATCCTCACGACTTGCCCATCAAAAGTTATTGAGCACAATTATAGGAGATCGGTCCTTTATGTGCTGTTGCTCCTGTGAGACACTATTAATAAGACGCACATAGGAAAATAAGGGATCTCCCAATATTCCTTACAATGTGATTTTCACATTAAAATGTCCATAGTTTTTGTCTTCTGTGTTTCTAATCATCTGATGGAAAGTTCCCTTTTTATAGGTTAGTTTCTGGAGTCACTTGCAGAAGTGATGGTGGTTTACCACTTAGACTAGAATGTTTTTCAAAAAGTTGAACAGTGAGCAAGTCAAAATTTACCTCCTCTCATCAGAAATGTCCGTTTTTTTGTTTTGTTTTGTTTTTTAGTTTCATAGTTGTTATTCAAATCGCTGTGATAACTTAAGGGTCAGCGTCTCTTTTCTGTATACATATAATGTCCCAAAATGGTTATATATTGAGCATTTTAATCAGAAAATTACTTGCACTTTCTGCTAAAGGTCACAGAGCATTACAACAAGGGGCATGGTAAAACAGTGTGTATGTGGGGAGGGGTATCACAATTTGTGGTGGTCGCCCATTTCCATGGTGTAAATACTCCCTCTAGGTCTGATTTCAGGCTTCCAGGAGTTTCACAACCAGCTCCCCAAATTCCTACAAATCTAACAGTTGACTCTTGTAAGCCCATAGGAACTAGCTCAAGCATACCGCTGAAACAGACTTCAAGGGACAGTCTGCAGTTTTTCTGGTTGATTGTGTTTGAATGGCTATAGGTCCAATAAGAGCTGAAACAAGTCAATGTGGGTGTTTAAAATCTTTAGTCATGTAGAGATTTTTGTTGAAATGCTAATTATAATAGATTTGAAATTATTCAGAGACAAAGTAACGTGCTATTTCCAAGTCATTATTAACTACAACAACATGATGATGATATTTAAAGTGCTTATGTTGCTAAAATGGTATGTTTAAAATACCATTCATCCTATGGAAAGGCATATGTAAAAATTACTCTTCATCATAGTATTTGAGGCAAGATGCAGAAAGATACTTTACAAAATGATATCTCTGGTTACTATCATTAAAATTTGACTTCTCTTACAGGTATCCAGGAAGGAACGCAATGTACCAAATGTAAAAATAACTGGGCACTGAAGTTTTCTATCATATTATTATACATTTTGTGTGCCTTGCTAACAATCACAGTAGCCATTTTGGGATACAAAGGTAAGTACTCTTTCCTTTCTCGTTCCAAGTGGCAGGTTTCCCTTTATTAATTTAAACATGAAAAAACCCCGTGTTTGCAAATGTGAAGTATCTCGTTAATACAACTCAAGTGCAAGAGTAAGCAACATCATAAACTTTGTGTCTTGAGCTTCTTGTAGTTGTGGGATCTGAGTCCTTTTGACGCATTTCCACAATCATAAAGGTCCTCTACGAGTTACAGAGATTTGTCCTCCTTGTTGTGTTTTTCTACCTGTTTCTAGCTCCACCCTCTCCCTCAATCTTTTTTTCATCTTATCTCTAAGAGGGCCTGTGGAAACCCTGGAGTCAGCACACAGGAAAATTATACTGACAGAGGGTAAGCCAAACACAAGATCTCCAGAGATAGGACTTACTTCACCCCAGGGACTGGGCAGCTAGTTCCCCTTTTTTCCCTCTTCAGCACATTTACTGTGACCACTGTTGTTTATATGGCTCCATAAATATATTGCCCTGTACAAGTTAAACATAGAGGGAGCCCCGCTACCCCAACAATACTTGACCGAATGTTAGGTATTTGTTCACTGTGCCTGGTTTAAGGTCAGTGGAAGATTTTTGCCTAAATCCTTCAGACTTGCAGACAAAGTAGGTTTCCCCCCTTCCCCTGCCCACCCCCACCACCACACCCATTCCAGACACCAAAGGTAGAAGGTGTCAGGATTCAGAATCACGAGCCGCATAAACCTTTTTATAGAAAACAGCCATGGAAGTCTTCCCATCAAAGATCCATGACACAGACGTGTCGTCTGGTTTCAGCGAGAGGCAGGCGTGGGGGCTGCTGATCTTCAAAACCTTCATTCAGCAACCATCCCGGCTGCCTTCCCTCAGAACTGACAGATTAACAATGGAGGATTCCCATGTGTTCCCTTCTCTGTTTCTTGGCTCGTAGACTTTCTCTCCTTGGGGAGAGAAGTGAATTCCCTCCAACCTGTAACTCCTCTCTCCTCTCTCCGAGTGTCTAGAGGTTTCCGGAGGAAACCCAATGTATTGAAATGAGAATGGGCTTTGGAGTCAGATGGTCCAAGCTCACTCTTGATCCTGCCATTTGTAATACAGTTGTGGATGTTTCTTAAGTGTTTGCTGATATGCTGGGCATCATGCTAAGTCCTCCGCATGGCTTTTTAACCTGGTTATGAATCATACCCTCTTTGAGTTTCCTATTTCTTACAATGGCAATTAGTAATGCCACTTCTCAAGGTGTTTGGGATGAGCAAAGATGATGTCATTGAACCTGTCCAGTAGTTGGTTCTAGTAAATAGTGGCTATATTTCTGTGTTTCTTGCTTCTTCATAACTGCATTTATACAGCTATAGCCAGTAGAATGGCAAAACATTAAAAATACAGTATACAGGGCGCCTGGGTGGCTCAGTCATTAAGCGTCTGCCTTCGGCTCAGGTCATGGTCCCGGGGTCCTGGGATCGAGCCCCGAATTGGGTTCTCTGCTCAGCGGGAAGCCTGCTTCTCCCGCTACCATTCCCTCTGCTTGTGTTCCCGCTCTCGCTGTGTTTCTCTCTGTCAAATAAATAAAATCTTTAAAAAAAAAAATAGTATAGTTGAAGCTTGAAAGTCCCATCTCTGAGGCCACACACATGGAAAATTGTGCGTATCCTGTAGGGTGTTGACTGATGATTTTGAGCAATGGTAATCTAGAAAGTTACCAGGTCATTTTATACATTTGTGATTAGTAAATCCAACTTAAGACTAACAAAGTAAGTGCTAAGAAAGGCTATTAAATTGTGGCAAGGCAGGACAAGGGGTGGAGGAGGGAATCTAGTGGGGAAAGGGAAGGTCTCTTATGTCTGGGGACATAACACTCTCCTCCTTTACCAGGTTATTTAGGACACTACTCACTTTTCCTTGACGTTTCCCAGAAAAGCCAGATAAAGGCGAATCTTGAGATCAAATAGCCATTTAATAAGTACCTTTAGGGCTCAGTACTGTGTGATATTATGAAAGCAAACAACTACTAAAAGAGAGTTGACAGAGGTTTGAAGAGCATATTACCTTATGGTATTTTGTAACTTTTATCTCTGCAGAGAAATAAGATCTAGAATCTTTATGCCTTTAGAATGATACAGAAGTTCCAAAGGAGAGGGTTTTTTTCTTTGTTTCTAAAGTACAGATATTTCCTCCATTTTTATGACATTGGAAAGCCTGGCATGTTGTACATGTGCTGGTCCATTTGCCGAGAACACTTTTTTTCTGCTCTTCACCTGAAAGGACTCTTTTCCCTTCATGTCTCAGACACATATCCTGCAAGAAGCCCTTGAAGGCCAAGTTAGGCCCCTCCTGTTTGTTCCCACAGCATTCCCTTGTTTACTCTTAGCCCCTGTCCATACTCTGTCATGATGGCCAGTGGGCTTGTCTGTCTCACCACCCAAACTCTAAGCTCCATGAAAACTAGAGACTCCTTTCTTTAGTTTGTTGTATCTCCCACTAGCACCTAGCCTCATGGTACTTACTGGGCACCAATTGAAGTTACTGGATAAATTAATGAGAGGGAGGATGGATGGATGGATAGACGGATGGACGGATGGATGGATGGATGAATGGATGGATGGATGGATTGCAGATCAGGGTTGACTTCTGTAAAGACAGTCAGGGCCCAAGGACCTGTAAGCCATTCTGTATTCAAGGCATTGCTACCATTCAGAGCCCTACCTGGAAGTCTAAAATCCTAAAGATCAGCATGGCCTGCTCTGTGGGTGTAATTAGTCCAGGATGAAGCGGGGAGATGCTGAGGGAGCAAGTACGAGTGGATGCAAGATGATGGTCTTACCCCATTTCCCTCCTTCAGGGGCCCCCATCCCTCAGGCATCTACTGACAAATATAAGATAACACAACATGCAGTTTTGGTTCCCAAACACAGACTTAATGAACTAAAATGTGGATGTTTTCCAGATGTGTTTTCTCTTTACTTTACAGCAGTTTTCTTTCTTGCTGATAAAGAGTCTAGCAGCCCCCCACGGGAAGAGGCAGAAAGATAAGACCTGGTTCTCCTTTCCCACATCTCCCTTTGAAGTCTAGAGAAACTCTCTCCATTTCAGAAAAGAGAGGAAGAAAAAGAATATTCAGTGAAAGGAGATATTTCTCTGAAGGAGCAGTTAGGAAGTAAAATGGAAAATGCTTTACGTATCAGAGTTGGCAAAGGCAACGCTCTACTGTTTTTCTCAGAACACTTTTTTACTTCTCCTTTTATGTCACTTACACAACTGTGAGTTAGGATATAACCGAAGTTCCCTCTGGAGAATTTGCTGCACAAGGCGGGGAACTGCTGAGTCACCCCCACAGGGCTGTACAGTGACTGTGACCCTGGAGGCTCCTCAGCTGATGTCCAGAGACCATGTCCTTGGACTGTCAGCTCTGGGCATTCTCTGCCTTGGGCTCTTTATCCTCCATCGTGGAGCTGCCATGGCAGACGCCCTCTCCTAAGTTCAGTGGGTCATATTTCCTCCAAAACATTCCCTCAACAGGATGCCGGCCCAGCAGGCATCCATCTCAAGGGAATTAGGATAGAGAAGAAAGACAGAAATCTGAATCTTTCTCAGGACAAATCTCCTTTAACTCAACATTCCTAGTCATCGAATGTCTACCTTGCTGCTAAGCTCTGCTAAAGTAGCAATGACAGCTGGATTGGTAGGCTTTCCACGTGGGCATCAAATCACACTGGGGGGCTACTGTGAGAAGCCAGGGTAACACCCGACAACCAGATCTTCTGTATTTTTGTAGTGAGACCTGAAATAGTGTTCAAGGTAGAAATGCCTGTATTGCATTCCAGGGGGTGCAGCTAGTATTACCGGAAGTCCCAGGTACCCACCCGGGGGCTTGTTTTCCCCCCTTGGCCCCGCAGTCTGGGACAGACACTCGTGAGCACCAGGCAGGAGCTCTTTGCCTGCTCTTGTTCCTTGTCCTCAGGGCCTGGACTGTGAGCTATGTCTCTTGGGGGAGGTAACCATATTGAGGAAAAAGAAATACTAAATAAGAGGCAATGTGGAATTCCAGAGAAAGCATTCATTTTGGAATTGGATCTCCTGGCCTGCCATCTCACTTAGTCATTGACAAGCTGTGTAACTCTGGGCAAGTTACTGAACATTTCTGAGCCTCAATTTCTTCATCTATAAAACAGCTGTTTTGAGACTTAACTTTGGTGATGGTGCGGTGCACCTCTCCAAGAGTAGGCACGTGATAAATAGAGGCTGTTATTGCTGTTATTATTGGTGTGGTATAAAACCCCATCGTCAGGGAAGGCTGAGCACGTTGGGGTGGTGAGAGTGGAGTGGACCCTGAAGGATGGGTGGAATCATGACAGGGGAGAAGGAGCTTAATGGCTGAGGCCAAGGGACGGTACCCAAAGGCTTTTATAGAAAAGGTATTATTGTCAGATTATCTGAGAGGATTAGGCTTTGGGTACAAGAAGAGGGCCAACTCTTTGGGTATGATCTCCGAAGCAGTGATATTCTGAAGAAGAACTCTCTGTCAAGAAACAGTTTCCAGGGGGTGGGGGATGGGTGAGCCCAGTGATGGGCATTAAGGAGGGCACGGATGGCACAGAGCACCGGGTGTTATCCACAAACAGTGAATCTTGGAACACTACATCAAAAACTCAGGACGTACTGTATAGTGACTAACATAACATAATAAATAAAAGAAACAGTTTCTAATAAAGGGGAACCCATGAAAAATCAGACAGCTAGGAACTCTTCCATTCGATGTTCATCTTTCTCACATCAGAGGGATCTACAAGCTGAGTTTTGCATCAGTAGACCGGGAGTTTCAAGGGTAAGGGAGGGTGCTTCTGCCACTGTTTTCCTGATTGACAACTTGCACTGATACGTTGAGAGTGAAAACCAATGAAAATGCTGCTGTTACAGCAAGTGTTGGTTCTAGATGCCCATCAACCTAGTATTTTTATGCAACAGCAAGCTGCCAGCTTTGCAGCCCTGAAGTTTGCAGCTTTAGACCCAGATCCTATTTTTAAGGCAGACGCACACGCCCCTGTGCATGTAACCAGCTCATTAGTCCCTGTGGCCAAGGCCAATAGTTTCCTCGCTGCACCAAAGAGAAACCGAACAGACTTTCATTTTGTTTTTAACAAATATATTTATTCCCTTTACACAAACCTGAATTCTCTGTCCATGACAGTTCTGTGTTTTTTAAAGCTAAAATGGAAGGAAAATTAGAGAGGGTAGAAAATGACTGCCTGTCAGCATATTTAGAAGTTTCTTCGGCTTCCGGGAAAAACTGGGCAGGACTTAAGATCCTGTGTGTGGTTTGAGGACAGACTGAGAGGCATGTGTTTTGATTTGAGGATCAAAACTGAATCTCAACTCATCAACATTTTATACTTTTTTTTTAAGTTTAACTTTGCAAAAATGCAGATGAAACATTGTGTTCTTCAGAGTTTTTGGGGATTTACAAATGTGTGTGCCTATCTAACAGTCCTAAGGTACAGATTATTATAACAATACCTCCTTGTCTATACAGTCACTTAAAAAAAAAAAAGCAGTCATAATTCAGCTGGCTCTTGTACTCCTTGCCAGTGCTGAGGCTTCCTGGGGGGTAGGCGGTCGGGAGGGCTGGTTTGTATATCTGTTTGCACGACCTCTAGCTCAGCCAGTTTTTCACAGTCCTCGGTAGGAGGACTGGGGGCAGACTCTCACTGATTTAAGTATATAGCATAATAAACAAATATGTATTGAACACCTACTAAGTGCCACACTAGAAGCTATAGATAAAACTGAATGGAAATTTTCCTGCCTTAAAGGATCTAATGGTAAACAAGCCAGGACCACACAGTGAAGTAAATCCTATAGCAGAAAAAGGACTGCTTGCCAAGAGAACTTCTGCAGGATCCACTGCGGCAAAGACTTCCCACAGAAAGTGATGAGCTGAATCTTAAAGAGCAAGTAGGGCTTAACTTGAAGAGTCCAGGAGAGAACATTCTAGGTAGAAAGAAGAGGGCAATGGAAGGGCTTGGGTGAGAAAGAACATTTGGTGCCATGCACACATTTCATTATAGCCACACTCTAGAAACTTGGGGGGGGGGGGGCAGCAGGACAAGCTTCTCCAGGGAAGGTGCTAGAAGCCACGGGGCTAGTTCACTTTGGGTTATACACATGGGAGCATACTTCTGCTTCCTGAGAGGAGCCAGGAGAATCTTCTCATACGATCATGCATGAGTGGAACACTTGAAAAATAAAAATAAATTGGCTCTGTTACCTCACAATTAATATACAAAATAAGGGGTGCCTGGGTGGCTCAGTCGTTAGGCGTCTGCCTTCGGCCCAGGTCATGATCCCAGAGTCCTAGGATCGAGCCCCGCATCGGGCTCCTTGCTCGGCAGGAAGCCTGCTTCTCCCGCTGCCATTCCCTCTGCTTGTGTTCCCTCTCTCGCTGTGTTTCTCTCTGTCAAATAAATAAAATCTTTAAAATATATATATATACACACACATATATATACACAAAATAAATTCATGCTTCGAAAAAAAAATGAAGTCCTTTTCAGAAAGCCATTGATACAAAGACAGACTTGATCTCAAGCTGCTAGAAGTTGGATGTCACAGTACTCACTTCTGGAGAAACACACGGTTATGCAATATTTTAGAAAGAAAGTTGTATTCACAACCGTAAAGAACTACTGCCTTTTGAGAACAAATAAGAGCAGAAGTTTTTATTTAACACTGTGTCACTAACTCTTTCCCTTTCATGTACAATCAAGAAAATGCTAAAAAAAAAAAAATCTTCTTCATGAATAATTGTCTGGAAACCCATGTAGGCATCTTTTTGGGAAATGATAAAGGACAGATTGACTTGTCACTAAGGAGAAGCAGACTTTTCAGGCCTCATGAAAGAGAGTGGCAAACACTCTTGACTTCCTTTCCCTTCCTTCTACAAAGACTGTTTATAGAAGTAAGCTAGGTATTCCTTACTACAGACTTTTCTTCCAAATAAGTGTGTACCACCTTCCAGGAATGGTAGGGAGTGTGCTGAGTGATAAAACTTGGTAAACGATCAAGGGTTATACCTCCATCTATGAAAATTACTTTAGAAAATAATACAGATTGAGGGTTTATATAATACATAAAAATTAAAGCTGAGCTCCAAACAACATCTAACACATCCAAGGCAATACAGAATCCTAAGAACAGTTAAGAACGTACAATTCTCAGGGGCACCTGGGTTGCTTAGTCGATAGTTAAGTGTCTACCTTCGGCTCAGATCATGATCCCAGAGTCCTGGGATCGAGCCCCACATCAGGCTTCCTGCCCAGCGGGAAGCCTACTTCTCCCTCTCCCACTCCCCCTGCTTGTGTTCCCTCTCTCACTGTGTTGCTCCCTCTGTCAAATAAATTAAAATCTTTAAAAAAAAAAAAAGAAAAGAACATACAATTCTCATCCAAGTAACCTACCACTGGGTTTTGTGACAAGTTATTTTTCTAGAAGAATGGCTTTTCCCCCATATTTTATTTCATTTATACTCTTTTTGTTTCATTGTTTCCTTTATTCTCTAATGAAATGTTTTTTTTATCAAAACTGAAAAATAAAATATAAGCAGATATATGTACTAATCTTTAATTCTTAAATCTTAGTTGTAGAAAAAATGGACAATGTTACGGGTGGCATGGAGACGTCTCGCCAGACTTATGATGACAAGCTTACGGCAGTGGAAAGTGACCTGAAAAAATTAGGTAATCTGCAACAACAATGAACCATTAAACTGACTCCTCTAATTCTACATTAAATGACCACAGCTGTTTAGAATGATATTGCTATAAATTCACATTCACCCAGAAGGATGTTAAATTTTTGAGTTGTGTGTTGAGGTTTTCCTCATGATTTAATTTAGAGGCTTCTACATTTTAACCTTAAGGAGCAATTCTGGAGTTGAATTCTTCCCCCAAAAAACCTCTCTGTGTGCCAATTAAAATCTGAAGACCAGTCCTGATCAAAAAGGACCACAAATACATTTTAATAAAAGCTCTTTAGAGCAGACCTGCAGAAAAAGTTTCTAAGTATTTGCAAGGTGGATATTGGTATTGCCATCCTTAATTTATACAGGAGAGAACAGTGACTTAACCAGGAAGAGGAACAGCTGAGATGTGAACCTAGGGTGATTTTTAAAGTTTAAAGTTTGTGTATATGCTATAATTTTCACCTCAATTAAATAATAAGAGGGAAAAAATATAAAAGCTCTTTTATAAAATGTTCAATAAATTCCTACCTGAAGTATTCTAAACTGCATGGAAGAGTTATAGAAATCAATTTAAAAAATTAAAAGATTCCAGCTTATTTTTATCCTTTGATTTTTGTTTTCATTTTTTTAGGAAGGAATTAATGGTGAATTTAATAAACAGTAGGTTATTTCCTTCTTGACACCCTCCCCCATGCTCTAGAATCTGATAAAATCCCCCTCCTTTGAGAAAAGTGCTTGCAAAGTTAGCACCCTTCCCAATTCCCCGGGACCCAGTTTGAATATGTGAGTTTTACTAATGCAGAACACTCTGCATAGACCACAAGTTTTATATCTGACACACAGTTCATGCCAGTTAAGTCTCTTTGGGATCTTTGTGGGGTTTTTTTTGTTTTTTTGGGGTTTTTTTTTAAGATTTTATTTATTTATTTGAGAGAGAGAGACAGAGAGGGAACACAAGCAGGGGGAGTGGGAGAGGGAGCAGCAGGCTTTCTGCCGAGCGGGGAGCCCAATGCGGGGCTTGATCCCAGGACCCCGGGATCATGACCTGAGCCAAAGGCAGACGCTCAACGACTAAGCCCCCCAGGTGTCCCCTCTTTGGGATCTTTGACCTCGCCTGAGCATTTCTCCATACTACCAATCTAAGTAATACATATGTCTTATTCCAGGGGACCAAACTGGGAAGAAAGCTATGAGCACCAACTCAGAACTCTCTACCTTCAGATCAGATATACTTGATCTTCGTCAGCAGCTGCGTGAGATCACAGAGAAGACTAGCAAGAACAAAGATACTCTGGAGAAGTTACAGGCAAGTGGGGATGCCCTGGTGGACAGGCAGAGTCAACTGAAAGAAACTTTGGAGAATAACTCCTTCCTCATCACCACTGTAAACAAAACCCTGCAGGCATATAATGGCTATGTCACAAATCTGCAACAAGACACCAGCGTGCTGCAGGGCAATCTGCAGAGCCAGATGTACTCTCATAACGTGGTTGTTATGAACCTCAACAACCTGAACCTGACCCAGGTGCAGCAGAGGAACCTCATCACTAATCTGCAGCGGTCTGTGGATGACACAAGCCAGGCCATCCAGCGAATCAAGAATGACTTCCAAAATCTGCAGCAGGTTTTCCTTCAAGCCAAGAAGGACACTGATTGGCTGAAGGAGAAAGTGCAGAGCTTACAGACACTGGCTGCCAATAACTCTGCCTTGGCCAAAGCTAACAACGACACCCTGGAGGATATGAACAGCCAGCTCAATTCATTCACCGGTCAGATGGACAACATCACCACCGCCTCCCAAGCCAACGAGCAGAACCTGAAAGACCTGCAGGACGTACACAAGGACGCGGAGAATAGGACGGCCATCAAGTTCAGCCAGTTGGAGGAACGCTTCCAGCTCTTTGAGACGGATATTGTGAACATCATTAGCAACATCAGTTACACTGCCCACTACCTGCGGACGCTGACCAGCAATCTGAATGAAGTCAGGACCACATGCACTGATACATTGACCAAACACACAGATGATCTGACCTACTTGAATAACACACTGGCCAACATCCGTTTGGATTCTGTTTCTCTCAGGATGCAGCAAGATATGATGAGGTCAAGGTTAGACACTGAAGTAGCCAACCTATCCGTGATTATGGAAGAAATGAAGCTGGTAGACTCCAAGCATGGTCAGCTCATCAAGAACTTTACAATACTACAAGGTAAGTGGAAATTCTGAATGTATTCGTTTTAGTTATTGATTGCTATATAACAAATTACCCTAAAAGTTGGCAACTTAAAACAGTAAACATTTGCTATCTCACAGTTTCTGTGGATCAGGAACTCAGGAGTGGCTTACCTGGGTGATTGTGGCTCAGTATCTCTGTAAGGTTATGTCAAGATATTGACCAGGGCTGCAGTCATCTTGAACCCTTAACTAGGGCTTCAGATCTGCTTCCAAGATGACTCATTCACGTGGCTTTTGGCAGGGGTCCTCAGTTCCGTCCTGGCTGTTGGCAAGAGACTTTCGTTCCTCGCAATGTGAAATTGCTTGAGTGTTCTCACAGTATGGCAGCTGGCTGACTCCCGAGCAGGTGATCCAAGAGAAATCATAAGAAAAAGCCACATGCCTTTTATGACCTAGCCTCGGAAGTCACATACCATCACTTCCACCATATTCTGTTCTTTAAGACTGTCATTAAGTCCAACATGCACTCAAGGGGCAGGTAGATTAAGCTCCACATCTTGAAAAGAGTTTTAACTGTGAATCTGTGGACAGCACTCAAAGGCAGTCCATTAAATATTTGCTGAATTTGGACTTTCTCAGTGCCTTTCTCTTTCAATTTCGTTATAAATTGGCTCTTTTGAAAGCGGGATTAATTTGTTTAGGTCACAGGGATTTCTGTTTCTAAGTGTCGTGAGCAGATGTATGGTTGGCCATCACAGTAATTCTAAGGCCACAGAGGACAGAAAGAATATGACTTGCATATAAAATCTGAGTTTTACTCTCATCCAGGTCACCCATGTAAGTTGAAAATTCTTGGCTCAAATTAAGTCTCCTTCTGAAGATTTGTGGCAACCATATATTAATAGTATTTTTTAGTCATGAACTATTTTCACTGCTTTTATTTTGGAAATACTATGTGAAAGATGCTGTGCTAAGCACTCTGTGGCACGTGGAGAGGACCAGATGGTCTTTGCCCTCAGGTAGGTTAAAATCAGGAGAATTTCAGAGTATCAGGAGACTGCCTGTAAGTGAAGTAATCCTGATTTTCAAAAAGAGGAAATAGATGTGTAGATACACCGCGCAGAATGGGGAATTTGTCTTCAGGCCTGAAAAGAGGTTGTTAAGAGGATACTTTGTGAGTTTTTGGGAAAGTGGCAAGCATCAGAGTGAGTTCACCAAGAAGAAGGCAAGTGAACCTAATCTTATTTCTGCACATTAACAGAGTTATTAGATTGTTTGAACTAGGAGGATGAAAAATTAGCCTACCTGGATTTTGCCAAGGCATTTGTCACTGATGCTGTTAAGAACAAGATGGAGAAAATAGGTGCTGGATTGTAGCGCAGTTAGGTGGATTTATTGGTGATTTTGGTTTTCTATGCTATGTAGCAAATTGCAAACTCAGCAGCGTAGGACAACACCCGTTTCTTATCTCATAGTATCTGTGGATCAGGTGTCTGGGCAAGGCTTGGGGCCTTTGTTCATGGGGTTTCATTGAGGGGCTGTCATTGAGGGGTGAAGTTTCATCAGAGGCTTGACTGGGGAAATTCCATTTCTATGCTCCCTCGGGTACGTGACAGAATTCATGTCCTTGCAAATGTGAGACTGAGGTTGCTGGGGTATTTTGGGGGGAAGGAGGGGTACTGGCCAAGAAGTCACCTGCAGACCCTTGCCATGTGACCATCCAGCCACACTGCAGCTTCTTCAAAGGTGGCACAGGAGTCTCTCATTCCAGGGTGCCGAGACAGTGTTATGTAACGTAATCTCACCTAATGTAAGTCAAGGGAGTGACACGCCATCACCTTTGCCATGTTCTGTTGGTTAAAAGCAAGTCCCAGGTTGACACTCAAGGGGAAGGTATGACATAAGGGCATGAGTCCTTGGGGGTGACCCTAGGGTGTGTCTTCCACAGAATGCCTATAAATGGTAGTTCAGTGAGCCCCTGTGGGGCTGGCAGCAGGTGTGAATGGCAGATGGCAGAGCCCTGTTCGACAGCTTTGTCAGTGACAAGCATGAGGATATGGATGATCTGATCATCCACTACTTGCGTGACATGAAACTATATATACTAGCCCATGGGTGCTAGAATCATAATCCAGAATGATCTGGAGAGGCTAGAATAGTAAAGAGGTGCCAACACAATGAAAGAGATAGGGAATACATGTAAAATCCTGCTTGTGGTTCGAAAACGCCAGACAGACAGATGTTGATGGAAGAGCATGTGCATGAAAAGCATGGTGGTTTTAATTGACTGTAAGCAAGTCGCTGTGTCTGGCAGTGGATCTAATGTGAACTTTGATTATATCAATGAAAATATGATGTCCAAAATGAAGGAGGTGATATCTTACTCCCTTCAGTATGGCAAGACTACCCCTGGAGGATAGTGTGTACTTTGAGGGACCCCTTTCAAAGGGTCATTCACAGACCGGCATGCTCAGAAAAATACGCCCAGGATTATGGAGTCTAGACATGCTTGGGGAAGGATTGAAAGACCCGGGAACATTAACCTTTAGGAGAGACTGCTTTAGTGGAGAACAAGGCACCTGTCTACAGGAATTTAAAGACTAACACGTGGAAGAAATTTCACGTGACATCTGAGGAGGGTGAAACACGGGCTAGTGGGTATTCATGAATAGAAAACAAATTTCGGTTTTCTGTGATGTTCCTTATAAAATTTGGTGTTACCTGTAAATATAATGGCTTCCCTGAGCAATATGGGTGTCCCGGTGCAGAGGAGATGGACAGTTGCAAGTCACAGGCATTGTGGGTGTGAGTCATACTCTGAATAAGGGGCAGGCTTTCAGATGATCAGAAAGTTCTTCGGTGATCGCTTTAGTTTTTTCCTATTCTTTCTCAACCTAAATTCAAAATGAGAGCAGATCTCAGTAGTTGTGCAACCACATAATACAAGAGCTTTCTAAATTTCTCTTGGCACTGTAGAGCCTTAGAGAATCCTGTTGCGATACTCTGGATATTTTCTAGCTATAAGTTTTATAGTTTTATTATTCCATTCAGTTGCTAGCTTGCCTTCTGCAAGTAAACTTCTAACATATTTAGTGTATACACAGTGTGGCTTGGCAGCTAAGGAAGTGTACGAAAAGCTTATAACTGGCTTTAAATTAGTTAATGTTTCCATTATCGTGATTATTTTTATTTGCTAATATTGCATGTGAATGCACTGAATGCTTGACACTAACTCTTAGCATGCGTGTGAGCCAGGGACAGGGAGGAGGTGAGGAGAGGCAAAGGGAGAGAGAGAATCTCAAGCAGACTCCGTGCCCAGCATGGAACCCACTGCGGCGCTCAATCTCACAACACTGAGATCATGACCTGAGCCAAAATCAAGAGTCAGATGCTTAACCGACTTAGCCACCCAGGCGCTCCAAGTAAGAGAGTACTTATAAGATCATCACCAGTTTATAAATGAGGAAACTCAGGTTTGGAGAGGTGTTTAAGGAACCTGCTCAAATTCACTGGGATGGTATGTAGCTAAACAGGGTCTGAACCCAGCTTTCTGGTGCCAGAGCCCATGCTGTTAACCCCTTATCGAATTGCTGAAAGTGTATGCGCCTCTTCCCAGGCCTCAGGGGCCCCTGGAGTCTGTGAGGGCAGTGAGCTGGGATTCCATTCTAAGTTAGACGGGGAAGTTTTAGGCATGGTGGGGACATGATCTGATTTATATATTTTTTTTAAGTTTTTATTAACATATAATGTATTATTTGCCCCGGGGTACATGTCTGTGAATCGTCGGGCTTACACATTTCACAGCACTTAACAGCACATACCCTCCCCAATGTCCACAACCCAGCCACCCTATCCCTACCCCCCCCTCCCAGCCACCCTCAGTTCGTTTCGTGAGTCTAGGAGTTTCTTATGGTTTGTCTGATTTATATATTTAAAAGGTCATTCTGGGTATGAGGAGGGGAGTGGGTGGGAGAAGGATAGATCACGGGGAGCAAGCAGGCTGACAGGGGTCCAGTGCGGGGCTATGGGCCAGTTAAGGGTGACTTGGAGGTGAGAGAAATGGGTCTCCTCATTCAGGAAGAGTGTTGTAGGCAGACCCAAGGGCAGCCTTATCCTTCCCTGGCCATCAAGGCCCAGACTGGCTTCATCTGGCCATGCTCCCCTGAGGAGAGGAATCTACGGATGCAGGGGCTGTGAGTATTCAGAGCTCACATCAACCTGTCCTGACCCATTTGGTGCTCCGGACCCTGGAGTTTCCTACCCAATGTGTTCTTAGCCCAGAGGAGCGGCCAAGGCTGTGTGTCGTAGGGCTGCTGGGGGAGGGGTGTGGACCGAAGTGGAACACAGGGTCAGGGGCTGATGTGTGTGTCTGGACAAGGCTGATGGGTGGCCCGGTAGTGGAGGGTGAGGGAAAGAGAGGAGCAGGATGTCTCCTCAGTTTTCAGCTTGAGCAAGTAGGTGGACGGACAGACTGGGGAGGTTCAGGAAGAGAGGCCCGTTTAGACATATTAAGTGGAACACTTCTATGAGGAGGAGGTTTTTGACTCGATGTTTCTAAAACACTGGAGATCCTGGCTTCTGAGTAGTATTTTCCTTTTCTCATCTGCCTTCCAATATAACTTTTATCCTTGGTCTTTTCATTACCTGTGCTTTTTGTGAGTTGACCTCAGAAACATCTCAAGTTGCCCCCTTTCCGTTCCGTCTGTTCAGCTTCCTCCAGAACAGGAACACCCACGAGGTGTTCCCAGGGAACAAGAGCCTGGGGGCAGAGCTCCATTTCCTGGTGCACTTCTCTGCTCCCATCCTCTTTCCGTCCAACCAGATCTCTTCCTCGAGGACGAGGGAAAGATTTGGGACAAAGCAGGCCGGAGCCAGGACTGGATTCGCTTTGGATTATGCTGGCCTGCCTCTCTGAGGTTCAGAATGCTGTGATGCTTCCTGGGAAATCCTTTTGACTCACACTTTGTGAACCTTCATGCCTGTGGGATGGCTCACAGGAGACACTGCCTCGTTCAAAGTAGCAGCTAAAGTTGACTGCTCGCACTAAGCCAGGTGATAACATGGAAACAGACATGAAACCCCACGTTGAATGCCAGCAACGGTTATCTTTGTATCTGTAAACCAAAAAACCAAAGCCTTATTAAGAAAGCCTTATTTTTTGTTCCAAATAATGTAAATATTTTTTTAGATTTTATTTATTTATTTGACAGAGAGGGAGGGATCACGAGTAGGTGGGGAAGCAGGCTCCCCACTGAGCAGAGAGCCCGATGCGGGGCTCGATCCCGGGACCCTGAGATCAGGACCCGAGCCGAAGGCAGAGGCTTAAACCACTGAGCCACCCGGGGGCCCCTAATGTAAATATTTTTATGCTCATTATGTATATGGAGGGCTTCGTATGTCATAATGCAGGCTGCGGAGAATATTAAGTTACCCCCTCCTAGCCCAGGCAGAGGGCTCCCTTCCTCGGCTCTTCTGGGAGAGGCATCAGATTTAGTGTGTGAGAACGAGAATTCTGGAATGGGACAGACCCGGACGCAAACACCAAGTTCCTCATCCTCGGCTGCATCTCCCCTTCACGGGGATGAGAACTTAATGAGATAATGTAAGTCAAGCTTTTAGTGCAGCGCCTCGCAGGTGGTTGGCTGATATTCAGGCCCAAGTGTAAGTTCAGCACCTCCCCAAGATTTCCCCTTTCCTGCAGCCTCGGCCACTACATCGCAGGGGAAGCCAACAGCTTCATGCGCCCAAGGAATAAAATTGTACAGAAGGGGGTCAACATCGATTTGGGTCTAAAAGTCCTGACTGCTGGTGGCCTGGGGCCCGGCCCTGGAGAGGAATCGGACTCAGGCGCTGGTGACACCCAGTTTCAACTCATTTTTCAGCTCAGTGTCTGCAACATGCCGGGCATGCTGCTGAACACTGGGTTCAGTGGTCTGCTTTCATTGTTACAGCTCTTTAAGGTAGGAACTCCCAGCAGTCTCCATGTGCGGGGCTGGGAACCATGGCACCGAGAGCCTAAGTAGCTTTTCCAAGGTCAGGAGCTAGTAAATGTCGGGGCTAACCTTGGCTCTCTCTAGTTCCCAACCCCAGGCTTCCACATGACATCTGGCTGCCGTGTGATGATGAAAGAGAACAGATGGTATGTTTGGGAGGTTGAAATGTGGGAGAGTTTATTTTCAGGAGAGCAATCGGTAGAGGTTAAGTAAGAGATTGACATTTGAGCTGGATCTCGACAGATACCTAGGAGGGCTGAGGGATCAGGCAGGAGGCCTCAGTTTCTCTCATTGCCTACCCCTCCCACTCCTGCCATGCTTCCTCAAACAAGACCGTTTGTCTGAGGACCCTTCAGAGCAGGCGCTGGAAGCAGAGAAGCAGACTGTGGCCAGGTGGTGAGAAATGGTGGTTTAAATATACCCTGTGGACTAGGGTATCTTTGTGGAGAAGGAACCTCTGTGGCTTTCCAGAAGGCTATCTTAAACATGAGGTTAAGAACTGAATTATTTTTCAAAATGATGGCCAAATAATATCCTTTAAATTTCCTCAGTGAAACAAGTGCTTTGAAAATACCTCAGTGAAACAGAATGACTTTCATTATGTAAGCATTTAGTAAATGTTTGATTAGCTGAGATTTTTAAATGAGAAGCAAAAATGTCTCCGATTATATTACTAGTTTTCTCTATCTTCCAACCTGACCACTAGAGGTTCTAAGTCTCCAAATTCAAGTCTCCAAAATTTTGGATGGCAGTAAGAATTAAAGCGGTTTCTCTGTTTTGTCTTGTTGGCAAACAAATTGGAAACTTATCTCAGGGGTAGGACACAGGGCTGGCCCAAGGTTTGGTGCCCAGAGCAGAAACAGCGCAGGGATTTAAAATCATCTGTCCTCTTTAAACTGCTTGTTTGGAGGATTCAGGTGTTTCAGGCTCCCTGCTCTGAAGGGTGGGGAACACGGGGAGGAGCCCTTGCTGGCAGTAAAGTACAGGATGCTGCCTGGCCTGGTCTAAGTCAGACTCAGACATTTCGGGAGCTTGGGATGGCTTGTCTTTTATTTCAATTTATTTTCACTTCAACAGCTGCCCAATAAAAGGTTCACATAAGACCTAAAAGCCTGGGATCATCTAGATGCTAATAAGAGATGCTACAGTCCTATGTCCTAGAGGAAGATATACCCCTGGCATTAATAATCTATTTTAATGGGTGTCCAGTACTGGCTTTTCAAGAGGCTTTAGCCTTTTTTTTTTCTCAGTAATTTTTAAAAAGAAAGAAGTAGGAAATGTCTAGGTCTTAATGAGCAAAGTAGGGTCTTATTGAATATGTAAGCATATGGATGAATCTTCTTATGTATGGGGGATACATAGAATACACTTTTATTTAGCCCAGCATTGGAAGGCCAGCTTCCTGCTCTAGCACCGTGATGGTTTTCCCAAGGCTGGGGCAGCTGTGGATGAAGAAGTCAATAACCCTGTGCTTGCTGGGAGTTTCTCCACAGTGATGAGTATTCAAACAGATAACTGATGTGTGATTGATGTGGTGCTTCATGTAAAAAAATTCAGTTTTTAGGGCGCCTGGGTGGCTCAGTCATTAAGCATCTGCCTTCAGCCCAGGTCAGATCCCAGGGACCTGGGATCGAGCCCCGCATCGGGCTCTCTGTTCTGCAGGAAGCCTGCTTCTCCCGCTACCATTCCCTCTGCTTGTGTTCCCTCTCTCGCTGTGTTTCTCTCTGTCAAATAAATAAAATCTTAAAAAAATAAAAATAAAAAATATATATACCATCAATAATAGTATGGTGAAACAAGTAACATTCCTTAATACATATATTTTGGACATCTAGGTTTTTTTATTTTGAGAATTTATAAGAAGATAAGGTCTTCACCACCACTCACAGTGGATTTCATGTTCACACCATTTACTTTTTTTTTTATATTTTAGGTCCTCCTGGCCCCAGAGGTCCAAAAGGTGACAGAGGACAACAGGGACCCCCTGGTCCCACTGGCAACAAAGGACAGAAAGGAGAGAAGGGGGAGCCTGGTCCACCTGGCCCCGCCGGTGAAAGGGGCCCGATTGGGCCTGTTGGCCCGCCTGGAGAACGTGGTGGCAAAGGCTCCAAAGGCCTGCAGGGCCCCAAAGGCTCCCGTGGATCCCCCGGGAAGCCCGGCCCTCAGGGCCCCAGTGGGGACCCAGGTCCCCCTGGCCCACCAGGCAAGGACGGACTCCCTGGCCCTCAGGGCCCTCCTGGCTTCCAGGGACTGCAGGGCACCGTGGGAGAGCCTGGGGTGCCTGGACCCCGGGGCCTGCCAGGCTTACCTGGGGTGCCCGGCATGCCAGGCCCAAAGGGCCCCCCAGGGCCGCCAGGCCCATCGGGGGCAGCGATGCCCCTAGCCCTGCAGAACGAGCCGACCTCCACGCCCGAAGCCAATGGTAAGTCTGAGACTTCCCTCACACCCAGGGTCAGGGGCGTTGTGTGCCCTCGTGGCCGGCCCCCAGCTCGCAGCCCCATGTGCCCCCCATGCCCCATGTTTTTTTTTTTTAAATTTTATTTTTAATTAATTTTTATTAACATATAATGTATTATTTGCCCCAGGGTACATGTCTGTGAATCTTCGGGCTTACACATTTCACAGCACTTAATAGCACATACCCTCCCCAATGTCCACAACCCAGCCACCCTATCCCTAC
>CM053616.1:62421452-62465117 GCA_028646535.1 Procyon lotor | reverse complement strand
TAGTATTCCATTGTATTTATATACCACATCTTCTTTATCCATTCATCTGTTGATGGGCATCTGGGCTCTTTCCATGGTTTGGTTATTGTTGTCAATGCATCTATAAATATCGGGGTGCAGGTGCCCCTTCGGATCACATTTGTATCTTTAGGGTAAATACCCAGTAGTGCGATTGCTGGGTCGTAGGGTAGCTCCATTTGCAACTTTTTGAGGAACCTCCATACTGTTCTCCAGAGTGGCTGTACCAGCTTGCATTCCACCAACAGTGTAGGAGGGTTCCCCTTTCTCCGCATCCTCGCCAACATCTGTCATTTCCTCTCTTGTTAATTTTAGCCATTCTGACTGGTGTGAGGTCCATGCCCCATGTTTTGAAGGCTCCGTGTGGGGAGGCACATGGCCTCTGCTGCCCTCACAGGCCTCTGCCCCGGGAGGTGTCTCTCACGAACATGTGTTTCTCTCTCTAAACACCGTCCCTCACGCTTGTTTATTCAGCAGAGTCAGGCCCTCGGGAACAAAAGCGCCCCCCAGACATTTCCTTCATGCAAGTCTGAGGATGGCTCCCCCAGCCTTGTTCTCATCTTATGCCCCTCAGGACCCATGTAGACGGAACTTTGTTACTAAAGCCCAGGCTGCCTGGTTTTGAGAGGGTGCTTCTAGCGCTTCTAGGTTTTTTAGAATTAAGTTCGATTACCAAATTTTTATCATTTGGCAAAACCCTCAAGGTTTGGTTAGTGACTAAGCCTATTTTTCTGTCTTTTGAATCGCCCCCAGTTCCACTTGATTTCCTTAAGCACAGCTCTGGTCATCTTGGTTTTTCCACAAGCCCAGTTTCGGTTGTGGGTTCTCCCATCTCTCTCTTGATGGGTTCCATATGACTCCAGACTGACGTGGCACATCTGTGTTTGCTCAGCCTTTTGTTGTTGTTTCTGTTATTTCTGTCATTGTAAAGACTCATCCAGAAGCAGAGGAACTAAGTCCCGGCGTCCATAACTTTCCAGGCTCTGTAGTTTTTACTACTGTGTGCTCTGTGGCCTGCCTCCCTCCTCCCCACTAGTCTCTGCTCCCAACACGTCCATCACGGGCAGTCGCAGGCTCGCACACAGACGCGGGAACTGCTCCTGGCCTTGGAGGGAACCAAGGCCAGAGCCATGGCCTCTTAAATATAACTGAAGAAAGGCGTAGTGCTTTGTATGTGTGTTTGTTGTTTAATATTCTAAACGTTTGCATTCCTAGGCTGCCCCCCTCACTGGAAGAACTTCACAGACAAATGCTACTATTTTTCGGTTGAGAAAGAAATTTTTGAGGATGCAAAGCTCTTCTGCGAAGACAAGTCTTCACATCTTGTTTTCATAAACACAAGAGAGGAACAGGTATGTTTGCGGTATGCTTGGAGAAAACTGTAATTTAAGGATTGTTTACATCTGGAAATTGCGTGCTTAACTGGGGATTCAATGGTATCAAAAATCCGTATGTCGCATAAACACAGAAGGCTGCATTATGGCGATTTGGGCTTTATCCAGTGAAAAGCAGCATTCCTGGCATGGGAATTATGTCCTCTTGCTTCCACCTGGAAGATACTCCAGTAAGCCGGGAGATGGGTGGCTCCTCTCGTGGCTATTGGAAGAGAAGTCTGCTGGCTGGCACCGAACACCTCCTGTGGAGAGAGAAGCCAAGAGACATGAGCACTGTGGGCGGGGGGAGACAGGGGACCAGGTGTGTGGCCTCAGCCATAGAGAAGGTCATGGGGCTGAGCTCCCACACGATCACCCTGGCGACCACCTCCTAGGCCCCTGCTGTGGGCCAGGCCCTGTACAAGGCATCTCTCCTTTACACCTCTCAGCAAGCCCCAAACCTGTGGGTATTATTATCCCCCTTTTACAGATAAGAAAACTGAGGCCCCACAGGGTTTAATGGCTTTATTCATAGGATGACAAGTAAATGCAGGGCTGAGACTGAAACTGAGGCCCCTCTCACACCAGTGCCAATGCTCTTTGGTGCCACTCTGTTCCAGGTGCCACCTTCCTTTTCCCTAAGTATCTTCAGCAGACACAGCCCTGACAAGGGATGTTCCCTGCACTGTGTGGGGCTGGGCATCCAGTCGGGGGCCCAGGCTTTAGAGCATGCAGACCTGGGTCCGGTCTCAGCTGCTCACTGCCTTGGTCGCTGGGAGGGCTTATGGACAGGTTGCCTGTGGCACGTGGACACACGAGCTGACCCAAGGACTGGGTGTTCATATCGTCGGAACCTTGGAGTGACAGGGAAAGGGATGGAGCCTGGTGGAATTCATTTAATTTGTCCGGGCGATTTAGAAGAGGAGGAGCATCCCTGAACTATCACTCACAAACTTATAGAAGGAAAACGTGTCCAAGCCCCCAACCACTGCAAAACAGGTGCAGCAAAAAAGAGCAGAAGCATGTACATACCCTTACACACCTTCTCTTTGAAATGTCCTTCCTTTCTTTGCCCCAAATGTTGCAGGGGCAAAGGGGCATTCCTCCAGGTATCTGTTGCCCCCCAATAATAACACACTGCCACTGATCTGTCTTTCAGCAATGGATAAAGAGGCAGATGGTGGGGAGAGAGAGCCACTGGATCGGCCTCACAGACTCAGAGCATGAAAACGAATGGAAGTGGCTGGATGGGTCATCCCCAGAGTATAAGTAAGTGTCATCCCCAGAGTATAAGTAAGTGTTCAGAACAGTCCCGGGTGTCCCTCACACTGAGGCTTCTGCTACCAGTTGTGTATTTCCACGTGTGGTTGAGAATCAGTATGCTATAAACTAGGGCTTTTTCTTTTCCTTTTCATGGCGTGAATTTTTTTCATTCCTATGGGGAAAAAAATCAGACTCATAACATCTCACAGTATGGTACTTGAGGTGAGGTGTTCTCTTTAATCGCTGTTGTGAAGGACAAGACCACATCAGGCACAGTGGGAGCTCGGCCCCGTTCAAGGGCCGGGAGCTCCCTTCAGGATAAAGCCATCAGTGGCCCCGACCCCAGCTGGGCTTCTGGCCAGAGTGTGATTATGAACGACAAGTTTATGACAGGTGCCCCAGGAACAAAGGTGTGGTGCGTGGGGGATAATCATCCCCCATGTGTTTGAGAAGTCCTTGTAAGTCTGGTGTGACCTGACTTCTATAAAGGCAGCAACCAAGAATGGAAACCCTTTACAATACCTGCTCAGGCTCCCAGGCTCATGGAGACTTCTGGGCCCCTCGCTCAACCCCGAGGGCTGTCGTGTCAACTCCTTCCTTATTACTACCCCAGATCAGGAGAAGGCTGAATTGTACCAATTTGAATTTCACTTCTTCCAACTCCTGCTTTGCCTCTAATGATTGAAAATATGGAACGAACTGGACCCCATAGAGCAGGATTTATGAAAACTCACCTCTAAATAACCAGCCTTTCTTTTGTTGGAGAAGAGAAGGCAGACCCTGCAGAGGCTCAAGCAGGCGTGAGGGCGTCTCGGTTTAGAGGCAGCCGTGATCATGGCACCCGGGGAGGAGACCGTGAGGTGCTTCAGGCTAAAACAGTATTGGGAGTATTGAGGTGGGACCTGTAGCAGTCAGGGACGGGGAGCAAGGGCCAGAGGTCGTGGAGAAGCCAGGGAGAGTGTTTAAAATGTTTCCGTGGGGGCACCTGGTTGGCTCGGCCAGTTAAGCACCCACTTCTTGAGATTTCAGCTCAGGTCACGATCTCAGGGTGGTGAGGTCCAGCCCCACATCAGGTTCTGCACTCTGCGGAGAGTCTGCTTGAGATGCTCTCTCTCCCTCTGTCCCCCGCTCTCCCTCTTGCTCGCTCTTTAAATCTTTTTTTTTCTTTATTTGAGAGAGCGCGTGAACATGGGGGCGGGAGCAGAAGGAGAGGGAGAAGCAGACTCCCCGCTGAGCAGGGAGCCCAACTCAGTGCTCCATCCCAGGACCTTGGGATTATGATCTGAGCCGAACACAGACGCTTAACCGAATGAACCACCCAGGCACCCCTAAAAAATAAATAAATCTTTAAAAAAAAAATGTTTCTGTGGGCCTGGGAACAGGTAGACAAATCTTCCACATGACAAGCAGGCATAGAGTATAGGCAGAAACCAGAATAAGGCCCTTTCTTTACAAAACAGTGATTCGGCATCAAGATGGAACATTGGAAGGTTTTAAGTCTGCTCCCTCTGCACCTGTCCTTGGGGAGAGGAAGCCATACCACACCCTGGCACTCGGGGGTTAGCTGGCGGCCCTAGGAGAGCACCCAGCATGGCACGGATATACGTCGGGAGACTCGAAACAGTTGGAAGGATCTGCAGTAGAGAGGGAAGGCAGAAGTTACTAACGAGTAAAGATAAAGGTGGTCTTAGGATTGCCACAGCCTTTTTTCTTTCTTTCTTTTTTTTTTTTTTAGGGAGTTGAAGGTAGGTGTGCTTTAAAAAAAAAAAAAAAAAAGTCAACACCTCCACTTTGCTCACAGCCCTAAATGCAAAAAAGGTCTGGGTTAGACTTACTAGTAAACTCAGTCGGAAGCCTTCCTCCAGGAAAACACTGCATTGGCCCATATGGGACAGATTGAGCTGGACCATCACGGGCTTCACGGGCTTTCCCAAAGCGGCACTTTCTCCTCTTCCTCGGCGCTAGCAAGAGCTGGGTGACTTGGGAGGAAAGCACCCACGTCAGTACCTGGGACCTGAGAAGGATGAGCTCACTGGACCCATTCCCGGGGACTCCGTCCCCAGCCACAGGCACCGTGGAGCCCCGCGAGAGCCTGCCTTCTGCACCCTAGCCATCGCACCCCTCGCTCTTGTTTCCCGCCCCGGGGAACATACACACGTGACAAGTCCCCGGGATCAAGTTTGAAAGGCAAGAATAAATGAGGCAGACGGATTATGCGGCCTCAAACAACAAAAGGCTAATTTAACTTGACACAGAATAATAAACACTGCTCAAACTAGAAAAGGAGTCAGTGCAGTGAGGTCTGGCTTCCAGGCTTGGACTTGGAGGAAGGCTGCCCAGCAGCCAGTCTTACAGAAGGGCCTGTGGCTATATTGTGAAAACGAAATGGGATTATATATATAAAGCCTTTAGGACCGTGTGTGGCCCCTGGGAAGTGCTCAAGGTCACCTACTAGTCCCAGTGTTCGTATCACTATCCTTGTAAGAATCGTAACTGTCTTCACAGTGGTCGGTAGCTGCAGACTACTGGCACCTGGCACTGAGGTGTTTTACCACATCCTGATGAGCTGCCACACACAGTGTCTCACGCAGATCCCACACCAGGCCTGTGAAAAAGAACATTCCCCTCCCTGGCCTGGGGGTGGGGTCTGGGCTTCGGGCTCTTGGGGGCTCTCACCAGTATGTCTCATGCAGATACTTCTGCCATACTCACCTTCACCCTCCTCCCCTGTGCTTCTGGTACCTCCCTGTGCCTTGTCCAGGCTGTAGAAGCTTCAGCCAAGCCTCCCCGCTCCCCTTTTACCCTTTTCCGCTAACACACCCCCCCCCTCACACACATACGTGCACACACGTCCTTATTTTTCTCATTTCACCACAGATCTATGAAAACTTCTTTCCTGGCCAGCATCAGACCCCGGACTAGAAGTAGCCCACTGTCCCGTGTCTGCATTCACTAAATTGTCCTGGAGAGTCCACTATGAGCCAGCCTCTACTGGCCTAGAGGATCTTTCCTAGAGTGTAGGGCCAGCAGTATGTGTGAGACTTGTTAGTCTCCTACTCATGTAAACAAAAAAGTCTGATTTCCAAGACCATGTCACAATCAAGAATACAGACATACCAACCTTTGGACACAGCAAAGAGCAAGGCTTCAAGGGAGATCTCAACATTCTCCTCGCAGTAGTCGATGGAACAAGTAGAAAAATCAGTAGGGATATGGTAAACACTATCAACTAAGTTGGCCTAATTGATGTTTATGGACCGTTTCACTTAAGAGCTATAAATACAGTCCAAGTACATTCAGTATATCCACCAAGACAGACTTGGTGGGCCATCAAACAAATCCTAATGAATTTAAAAAGAACTGAAATTATAGAGTGTGTTCTCTGACCAAAACAAAATTAAATTAGAAATCAATAACAAAAAGATATCCACAAATTGCCAAATATTTGGAAATTAAAGGACACACATCTAAATAACCCATGGATCAAAGAAGAAATCAGAAAGGGAATCTGCAAATGTGTCAACGAAAAGGAAATTACAACATATCAAAATTTGTGGGATGCAGCTGAAACAGTGTTTAGACTCTTTTAGAGTTTGGGGAAAAAAAGGTTTTTAAGTTGAAAATCCATGATTTCAGCTTCCACTTTATATGGGTAGAAGAAGAGCACCTTAACCCAAAATAAGTAGAAGGAAGGAAATAATTACGACCTGAAAGCAATGACACAGAAAACAGAGGATCAGTGAAACCAGGAACACATCACAGCTGAGCTTTCTGCTCCTGATGGAATAAATCTAAGTATGTCATTTGGCAGAGCTTGTCACTCTCCACGGAGGCTGCCCGGTAGGAGTGGGGGACTCGGTCCCAGGTGGGATGCAGAGTCTGCCCACTGGCTTGGCTCAGAGCACAACTGTAAGAGAGCCTTGTAAGGCCGCCCTGCCTGCCCTGCCTGTCGTTGCCCACCTGAGATCAGCGGAGACATGATCATCTTCCCAAGGGTTTCCCAAAACACACTCGAAGCTCCTCTATTCCTCTTGTCCACTTCTTGGTCTCCTGCACAGGACATCATTTGGTGGCAGTGACCTGTCAAGTGATGAGTAACACTCCTGTCTCTGCTCTAGGCTGCCTCTCTATCCATGCACACCGCTCCGTATCATGTTACATACTGTGTTTTTTAGACTAGAGAGCCATAGAATTGTGGCCACCGGAAAGGAACCTTCAGAGTCATCTGATTCACTGAAAACTCACTCTGGTCTATGCTTCACATTTCTCGCAGAGTAGTGCTGGCTGAGGCCACCAGTGAGAAATCTATGCAGAACCTGGTATCGGAAGAAAATTCTACAGCAAAGTCACACTTCTCAAGATGAAGATTTTCCTGTTTTGAGGACAGGCTTTTACCAGCACAAGTGTCTTGGCCAAGAAGCCTCAGTCAGTCTTGTGGTTGATGAGAAAGTACTAAGTCGTGAGGTTGGAAGGGGCTGTTCCCAAGCTGGAGAGTTTGTGCTCTGCTGCCATGAGGAGAAACGAAAATCCTCGCTGAAGAGGTTCACACCCACTGGCCGATGTGCTCGTGTGTTTGCAGCTGAATGGAGCAGCGAGTCCAAGTGCTTCCCAGGCCCCTGGTGTACTCAGAGTATGCTCCCCAAGTGCCTATGTCCAGTGCCACCCAACCACTTCCGTGATAGTATGGGACTCAGGGATTTGGGGCCCAGGCTTCAGCCATCTTCTTTTCAGAGTCTATTTGTAAAGGACGTTAAGGCATGATTTAAGCTGAAATTCTTCTCTGCAGTATATGCACTGTTTATCTGACATGTTCTGTTGGATTACAAGCATGCAGACACAGGGTATTTGCTACAGATCACTCCATGTGATTCTGGCTTTTCCAAAGAGGTTCTCTGAGACTGGGTGCTTGGGCTGCAGGACGAATCGCCCCCTGCAGACTGGCCTCAGGCTTCTCTGCCACCCCCATGCCAGTGTCCCCTCAAGTCACTCCCTTACAGCCACAGGATTGTGTCCTAGTTCTTGTCCCACAGGAAAACCTTGAGCACTACATGCAGAGAATTTCAATGGCTTAGAAAAATAACGGAGAATGGTGATAAATGTTATCTCCTCTCTTATCAGTCAGTTATCTTTTGGTCTTGTCTCTAAATCCTATTTATGTACTTAAATGGGAGGAAACACAAGGGAATAATACTAAACAGGTCTTCTCTCCAAAGTCCTATTTATACAACTTTGCAGTAAACTGAGATAAAGGCTATCAAATGTCCCATTGTTATACATTCAGGAATCACAGATCTCAAATTCTGTAAACAAAATTGGAATCAAACCACCTTGCGTTGCTGGCAGGAATTAGCCAAACGTTCTTCAGCAGGATCCAGCTGCTCAGGCATTGTTGACATTGGGGTCCCACAGGGTGGATGGAAATACACACAGAAAAGCAGCCATGAAAGTAACCTGTTTTCCCCTCCAATCTCATTTCTCTCTGGCATCACGATGGTGGTCTGAGATTTTTAATTCACTTGTTTCTTGTTGGTGATGTAAGTTCCATGAAGGCTGGAATTCTGTCTTCTCCCCGCACTGCTGTGTTGCCGTCACGTAACTTCATCCTGGCACATAGTAGGTGCTCTGGGGAAATCTGTTGACTGAATGTGTGAATGAGTATTTCTAATGCTCCCTCCTAAGTATCATCCCTTTTTGACTCTCTTCAATTGATGGTTTCATCTAGATTATCTATTTGTCACTAGATTTATTTAAGTGAGGTCACTTTTCATTTTTTAAAAATCCCAATATGTATATATTTAGTGTGGGGGAGGCAATTCTACCTCATCTTCTCACCCTTTAACTGTAAATTTCAGTTGTCCTTTTCCACTGCCCTCTTTGCATACCAATACTCCTGTCAAAAGACGTAGGGCTTGGTTCTTGTTCTTTCTTTTATTAATGTATTGTATCACATTGATTGATTTGAGGATATTGAACCAATTTTGCAGCTCAGGAATAAATCCCACTTGGTCGTGGTGAATAATCCTTTTAATGTACTGTGGGATCCTATTGGCTAGTATTTTGATGAGAATTTTTGCATCCATTTTCATCAAGGATATTGGTCTGTAATTCTCTTTTTTGATGGAGTCTTTGTCTGGTTTTGGGATCAAGGTAATGCTGGCTTTATAAAATAAGTTTGGAAGTTTTCATTCATTTCTATTTTTTGAAACAGTTTCAGGAGAATAGGTATTAATTCTTCTTTAAATGTTTGGTAGAATTCCCCCGGGAAGCCATCTGGCCCTGGGCTCTTGTTTGTTGGGAGATTTTTTTGATGACTACTTCAACCTTTATCAAGATCAAAAGCTTTTGCACAGCAAAGGAAATAATCAACAAAACCAAAAGACAACCAATGGAATGGGAGAAGGTATTTGCAAATCACATATCAGATAAAGGGCTAGTATCCAAAATCTATAAAGAACTTCTCAAACTCAACACCCAAAGAACAAATAATCCAATCAAGAAATGGGCAGAAGACATCCAAATGGCCAACAGACACATGAAAAAGTGCTCAACATCACTCGGCATCAGGGAAATACAAAGCAAAACCACAGGAGATACCACCTCACACCAGTCAGAATAGCTAAAATTACCAAGTCAGGAAACGACAGATGTTGGCGAGGATGCGGAGGAAGGGGAACCCTCCTACACTGTTGGTGGGAATGCAAGCTGGTACAGCCACTCTGGAAAACAGTATGGAGGTTCCTCAAAATTTGAAAATAGTGCTACCCTATCCTATGATCCAGCAATCGAGCTACTGGGTATTTACCCTAAGGACACAAATGTAGGAATCAAAGGGACACATGCACCCGAATGTTTATAGCAGCAATGTCCACAATAGCCAAACTATGGAAAGAACCTAGATGTCCATTAACAGATGAATGGATTAAAAAAAAAAAAAGATGTGATATACACACACATACAGTGGAATACTATGCAGCCATCAAAACCTCAAAATCTTGCCATTTGCAACAACATGGATGGAACTAGAGGGTATTATGCTAAGCGAAATAAGTTAATCAGAGAAAGAATTATCATATGCTCTCTCTGGTATGAGGAATTTGAGAGTCAGGGAAGAGGTTCAGGGAGGGTAGGGGGGGGAAAAATGAAACAAGATCAGATCGGGAGGGAGACAAACCATAAGAGACTCTTAATCTCACAAAACAGAGTGTGGGGGAGGAGGGATAGGGTGGCTGGGTTATGGACATTGGCGAGGGTATGTGCTATGGTGAGTGCTGTGAAATGTGTAAGCCTGATGATTCCCCTGGGGCAAATAATACATTATATGTTAATTTAAAAAATTTATTCATATATATATAGAGAGAGAGAGACATAGGGCAATAGGGGCTGTGTCCTCGGGCAACCCTAGGACACCTTATGGCTGATGGGGTAATGAGTCATTGTTTATCAGAAGAACCTTCTGCCGTACATGTTTTTCCAGACCCTCCACACGAGGCAAGCTTGTCTTCTCAGGCAGTGACCACAAGCTTTTATGCAAGAACATGCTTCTTAGAGAAAATTCAGCTTCCAAGTTTTGAGTCCTAGAAGCACATCTAATTTATTTCATAGAAACAGAATCGCGAAGTGCAAACTCCAGCAAAGTGGTGTTTTGAGCTGCGGCATCCAAGTAAATAAGCCCCAAGTGAACACATCCTAAAGAAAACTTGTTTTTGAGAATTTCCCTCCCAAAAAAGGCAGGGAAATGGATGAGTCATTTTCAGTAAAATTAAATTATTTCTTTCTAAAACAGACTATTATAACCCAGGGTTGGCAATTGTAAATTCTCGTAAACTTCTATCAGCAGTCTCTCACTGTCCCTGCCTGAAACTCTGACCGTTCACGGGCAACATATCAAAATGTGCAAGGATCCCTTTGGCTCTCTTGAGAGTGGGAGTGTGTGTGTATGTGTGTGTAGCGTGTCCACTGAGTGCATGTGTATTCACACACAAACGTGCACACACTGGAAGGTTACTCATCTAACTGTTGCCAGAAGGATGTACTCCCTCAGCATTTTGAGGCAGCAGCTCAGTGAGTTGATTTCACTGTAGCAAAGATAACAAGCCTACAGGGAGATGCTGCCTTTCACACTACCCTGCAAAACAGCTGCTTTCTATTCTGAATAAGAACAGCTTCTTTTTTTTTTTTTTTTTTTTTAGAACAGCTTCTTAAACAGTGCATTTTCCTTCCAGGACAAATGACATGCTGCAGTTTTGTTTTTTAGATTTCTCTGCTGCTCTTGGGTAAAGAAAACTTTTGCATGACTTACAAATAACACAAATAATACTCAATTTCTGTTTTATTAAAAGAAATTGGAAAGCTGGACAGCCAGATAACTGGGGTCATGGCCACGGGCCAGGAGAAGACTGTGCTGGGCTGATTTATGCAGGGCAGTGGAATGACTTCCAGTGTGAAGACATCAATAACTTCATTTGCGAAAAGGACAGAGAGACAGGTAAGCAGGAGAGGGTATCTGAGCGTGGGATGCAGAGCTTACTCCTGTTCAAGGGTGAGATGTGAGGCGCAAAAGGGTTCTGAATGCAGGCTCTGCAATGGGGTTCTGCCACTTATTTGGGGGGAAGGTGGTAAACCCCAGGGAAATAGTAACAGTATGGTCTTCATGGGGTTGTTGTGAGAGTTTAAATTAAGTTAATAAATGTGCCTAATGCATAGGAAGTAAATATTAAACTGTTCTAGGTCTTTATCTTGTAATTGGTACCAGTGGTAATGTCTTTTTTATAGAGTTCCATACACGGACATTTTAGGTGGCCAACCATTCAATTGCACGTGTATTTATTGAGCATCTAGTATGGGCTAGGTGCTCTACTAGATAATGGAGGGAGATGGTCTATACCCCTGAAAAGCTTGTAAGTCAAAGAGGCTTTTGGATGTATCTATCTTTTATTTCAAAAGATCCTTATCTAAAGCTTCACGTAATACATGACCCTTTTCAGAATGGGGCATCTTTGTTTTCTTCACCAGGACTGGATTTAAACATTTATGGTGAGAGAAGGAAGAAATGGGGAGTGAATCCTAATAAGTGTGGATTTCTTTTGGAGGTGATGAAATGTTCTAAAATTAGATACTTCTAAATTATACAAATTTGTGAATATACTAAAAGCCACTGAATTGTATACTTTAGGTGGGTGAATTTTATATGTGAATTATGTCTCATAAAACCTTTATGAAAATGGTGGTGGCAAACAAAAAAACCTCAAATACATTTTGCTCAAACTATTGTTGGTAGTAACTGGGGCACAGATTCTCCATACATCCATTCAACAGACAGGTGTCTTTTTTTTTTTTTTTTTTTAAGATTTTCTTTCTTTCTTTATTTGACGCAGAGAGAGGGGGGAAGCAGGCTCCCTGCCGAGCAGAGAGCCCAGTGCAGGGCTCGATCCCAGGACCTTGAGATCATGACCTGAGCCGAAGGCAGAGGCTTTAACCCACTGAGCCACCTAGGAGCCCCAGGTGTCTGACTCTTGATTTCAGCTAGGTCGTGAGGTCAGGGTCCTGGGATTGAGCCCCACAATGGGCTCCGCACTCAGCAGGGAGTCAGCCTGTGGATTTTCCCTCTCTCTCTGCCACCCTCCACCCCCAATTCACATGTGCACTCTCTCTCTAAGATAAAAAGCAGCAGCAGCAGCAGCTTATTTCTTGTCCAGGAGCTCTGGCCGAAGGTGCAGGCCTCTGGTTTAACACACATCTAGGGGCCTGTGGATGTGTTCCTCAGGAATGGAGGCTGGTGGCTGCCGCCCTTGCACACCATCCCTCCGACTCACTCAAGCTCACTAGCATCTCCCAGAAAGGAGCTTAGACCCTTGTCCAGTGCACCAATTTTTGCAGGCGTCACCATGGGCCATCTCTACATGGCTTGGTTCCAGTGGGGCCATGGATCCTGCAGGACTGTAACCAGCAGAGAAAAAATTCATAAAGAGCTACCACCCCCAGGGCACAGCAAGAATTAACAGACCTAGAGCTCCATCTTTCTGTGAAAGATGCCTGTCAGCTTATCACCAAGGCTGCAGTCTGAGACACAGGCTTAGAATGAAGGACAAATCTAAGGACTGACTGTAATCATTTCCAGAGGTCTTGGAGGACAGTCACTATTTCCGTGCACTCTCTCTGCTGTGCTCCAGAGCACCAACATCTCCTGGAGGGAGATGTAAAATTCACCCACCTCAAGTATACGATTCAGTGGCTTGCAAATGTCTCGTGGGCTAGGGGATCTATCAGGTTGGCATACATCTGAGGCACTCCTAGGAAACAGGGAATATCTTTGTGCTCTCCCTGTGCCCACTGGTATTTTTGAAACTGCCACCCAGGGGACACCTCCAGATCGCCCGGCCTTGGTGGCCAGCAGAGCTCACACATGTGGTCCCACAGGACTGTATGTATTTTCAGACTTTAAACAGTGCTGCCCGAAGGTCTGACTTCCGATCAGCCTGCATCTAGGTGCTGACTGCGATCTTCCCCTTTGGGACACTGACCTTGGCACACCCTCAACGCTGAGGAGCTATTAAAAATAAAATAGGATGCTCAGACAATCAAAGTATGAGAGACAACCAAGAGCTAGAGTGGGGTTGAATCGTAAAGCTCATCTCCTACATGACACCACTCCTTCAAGACTGGGAGAGGTGGTTTTGTTTTATGCATAGAAACCAGCAGAGAGAGAGTCAAGCAAAATGAAGAAATGGAGGAAAATATTCCAAACCAAAGAGCAAGATAAAGCTTCAGCGTACAAAAACCCTTCATAAAATGGAGATAAGTAACTTACCTTATCAGGCATTCACAGTAATGGTCTTAAAGATGCTCACTGGAATACTGGGGAAGATGACGGAATAGGAGGATCCTGAGTTCACCTTGCCGCAAAGACACCCAAGATAACAGCTACCTCCATGCGACTAACTGAAAACTGGCAGAACAGACCTCCCACGTCTAATCACAGAGAGGAGGTCACATCATAAGAGAAAGGAGGGGCAGAGATGTGGTTGGAAACCAAACCCCCACTGTGACTAACAAAAATGGGAGGGACATCACAAGCAAGGTGAGGCGGGAGGATCAGACCCCACGCCAGGCACCTGGAGAGCAATGGGAAACCGAGTCCCCATTCATAATTCTACCCAAGACATGGCACAGAAGCAGTAGTTTGAAAAACACCTGGGACTTAGGTGCTAGAAGGGCACCTTCAGGCATCTGAAGATTTCTCTAGGAACAAAAGGGCTGGTGGGCACCATTTCTCTCTTTCCCAGCCTAGATAGCCAAGGCAAGCCAAGGCTAGCAAGCTAGGGGGAGCCACTGCTAACACTCTCCATCTGCCTAACATGCTCTGGCATTCTCCTGCAGAACCCCTGCCCCTCCACCCATCTCAGCAACCATCCCTCCAGAACAGCTCCTACCCTGCCACACCTGGGAGGCAGCCCTGGCCAGGATACCACCACTCCAAACTGACTCCTGCTCTGGGGAGATGAGAGGATGTTTCTACAGCCGGCTGCACAGGGAACAAGCCTGTCCTTTGGTGGGCCTGCAGTTGTGGAAGAAAGGCTCACTGCAATCAGCTAGCCTGACGGCTGGTCCCACTCATTAGTGAACTCATGGTGGTTGCTGACAGGCCTCTCAACAGCACAGGAAGCAAACCCTGCCCAGTGCACCCACAGCAGGCAACGTGGGTCATTGTAGCTGGCTGTGCTGAAGGCAGTCAGCTCAGCCACAACAGGAGGGCACTTGCAGCCCACACAGGGGTGGGTTCTGGTGACTGGGGGGACTGCATTATGGCACACCACAGGACCTCTTTTACACAAAGCCACTACTTGTAAGACCAGGAAATGCAGCTTACCGACCTAATACATAGAAATAAACACAGACAAAATGAGGAGCCAGAGGGACATGTCCCAAGTAGAACAAAAACAATATGACTGATAAAGAATTCAGGGTAATGGTCATAAAGATAGTCTCTGCACTTGAGAAAAGAGTGGATGAACTTAATGAGAACTTCAACAAAGTAATAGAAAATATAAAAAGAACCAGTTGGACCAAAAGATTTCAGTAACAAAGAATACACTCGGGCGCCTGGGTGGCTCAGTCGTAAAGCGCCTGCCTTCGACTTGGGTCATGATCCCAGGGTCCTGGGATCGAGCCCCACATTGGGCTCTCTGCTCAGCAGGGAGCCTGCTTCTCCCGCTACCATTCCCTCTGCTTGTGTTCCCTCTCTCGCTGTGTTTCTCTCTGTCAAATAAATAAAATCTTTAAAAAAAAAAAAAAGAATACACTCGAGGGAATCAGTAGCAGAGTAGAGGCTGCAGAAGAAGAGATCAGCAATCTGGAAGACAGGGTAATGGAAAGTGGCCAAGCTGAACTGCAAAAAGGAAAAAGAATAAAAACTTAGAGTAGGTTAAAGGGCACCCTGTAACATCATCAAGCATAATAACATTCACATTCTAGGGATCCCAGAAGGAAAAGAGAGAAAAGGGCAGAATACTTCCTTGAAAACTTCCCTAATCTGAGGAAGGAAACAGACATCCAGGTCCAGTAAGCACACAGAGCCTCTAATAAGATGAAACCAAGGATATCTACACCAAGACATAACAATTAAAAAGTAATGAGAATTAAGGACAGAACTTGTGATGAGTGCTGGGTGTTGCATGTAAGTGATGAATTACTAAATGCTATAGCTGAAACCAATTTTACCATATATGTTAACTAACCAGAATTTAAGTAAAAATGAGAAAAAAAATAAAAAGCAACAAGAGGAAAGAAAACAGGTATTTGCAAGGGAAACCCCATAAGCCTTATCATTCAGAATTGAAGCAGAGAGTTTCCCAGATAATCAAAAGCCAAAGGAGTTCATCACCACTAAACCAGCCTTACAAGAAATGTTAAAGGGACTTCTTTAACCGCCCCCCCAAAAAAGTGCTAATTAGTAACAAGAAAACATACAAAAATATAAATCTTACTGGTAAGGGTAAATAGTAAAGGTGGTGGATTAATCACTTATAAAACTGGTAGAAGGTTAAAAGACAACAGTAGCAAAAATAACTACAAAAATTAGGGATATACAAGATGAAATGTGACATCAAAAACATAAAATGTGGGAGGTGGGAGTAAAAATGTAGAGCTTTAGAACGCACACTTAAGTTGTTACAAAGTAGTTATATGTAAGCTTCATGGTAACAATAAAGTAAAACCTATAGTTGATACACAAAAGATAAAAAGAATCTAAGCATACTACTAAAGAAGGTCATCAAATCACAAAGTAAGAGAGCAAGAGGAGAAAGGAATAGAGAGTAACTATGAAGCAACCAAAAAGCAATTTTTTAAATGACAGTAAGTATACACCTATCAACAATTGCTTTAGATGAATGGAATGAATTAAAGTATCCCATCAAAATGAGCTACATGGAGTAGCTGAATGGATAAGAAACAAGACCCATGTGTATGCTGCCAACAAGAGACTCACTTCAGACATAAAGATACACACGGGCTGAAAGTGAAGGAATGGGAAAAGATATATCAAGCAAACAGAAACCAAAAGAAAGTTGGGATAGCTATTTTATATCAGACAAAATAGACTTTAAACAAAGACAATATAAGAGACAAGAGCATTATGTAATAATAAAGGGGTCAGTCCAATAAGAGGATATAACATTTATAAGTATTTATGGACCCAATATAGGAGCACCTAAATATATGAAACAAAGATTAACAGACCTAATAGTAATACAATAGGACTTTTAATGAAAATAAGAGCGGGTTCTTTAAAAGGATAAACAAAATTGACCAAACTATAGCTAGACTCACCACCAACAACAATAAAAAAAAAGCAGACTCAATTTTAAGTAAAATCAGAAATGAAAGAGATATTACACCTGATACCCTAGATATACAAAGATCATAGGAGACTACTTAATGAGCAATTATTGACAGCAAATTTGACAAGCTAGAAGAAATGGATAAATTCCTAGAAATATAAACCTACCAAAACTGAATAACAAAATAGAATATGTGAACAGATTACTAGTATGGAGATTGAATCAGTAATCAAAAACTTCCCAAAAAACAGAAATCCATAACCAGATGGCTTCACTGGTGAATTCTACCAAACAATGCAAAAAAGAATTAATAATACTAACCTTCTCAAACTTTTTCAAAAAATAGGAGGATGCTTCTAAACTCATTTTACAAAGCCAGCATTATCTTGATACCAAAATCAGACATGTATGCCACAAAAAAATTACTGGCCAACATCCCTGATGAACACAGATGCAAAAATCCTCAACAAAATATTAGCAAACTGAATTCAACAATATCTTAAAAGGATCATACACCATGAGCATTTGGGATTTATTGCAAGGAGGCAGGGATGATTCAATATCCACCTATCAATCAATGGGATACATTGACAAAATGAAGGATAAAAATAATAATAGATATAGAAAAGCATTTGATGAAATTAAATCTCCATTTATAATAAAATAAGTCTCAACAGAGTGAATATAGAGGCCTCAACATGATAAAGTCATATATGACAAGCCCATAGCTAACATCATACTCAGTGGTGAAAAGCTAAAAGCTTTCTAAGATCAGAAACAAGACAAGGATGTGCCCATTCTTGCCTTTTTGTTCAACACAGTCCTAGCCAAAGCATTAAGGAGGGCATGTGATATGATGAGCACTGGGTGTTATATGCAATTAATGAATTTTTGAACACTACCCCAAAAACTAATGATGTACTATATGTTGGCTAACTGAATTTAAATTTTTAAAAATCCTATTCAACTAACATCTTTTCTTATGGAGATAGAAGTGTTTTCAAATGTATGGGGGGGAAAAGGTCCTAACCAGGGAAATTAGGAGAAAAAAGAAACAAAAGCCATCCAAATTAGAAAGGAAGAAGTAAACTGTCACTATTCTCAAATGGCATGATTTTATATATAGAAAATCCTAAAGACACCACCAAAACAAACAAAACACCTGTTAGAACCAGTAAATGAATTCAGTAAAGTTGCAGAATACAAAACCAGTATACCAAAATCTGTTACATTTCCATACACAAATAATGAATGCTAAGAAAAATTAAGAAAACATCTCCATTCACAATGGCATCAAAGAAAATACCTAGGAATAAATTAACCAAGGAGGTGACAGACCTGTACACTGAAAACTTATGGGACACTGATGAAAAAAATTGAAGATGACAAATAAATGCAAAGATATTCCATGCTTATGGATTGGAAGGATATTATTAAACTGTCCATACTAGCCAAAGCAATTCAGTCCTATCCCTATCAAAATTCCTTAGGGATTCTTCACAGAAATAGAACAATCTTAAAATATGTATGGAACCACAAAAGACCCCAAAGAGCCAAAGCCATCTTGAGAAAGAATAAAAAAGTAGAAGCATTTTGATATGTGATTTCAAACTATATTATAAAGGCACAGTAATGAAAACAGTATGGTACTGGCATAAAAACAGACATGAAAATCATGGAACAGATCGTGGAACAGAATGGAAAAATTAGCCCATACATATATGACCAATTGACAAAGGAGCCAAGAATATATAACAGCAAAAGGATAGTATATTCAGTGAATAGGGTTAGGCAGACTGGAGCCATATGCAAAATCATGAAGTGTACATCATACACAAAAATTAACTCAAAAGCCCTAGAAGAAAACATAAGCGTTACACTCCTTGGTCATCAGTCTTGGTAATTATTTTTTTAATCTGACACCAAAAGCAAAAGCAACAAAGGCAAAAACAAACAAATGGGACTACATCAAACTAAAAACTTCTTACATAGTGAAGGAAAACATCAAAAAAAATAAAAGGCAGCCCAAGCCTCCATTGATAGATGAATGGATAAAGAAGATGTATTATATGTATACAATGGAATACTATTCAGCCACAAAAAAAATGAAATAGTATTAATTTGCAAAATCACGGATGGAGCTAGAGAGTATTACAGTAAGCAAAATCATGGAGAGAAAGACAAATACCATATGATTACTCTCCTGTGGAATTTAAGGAACAAAACAAATGAACAAATGGAAAGAGAAAGACAAACCAAGGAATGGACTCTTAACTATAGAGGACAAACTGATGGTTATCATAAGGGAGGTAGGTTGGGGGATGGGTAAAATAGGTGATGGGTGTTAAGGAGTGCACTTGTCATGATGAGCATCAGGAATTGCTGAATCACTGTATTATGTACCTGAAGATAATATGACACTCTATGTTAACTAACTGGAATTAAAATTACAACTATTGGGGCGCCTGGGTGGCTCAGATTGTTAAGCAACTGCCTTCGGCCCAGATTGTCATCTCGGGGTCCTGGGATTGAGCCCCACATCGGGCTCCCTGCTCAGCGGGAAGCCTGCTTCCCCCTCTCTCTGGCTGCCTCTACCTACTTGTGATCTCTCTGTCAAATAAATTTTAAAAATAAACAAACAAACTTAAAAATTAAAACTTTAAGTAAGCTGTAGTCAGAGATACAGAAGGATACTACATCATTCTTAAAGGGTCTATCCACCAAGAAGATCTAACAATTGTATATATTTATGCCCCCAATATAGGAGCAGCCAACTACTTAAGCCAACTGTTAATCAAAATAAAGAGACATATTGATATGAATACAGTAATTGTAGGGGATCTTAACAAAGCACTCTCAGTAACAGATCATCCAAACAGAAAATCAATAAAGAAACAAGAGCTTTGAATGACACATTGGACCAGATGGACCTCATAAATATATACAGAACATTCCACCTTAAAACAACAGAATACGCATTCTTCTCGAGCGCACATGGAACTTTCTCCAGGATAGACCACATACTGGGTCACAAATCAGGACTCAACCAATACCAAAAGACTGAGATGATTCCCTGCATATTCTCAGACCACAGTGCTTTGAAACTGGAACTCAACCACAAGGAAAAGTTTGGAAGGAATTCAAATACTTGGACGCTAAAGACCAACATGCTCAAGAATGTTTGGCTCAACCAGGAAATCAAAAAACTGAAACAATTCATGGAAACCAATGAGAATGTAGACACATCGGTCCAAAACCTACGGGACACAGCAAAGGCGGTCCTAAGGGGGAAATACATAGCCATCCAAGCCTCACTCAAAAAAATGGAAAAATCCCAAATAAACCAGCTCTCTTTACACCTTAAAGAAATGGAAAATCAACAAATTAAGCCAACCCCATGCACAAGAAGGGAAATAATCAAGATTAGAGCAGAGATCAATGAGTTAGAAACTAGAGAAACAGTAGAACACAATCAAATAATCCAGAAGTTGGTTTTCTGAAAGAATCAATAAGATGAATAAGCCACTGGCCAAACTAATCCAAAAGAAAAGAGAGAGGGCCCAAATTAACAAAATTATGAATGAAAGGGGAGAGATCATGACTAATCCAAAGGAAATAGAAACAATCACCAGAAATTATTATCAACAGCTATATGCCAATAAGTTAAACAACCCAGAAGAAATGGATGCATTCCTGGAAACCTATAAACTTCCAAGACTGAAACAGGAAGAAATCAACAACCTGAATACGCCAATATCTAGTAACGAGATTGAAGCAGTGATCAAAACCTCCCAAAAGCAAGAGTCCAGGACCTGATGGATTCCCTGGGGAATTCTATCAAACATTTAAGGAAAAAATAATACCTATTCTCCTGAAACTGTTTCAAAAAATAGAAACAGAAAGAAAACTTCCAGACTCTTTCTATGAAGACAGCATTATCCTGATCCCCAAACCAGGCAAATACCCCATCAAAAAGGAGAATTTCAGACCAATATCCCTGATGAATATGGATGCTAAGATTCTCAACAAGGTCCTAGCTAATAGGCTCGAACAGCACATTAAAAGGATTACCCACCATGACCAGGTGGGATTTATCCCTGGGATGCAAGGGTGGTTCAACATTCGCAAGTCAATCAATGTTATAGAACAAACCAATAAGAGAAGAGAGAAGAACCACATGGTGCTCTCTATCGATGCAGAAAAAGCATTTGACAAAATACAGCATCCGTTCCTGATTAAAACTCTTCAAAGTATAGGGATAGAAGAAACATTCCTCAACTTCATAAAATCCATGTATGAAAAGCCCACAGCAAATATCATTCTCAATAGGGAAAAGCTGACAACCTTCCCTTTGAGGTCAGGTATATGACAAGGATGCCCACTCTCACCACTCTTGTTCAACACAGTACCAGAAGTCCTAGCAACAGCAATCAGACAACAAAAAGAAATAAAAGGTATTCAAATTGGCAAAGAAAAAGTCAAACTCTCTTCACAGAAGACAATATACTCTATATGGAAAACCCAAGAAACTCCACCCCCAAACTACTAAAACTCATACAGCAATTCAGTAATGTGTCAGGATACAAAATCAATGCACAGACATCAGTTGCTTTCCTATACACTAACAATGAAAATATGGAAAGGGAAATTAGAGAATTGATTCCATTTACTATAAGCACCAAGAACCATAAGATACCTTCAAATAAACCTAACCAAAGAAGTAAAGGGTCTGTACTCAAGGAACTACAGAACACTCATGCAAGAAATTGAAGAAGACACAAAAAAGTGGAAAAGCATTCCATGCTCATGGATCAGAAGAATAAACCTTGTTAAAATGCCTCTACTGCCCAGAGCAATCTGTACTTTCAGTGCCATCCCGATCAAAATTCCACTGGCATTTTTCAAAGTGCTTGACAAACAATCCTGAAATTTGTATGGAACTAGAAAAGGCCCCGAATTGCTAAGGAAATATTGAAAAAGAAAAACAAAGCTAGGGGCATCATGTTGCCTGATTTCAAGCTCTACTACAAAGCTGTGATCACCAAGACAACATGGTACTGGCACAAAAACAGACACACAGACCAGTGGAACAGAGAGCCCAGATATGGACCCACAACTCTAGATTCAAATATCTTTGACAAAGCAGGAAAAAATATCCAGTGGAAAAAAGACAGTCTCTTCAATAATTGGTGCTGGGAAAATTGCTACATATAGAAGAATGAAATTTGACCATTCTCTTACACCATACACAGAGATTAACTCGAAATGGATAAAAGACCTCAACTTGAGACAAAGGAATCTATCAAAATCCTAGAGGAGAACATAGACAGTAACCTCTTTGACAGGGGCCACAGCAACTTCTTTCAGGATATGTCTCCAAAGACAAAACAAAAGCAAAAATGAACTTTTGGGACTTCATCAAAATAAAAAGCTTCTGCACAGCAAAGGAAACAGGCAATCCATGGAGTGGGAGAAGATATTCAGAAATCACACTACTGACAGAACTGATATCTAAGATCTATAAAGAACTCCTCAAACAACACTCACAAAACCGATAATCACATCAAAAAATGGGCAGAAGATATGAACAGACACTTCTCCAGAGAGGACATACAAATGGCTAACAGACACATGAAAACAAGTTCATCATTATTAGCCATCAGGGAGATTCAAATCCAAACCACACTGAGATACCACCTTATATCAGTTAGAATGGCCAAACTCAACAAGACAGGAAACAATGTGGAAGAGGATGTGGAGAAAGGGGAACCCTCTTAAACTATTGGTGAGAATGCAAGTTGGTACAGCCACTTTGATAAACAGTGTGGAGATTCTCAAGAAATTAAAAATAGAGGTACCTTATGACCCTGTAATTGCACTACAGGGTATTTACCCCAAAGATACAGATGTAGTGAAAAGAAGGGTCACATGTACCCCAACGTTCATAGCAGCAATGGCCACAATGCCAAACTGTGGAAAGAGCCAAGATGCCCTTCAACAGATGAATGGGTAAAGAAGATATGGTCCAGGGACACCTGGGTGGCTCAGTGGATTAAAGCCTCTGCCTTTGACTCAAGTCGTGATCTCAGAGTCCTGGGATTGAGCCCCACATCGGGCTCTCTGATCAGTCAGGAACCTCCTTTCCCCTCTGTCTCTTCCTACCTCTGTGCCTACTTGTGAACCTCTCTCTGTCACATAAATAAATAAAATATTTAAAAAGAAGAAGAAGATATGGTCCATATATACAATGGAATATTATCAGAAAGGATGAATACCCAACTTTTGTATCAACATGGATGGGACTGGAAGACATTATGCGGAGTAAAATAAGTCAAGCAGAGAGTCAATTATCCTATGGTTTCATTTATGTGTGGAGCATAAGGAAAAACATGGAGGGCATTGTGAGAAGGAAAGGAGGGATGAGTTGGGGGAAATCGGAGGGGGAGATGAACCAAGAGAGACTGTGGACTCTGAGCAACAAACTGAGGGTTTTGGAGGGAAGTGGGGGGTTGGCTGAGCCTGGTGGTGGGTATTGAGGAGGGCACGTATTGCATGGAGCACTGGGTCTGGTGCTTGAACAATGAATCTTGGAACACTGAAAAAATAAAATTTTTTAAAAAGTTATAAGAAAAAATTATTTTTCTATGTGGGATGACAGATGTTAACTAGACTTGCTGTGGTGATCATTTCAGAATGCATACAAATATCAAAATATATTGTACACTTGAAACATACTAATATGTGGTATGTCAGTTATACCTCAATTTTAAAAAAAGAAAGAAAATATAGTAGAGGGTAAAAAGTGACCCAGACTTGTCATTTGTTTGCCTTGTTTGGCCACTTGGGATTTGAGTTGAGCCCAGAATAGGCTTCTTCAAAAGGAAATTTACCTTTTAATCTGAATATGACCTTGCAGGCATTTCTTTGAAAAAAATTGACTGTTGTATTTTGGAATCTTTCCTATAAAAATACATGTTCCTGTTTTTGAGTTGTACATTAATGGCATTCTTTAAGAAAAACTAACTCCCATTATTTTTCCTCTCTTTTAGGACTATCATCTGCATTATAATGGACTGGGATATAATAACATGAGCAAATTTCTGGATGATTCTGAAAGGCAAAGGATACTGCTTTCCGATTGTATCGCCTTCTCTCCAGATTGGGAAAAAAGCACTGAAAACCAGTTCCTGAAAAAATTGTCAGCTGGTTATCTTTACCATCCTCCTTTACTCAAGGACTTCAGAACTAAAATGTTCCCGCAGTATGATATATTGATTTCCAGTATGCAAATGGACTGAATCACATAGATTTTTCTCAGCCAGTAACTGCACAATTATGCAAATCACATCTTCCAAAGTACAGATTGCTCCAATCAGAAAAAAAAGCTATCATTGGTTGTTGAGCTCTAAGAACTTAAACTGTATTGTGTAAACAGAACCTTACATTTCTAAAATCCCAAATGTAAGAAAAATATGCAGACATACAGATATATAGGCCAACTCTTAGTGATAATATGAAATATACTTAAAGAGCTTTTAAAACTTTGTATTTTTGTACAAAATATTTGCCTTTTTACAATTTTTTCTTTTTCTTCCTTTTTTTTTTTTTTGTTCTTTTACCAATATAATACATGGAGCCAAAGAAAACAATAATGGTACTAATAAAAAAAAACTCCTAGGGTTTCTTGTCAGATTTAATTCTACCCAATGGCAAAGAATTTTTTCAATTGTGGTTTTAAAAAAAATAATTAAATATATGTGTGTATAGATATATTTTTTTAATGTAGCATTTCCTCAGAAGAGTAAATCACTTGAAATGTCTACAAATATCCTTACAGATTTTGCCAGGGTATGTCAAGCCTGAACACATACACGGCTCAGTCAAGTGGGCTGTGTTTTGAGCCCATCACCAGCCAACGGTCTTGCTGTGTGCCTGGCTGGGCCCAGAGGAAGTGGTCAAACTCAGGATGTGCTTCTGCTTCATATGGGTGGAATTAGGGGTGGTGGAAAGGTATCTGTTTGGAAAAGACAGAGCACCTAGAAAGTCTTGTTTTGTGGCTGCGGTATGAATATGCATGGTATCGGGCCAAAACAGAGCTGCTAGTGACTGTCAGGGAAGTATAGCATCATGTCAACTGAGGGCAGAAATGCAAGAAAGATGGTGAAAGCTATATGCTACCTGGAAAGTGTTGTTTTCTTAATTCACGTTCCAAAAAGCATAACTCCAAGGCACATGCATAATGAAATGCAAGAGTCAACTTTTGGCCACTACACTGAACTACTGCAAAGAACCTTTCCTCTGAGCCCATCCTCCTTCTACTCCTTGACTTGCCATTGAAAAGTGTAACATGAAATGTGCTGAAAATAGGCCTTAGATATAACTGATGCTCAAAGGTGAGATTGCCACCCAACAGAATTCCTCTCCTCCCCTTCCATGGAGCTTCCTAGGCAATGCTGCTACCTATCCCAAATAAAATGGTAAAAGAATAAAGACAGAGTTTGACTTTCACATCTGCAGCTGTGTGGACTATGTTGTCTTACGCCGGGTCACCATTCATGCCCTCTCCCATCTCTGCAGCCAAAAAATGGCCATCTCCTCGGCACCTTTATGCCCTGCTGCCTGGTCCATGTGGCCTGGTCAGGTTGGAAGGACCCACTGTCATCTGGGCCCCATGACCCAAGGCAAGCACTGGATTCTAGTACTTATTCAGGCTCCAGACCTTTCAGAGACAAAACCCAATCTCTCGAGACTTTTCATAGACGAAACCCAATCCCTCAAGACCTTTCAGAGACTAAACCAAATCCTCTTTTTCATCCTTTTCCTGTTTAAGTAATTAAGATTTGTGCCTAGAAGCAACTTAAATGTCTGCTGCCCTCATGAGAAGGGACTAGTGCTAGCTCCCACAGCTGAGGTTGTTCCCCTCCTAGCCCTTAACTCACAGCACTGTCACGGTCGGGCACTACCGGAAGTGCTTGAGTCCGACAACTTCATGTCCTCCTCCCAGCAGCCCTTGAAGCAGGCTTTGCAACCCTCCCTGCTGATAGAAAAGGGGAGGGTCTCAAAGAGGTGACATCATTCCCTGGTCATACCATCACCAAGCAGTGAGAGAAGATTCAGACTTGAGCTCTGAAAATGTTCTAATGTTCTTTAGAAACCAGGGTCCTTCTTAATAATACCCTGAATAGGATCAGACGAGTATCGCACATTATAAGATGCCTCACATGCTTCTCTGTACATTTAGCTATTTATACACCAGGCTTCTGTTCACCGACTCACAACTGATGTTCTTTTGGGAGGAGAGATTTAAAGAACTATGATGTCTTCAGGCACCTGATTTCCTACATGTTGGGAGAAGAAAGAAATGTTTTTCTTTCTTAATGGCTCTTGAAAGGATGAATGCACATCTAGGAGGAAAAAAACCCTTTCTTCTCTTTTATTATCAATATTCATCAGCTTCCTCACTACCCTTCCAATTTGTTGGAGTTAAAATTTAAGCTAAAGCAGACAACAAATGGTAATAGCCACTCCCATTTTAAAAACCAGATGTTGGGGTGCCTGGGTGGCTCAGTTGGTTGAGCATCTGCCTTCGGCTCAGGTCATGATCCCAGGGTCCTGGGATTGGGCTCTCTGCTCGGCAGAGAGGCCTGCTTCTCCCGCTACCATTCCCTCTGCTTGTGTTCCCTCTCTCACTGTGTTTCTCTCTGTCAAATAGAATCTTTAAAAAATATATATAATAAAATAAAACATAAAAACCAGATGTTTAAGGAAGTAAGAAGCTATATAAATCAGGTAACAACACCAAGCAACTTTTTTTGCCTCAGATGACAAAGCTGGTCTCTTCCTGAAAAAGTAAGCATATTAACTCATTCATGACTCAAAGAAGCCACACAAGAATAATAATAGTTTAAATATGTTTGGCATTTTCACACACATTATCTCCTCTAATCTTCATGCAAAACCGATTGTCCCTACTTTATTTGACAGGGAGAGAGACAGAGATTACAAGTAGGCAGAGATGCAGACATAAAGAGAGGGAGAAGCAGGATCCCTGCTGAGCTGAGAGTCCGATGCGGGGCTTGATTCCAGGACCCTGAGATCATGACCTGAGCTGAAGGCAGAGGCTTTAACCTACTGAGCCACCCAGGTGCCCTTGTCCCTACTTTAGAAATGAGGGAACAGGGGCTACTTGGAAGACTTGTTGTTGTCCACATTGCTGTCACAGTTGCCTTCAAAAATGCAAAGCTGATCAGGTTCCTCCTTAATTCAAAATCTAAGTCCATCCTACGCCACATGGCCAGCCTAACATCTTCCAGAGAGTCGCAGGTTCCCACCCACACCTCTAGCCTTCCTTTGAGCTGCAACCCCACCCTCCCTCCACCATGCATGCAAACAGCCTTCCAAGCCACCTGCACTTTCCCCCATGCTCTTTCTCACTCCCATATTCTACTTGGACTCCTTCCTCGTCTTTTATACCTGGAAAGAACCTTTTTTAAGACTCAGCCGCAGCATCACTTCTTATCTGACTCCTGTCCCAACAAATGCACCTTGAAAGTAGAGCTGATTCCTCTTTCCATGCCAAAAACTAGGCACAAGTGTTCTGGATGAAACAATAAAACTCCTTCACTGTGTTAGATGATCTGCATATTAGTTGCAAGACCTAAACTGACTGAACTGAGAAGAGAGGAAAGTGAATGTGGCCAGTGAGTTACAAAATCATAAAAGCACTGAAGAGTGGGAGAAGTCAAGCAGGAGAAATGAAGGAATTCATGTTACTAATAATTGCTTGTTATACATCCAGTATATTGGATCTAAGTATAGTATACATATTATTCCATCAGCACGAATGGAAGACAGACTGAAAAGAATCAGATGATAAAACAGATTCATTCTTTTACCAAAGTATGGCCTTGAGTCTGGGAAAAGTTTTAGAAACTTTTTCTAAATGGCAGTGTGATCAAGTATCTCTTCTCTTGCTGTTATACTCAGCAATTTTACAAGTACAAGTAGACTTTCCAGTCTTTTTGAGATGTTTCTCTATATAATAGTTCCATTCTCCTAGGAAGAATCCCTTAATGGTATGGTGTCATGTTTATTTTATAAATCACAAAGGAGATGTTGAAAAGATTTTGCTTCACCTATTCATCGTTTTTCCTCCCCTCCTAGATATTGTTCAAGTAAGTATATAGCATGCCCAGTTGGGCAAAAGTCCAAAAAAAGCAGGCTTAAGCAAACCAACTTTAGGGCCTGGGTGGCTCAGTTGGGTAAGCATCTGCCTTTGGCTTAGGTCATGATCTTGGGGTCCTGGGATAGAGCCCCACATCGAGTTCCCTGCTTAGTGGGGAGCCTGCTTCTTCCTCTGTTTCTGCCCCTCCCTCCCACTCATGTGCCCTCTCTCTCTCAAATAAGTAAAATCTTTTTTTTTTAAATGGGAATAATCAACGGGTCTTGATTCAGTCTTCTTGGCCAGGTATGGAGAACTGTTCTTTGGCCAGTCTTCTAATCTTTGGTGCCAGAGTTTGCTGTACTCTGTACATGTCACTCATTGCCGTGACCCACCAAATTATGCTTGAAAACTGCAAGGAACTATAAACATCTTAGAATCAATTCCTGGGGCGCCTGGATGGCTTAGTCAGTTAAGCGGTTGCCTTCAGCTCAGGTCATGATTCCCAGGGTCCTGGGATCAAGCCCCTGTTCTGTCTCCTTCCTCAGCGGGGAGCTTGCTTCTCCCTCTCCCTCTGCCTGCTGCTCTACCTGCTTGTGCTATCTCTGTCAAATAAATAAATAAAATCTTCTAAAAAACATAAAAAACAAGACAGCAAACAACAAGTGGTGGCGCGAATGTGGAGAAAGGGAAACCCTCTTACACTGTTGGTAGTAATGCAAGTTAGTGCAGCCACTTTGGAAAACAGTATGGAGATTCTCAAGAAATTAAAAATAGAGCTACCCTAATGACCCTGCAATGGCACTACTGGGTATTTACCCCAAAGATACAGATGTAGTGAAAAGAAGGGCCACATCTACCCCAATGTTCATAGCAACAATGGCCACAATTGCCCAACTGTGGAAAAAGTCAAGATGCCCTTCAACAGATAAATGGATACAGAAGATATGGTCCATATACACAATGGAATATTACACCTCCATCAGAAAGGATGAATACTCAACTTTTGTATCAACACAAAGGGGACTGGAGGAGATTATGTTGAGTGAAATAAGTCAAGCAGAGAAAGTCAATTATAATACGGTTTCACTTACTTGTGGAGCATAAGGAATAACATGGAGGACATTAGGGGAAGGAAAGGAAAGGGTGAATTGGGGGAAATTGGAGGGGGAGCTGAACCATGAGAGACTGTAGACTCTGAGAAACAAACAGGATTTTGGAAAGGAGGGGGTTGGAGGGGTAAGCCTGGTGGTGGGTAATAGGGGAGGCATGTATTGCATGGAGCACTGGGTGTGTTGCATAAACAATAAATCTTGGAACACTGAAAAAACTAAATTAAATTTAAAAATAAAATAAGGTATAAAAATAAATAAAATAAAATAAAATAAATTCCTGTGCCATGGAGCAGGAGCCATGCCAGGCCTGACAAGCACAAAGTGCTGGGTATACAGTAGCTATAATAGCATCTACTATAGGTTAGGAACTTGGGATATACTATATCCAACCCTTATGCAAGAAAATGAAAGATCAGACAGATTAAGTAATTTTCCAAGAACTGGGCTTTGAATTCATGGCCACCTAGCTTCCACCCCTCCATACTGTCTCCTGTTCTCCCAACCGTGACCTTCCTGAGAGCCTAGGCTTTTCATATTATATTTTGTTGTCTTGAGAAATCTCCAGCCACCAAGATTACCTCTCACTTTCTAACAGAACTGGAGAGAGAATGTAGGAATCCTTATTTGCACACTTAAAAGTACTAGACGAATCCCTTCACTACTGATGAGCAAAGAGCCTTAGATTGACGTGGCACCAAATGCCATGGATGTCCAAAGACGCTAGTTGGAAGAAACCACCCTACACTGTAGAGTAGCTGGACATCTCACAGAGTTTTCTGAAATAATTAGTGCCAAATGAAGAGAGATGGGCTTTGGAGCCAAATGGGCCCAGGTTAGAATCCTGCTCTCCACTCCCCAGTTGTGACATAATACTGAAAAAACTGTACCTCTTTCTCTGATCCCTTCCATTGAGTATCAGAGTAAAGGATCCTATAAATTTGTATTAATTACAGATCTGGCTCCTGAAATAAAGACCCAAAATAATGGCAGCCTAGAAAAGAGGGAGGCTTCTTCTCCTCACACCTAATTCTCTGCACATGAGCAGCCCAGGGAGCCACCTTACTCCTGTTTTCCTGCTGTGCCATCCAGAAGCTATCTCCCTAAAGCCCGGGCCAGGAGGGCTCAGCGCCACACTCACATTCCAGGAAGAGGGCTTGGGGGAGAGGTGAGGAAAGAAGTTAACCCCTGTAAGGGCAGAAACTGCATCTATCACTCCCACTCGCATCTCTTTAGCCAGAACCTCATCAAACAGCCTCACTTAATTGCAAGGGATGCTGGGAAATGTAGTCTCTAGCTGGGAAATACAATCGATCCTCAAGCTTAAAATTCTGTTGTGATAAAAGGGAGAATGGATGGGTGCCTGGGTGGCTCAGTGGGTTAAAGCCTCTGCCTTCGGCTCAGGTCATGATCTCAGGGCCCTGGGATGGAGCCCTGCATTGGGCACTCTGCTCAGCAGGGAGCCTGCTTCCCCCCTCTCTCTGCCAAATAAATAAAATCTTAAAAAAAAAAAAGGAGAATGGATATAGGGGGCGGAGAAGGGGGTGCTATAAATAGTAGTTGAACCACCCAAAGCTGCTCACTGTAACTCCCCATCTGTGCAATCTGTTTTCTACCTTGACCTCTTAGGGAGACTTGGGTGGGCTGAATTACTGGCTCCAATTCTTCCACCTCCCTGTATCTACCCCTTTGCCATGCAACCTGGTAATTTCCCCATCTCTCTGGGAGGAGACCTTCCTGCCCTTTGACTTTGGGTTCACCTATATGACTTGCTTTGGTCATTGTTGGTGGGTATGACAGGACCAAAGGCTTGGGAAGTGCTAACAGCCCTCTTGTGCATCTGCCATCACCTTATGGAGGGCTTCCGCTGGGTAGCTGCTTCCCCAGCAGCCTGGGCTGTAGAAGGAACACACATGGAGCAAAACGGCCCCAACAAAGACACACCTGCAGTGAGAAGCAAAGCCACCTCAACCTTCAGAGCCTTCAGCAAAGCCACCTGGGCAATGCACAGACCCATGAAATGAATGGTCCATTGAGATTTGAGGGTTGTTTATTAAACAGCATTAATGGAGTAAGAGCTAACTGATTAAGTTAAGGGTCCTTGGGTTCTAACCCAGTTACTCTATAAATGGCTATTTTCTGTCTGTCCCTCCAGATCCCTTCTCCACTATTCTCTGGACTTTGGGAGGTAAATCTTTATGGGTTTCCTTGGTTTCTGGCTTCCAACTGGTTTGGCCAATGAAATGGCAGGAGAGAAAGAGCAAAGTGGGCTGTTTATTTTCCTGACCTTCTCCCGACCTTCTCTCTACTGAAGGCCACACCTCCTGTTAGGTGGTCCAGCTCTCTCCCTGGGTCCAGGAGTGCCAACTTCCTCTTGCACTGCCTCCCCACCATAATGGCTCACAGCTGCACCAGCTTCAAGATTCCACACTATCCTTTATTGTTTTCCCTAAACTTGCTGTAGCTTTGTCAATTACCTCTTTAATACACTCTCCTCAATTACCCAGCTTGACTGTGCCATCTTTCCATTGTCGGACCCTGACTGATAACCTTTCTGCCTCTACCCCATCTCCACCTCTATGCCTCTACTCTGCCAAGCAGTGTGTCCCCCACCTCCTCTTCATGGATCCAAATATGACTCCCCTTTCAAGGCACACTCCCTCTTTCAAAGCACTTGCTCCAAAATCTCCAGCTCCCAGTGACCTCTCCCTTATCTCCCCAAGATCAACTGCCCAAACCACATCATCAATACTTTGCTTTATACCAAAGCACAGCAGTCTCTAAGCTGTGCTCCAGGGAGCCAAGAGATCTTGTGGAGGTGCCACAGTAGTTGGAAGGAGGGTATTTGCAGAGCAAATGGAGCTCCAGATCCCTTTTCAGATGGCTATGTATTTATCGCATATATGAGGTTTCATTTGAGGTTCACTGTTTTAAAAAGCTTAAAAGTTTTGATGCAGTACACTAATCTTTAATGTTTTATGCATTGAATCATAGCTACCCAAAAGGCATAAAAATCAATTTAAATATCTCCAAAATCAAGTAATTTGTGTTCTCCCTTTGCTATAGGGGCAAATGGATGATGCACAGATAGAAGGATGGAAGCACAGATGGATGCGTGGGTGGGTAGAGGCACAGATAGGCAGGTACACAGATGGGTATATGAACAGCATGCATGAATGGATGAATGAATACAAGCCTCCACGGATAGAGATGGATGGATGGAGGCATGAATGAGAAGGTTCTGGCCTCATCGTAAGCAGTTTCTTCACAGGCTCTACCCACTTGCTCATGATCTATAGGAACATGTCTTTTTGCCCCTACACAAATCCCCCCAAAAGTACCTCTCCTGAAACTTTAAGGTCAACTAAAGGGGAGCTGAAGGTCACAAAGGATATGGGCAGGGCTGGCTGCACTCAGCTGCACTAAGAAGCCCCAGATTGCACTATGATCTGAGAAGAAAGGGATACAAAAGGAATGGCACAGAAGCCTGAAGCTATGGAACTCCTGCTCAGACTTATGAAAAGCAAGAGTCCCCATTGGATTAGCACACATGTCTTTAAAAATCTATAATTCTGGGGACACCTGAGTGGCTTAATTGGTTAAGCCACCTGATTTCAGCACAGGTCATGATCTCAGAGTTGTGGGATCAAGCCCATGTTGGGCTCCACATTGGGCATGGAGCCTGCTTAAGATTCTCTCTCTCCCTCAGCCCCTCCCTGCCACTCGCTCTCTTTCTTTCTCTCTCTAAAAAGAAAAAAAAAATCTATGATTCTCCCCCCCAAATATTTCCCAGCTTCAACCATGTTTCCCAGCTCTACTAAGATGTTCATAGATAGTAAATGAATAAAGTAATCATTTTTCTCTTGCTTAATCAGCATATACAATGCTCATAGGTGTTATAACACTCATATCACCTTGTTTCTGATGGGACAAATACTTGTTTCTAAAGAACTATTTGCTATGCCTCCATTTGAATAATACCATATGTTTTGTTTTGTTTTAAGATTTTACCTATTTATTTGACAGAGAGAGATCAGAAGCAGGCAGAGAGGCAGGCAGAGAGAGAGGAGGAAGCATGAGCAGAGAGCCCGACGCAGGGCTTGATCCCAGGACCCTGAGATCATGACCTGAGCCGAAGGCAGAGGCTTTAACCCACTGAGCCACCCAGGCGCCCCTGAATAATACCATATGAAAGGAAGCTGGGTTTTTTTCTCCAAAGGTATAGTTTGAAGTCCACTTTACATAATAGCCTGGATTTCAGGTCCTACAAGATGCCACTTAATAGACACTGCAAAGCAATAATCATTTTCTACTGGAAATTAACCTATTTCAACCTTATATCTACAGCTTCACAGAGTGAAATATACCAACAGTCCTGAATCAAAAGGCACAAGGAACAGTGTACAGCACCTTCATACAACCATGACATTTCTCAAAAAGGAAAAAAAAAACCTAGAAAAATTAGGTGATGCATAGATAGATGGATAGGAAGACAGCTAGCTACATACATACATACATACATACATAGATACATACATACATACATACATAGAACTTAAGGGAGAGAGAAAGAGATTGAGCATTAGCTAGGAGAAAGCTATTAGTTTTCAATCCAGAGTCCATTTGAAAGAGTTCTTTCAGTGGAAAAAGCCCTGCCCTCCAAGTCCACTGAAGTCCTCCACTCGCTCCCCATGCCTGAGTTTTAGATCATGCTAAATCAGGAGAAGCTGGCTCAACTGCACATACCTTGCTGAGGGCATGAAAAAATCACCTGCCTCAAATCATTTTTGCTTACTTTTCTACTCCATAGCTATAATGTTTGGAAGTTACAGACCCTCTAAGAATGACCCTTTTCTGTTTTTCTCACAGGCAACAAGATCACATGCCTTGCATTTTCCACAGTCTACAGTAAGAACTGATGCCTTGGCCAACAGGCCCTGGCATTTGGGATTGCTGCTTTCCTCCTCCTATGGGGACAATTTTCTTTCCTCTGTAATTCAGCTCACTGACTTGTACTCTGAAACAACAGGTACATCGGAAGACCAGAGCAGGGGAAGCCAGAAACCCGGCATGTTATCCAAAGGCAGGTAGAAAATGAACCTCCCCAGGGGCAGATGTGCAGGGCAGGCTGGTCCCAGCAACATAAAACCCCCACAGGAAGGCACTTGACACCAATGAAAAGCAGGCAAGGTTGATCTGCCTTCACCTCTACTGTGTATGATTAACTCTAGAGTCTCATCCTTTCTGGCCCAGGCCCGTTCCAATTTTTGAGAAATATTCTTATACTTAGTAAGAGAGATTATGTAAGAAAAGACCACTTCTCATATGAAAATCAATCAATCCCTCAAGATTAGTAGGATAATGTCCCAGACCCCACAGCCTGATATGTCCCTAAGCTTCACATTCTCCTAGGGCTCACATGGGCCCCTGTTCTCATCAAAGCAGGAAGGGGAGTGTTGCCCCTTTGGCACTCATATCCAAGTATGGACCAAATACCATCCTTTCATTCTCTAGGTCAGAAGCTCTGAAGAAGTCTTTGCACTAAAGGCCAGAGCACAATAAGAGGCAAATAGTCACAAAGAGTAACCAACTGCTAGACAACCAGAGCTGACTGTCCACAGAAGATTCCAGGGCAAAGAGGTCTCACCGGGACTCCTCCCTCTCTACCTCCAGCTTGCCTCCAGACACCACCTTTAAAACCTTCCATCCAAGAGCACCTTGCAGGTATCCGGCCCCCCTGAAGTGCCCTTCTCCTACTTACAGAGACCCATCATCCACCCCGAGGGACTCTTGTCTCAGGTTGTTAATACAGAGGCAGACCTCAGCCTGCAGGCAAGATTCCAATCTCTCTCCATAGGGATCTGCACCAGAATAACAAAACCCCAATAACCACCCCCCAAGCCATTAATACAAGGGAGGGAGGAACAGGTAAAGAGGAAAAAGGTAAACCTCAGTAAAAAGGCTGGGAAGTAGACATTTCACCCAAAGAAGCATGTCTCCAAAGGTGGACTCAGTTACTGTGGGGAAGGATCTGGGGATAGGGCATAAAAAGGAAGGGGTGACGTTTATACATGAACCTTGATTTTTTTCCCTTTTCTTTACAAGTGTTACTTTTATGGAGCAGTTATTATAGAGAAATGGATCAGAAAGTACAGCAAGTACCCCCTTTCACTCCCTTCTTGCTTTGGTGTGGTACCTTTGTTACAGAGGGTGAACTTATATGGATGCATTATTATTAACTAAGGCCCATAGTTTAGATTAAGGTTCACTCTTTATGTTATACATTTGACAACACTTGTCAAAATCCACAGAATGTGCAATGACAGGTGTCCATCATCACGGGATTATGCAGAAGTTTCACGGCCCTAAAAATCCCCTGTGCTTTACCTATAAGTGAACCATGCTTGATGAGCAAAATATCTGAAAAGGATATCTGACAAAGACTTTTGCTAAAATCTGTGAATATGTACTGAAAAGGAAAAAAAGAGCTTTAAAGACTCCCTTACTGCCCCCCACAAACTCACATTTGATCATTTGAATTCCCTTTTCACTGGGGAGACTGACATCACACAAACCCTGACCCCTCAAGGAAAGCTCAGGCCCACAGAGTTGCTCCACAGCCCTTCCCTACACTTAAAGCCACCCCTGGGAGGGTCTCAGGGGGCTGGCAGGGAAGAGAAGAGGCCCCAAGTCAGTTCTCAGGAGGAGAGAAGCAAAGCCATCAGCTTATTTCTCCTCTCCTAAGGTCAGACAACCCCCCAAAAGATCACCAGGAAATAGATTCTTCACATTATGTATCATCACGTGGTGGTTTTCTTTGAGGATCTGCCTTTCCCAAGGGAAGGCTGAATATGAAGCCAAGCTGGTAAAAATAGAACAGAGTAGAAGGAGTGGTTGAGAGCAGGGGAGGGAAAAGATAGTAAGTGCCCTCTGTTATTTGTTTTTTGCCTCTGAGCTGGGAGGTCAGGGCTCTGCTGTAATACTTTACAAAGTCTTCAGATTAATCACTTATCCTATGTGTGCAGATGTAGGATCTACTTGTAGAACTTGCAGACAAGTTCTTAATTCACACATGTTCATATTGTATCTTTGCAAACAGAGGATGAATGGAAACATGATACACACTAGTGTGTTTGTAAATACACCACGCACACACACACACTCACACATGAAGCCTGGTTGAGCAATCCCACGCCTACCCACAGCAGCGTCTGAACTCACTTGCACACCAATAACCCCTCAGTAAGCATTCCTTCCACCTTTGTATTCACTCGCTACGGTACTCCCTACATTCATTGGCTGTTAGAAACATCTCCTGCATGTCTCAGTCTTCTGTTCTTCCCTGTACTCATCTGCTGTGGCAGCCACAACAAAGTACCATTGGGTGATATAAAGAGCAGAAATTAATTTTCTCCCAATTCTGGAGGCTGGATGGAGCTGCTGACAGGTTTCTTCTGAGGCCTCTCTCCCTGGCTTATAGATGGCCATCTTCTTGTGGTGAGCCCACGTGATCTTTCCTGTGTGTCTGTCTGCGTCCTCACCTCCATTTCTTAGAAGGACACTTGTTATATTAAGGTCCACTTTAATGACCTCACTATACCGTAATTAATTCTATCTTCTATTATAGCTACCTTCTGAGGCATTAGGGGCTAGGAGTTCAGTATATGAATTCTGGGGGACACAATCCAGCCCCAAACACTCTCCATGCCTCCTTCACTCGTAGTAAATGACTATTTGTCCCACTTTATTAAAAATGCTGAGGCCAGACCTAGAGAGGAGTAAGATGGCAGAGGGGAAGGAGACCTAAATATCATTAGGTCCCAGGAGTTCAGCTAGATAGTTATCAAACTATTCTGAACACCTACAAACTCAACAGGAGATAGAAGGGAAGGGCAGCAATTCTAGGAACAGAAAATCAACCACTTTCAGGAAGGTAGGATGTGCAGAGAAGTGAATCTGAGGCAACATATGGGAAGATAGACCATGGGGGGTTGGGGTCAGCTCCCAGCAAGTGAGAGAGTAGCTGAGCACAAAATTGGAACTTTTAGAAGTCTGCTCCACTGAAGGACGTCACTTCAGTGGCTAAGCAAGGAGTGGAACCCTCACCGGGACAGTGTGGTCTCAGGACCCTCAGGGTCACAGAAAGATGGGGGGTGCCTGAGTGTGACAGAGCTCCCAGGAATTGGAGCAAGGAAGCCAGCTGCAGTGCCAGAGACAAGGAGTGGGCTCTCAGCTCGGGGTTACCATAAACTGTGATCTGAGGCATAGTCAGGCCACTGCTCTTCAAACAGAGACCCCACAAGTGACAGATCCAGGGAGACCCCCCCCCCTCCTTCCTCCTCCAGGAGGGGCAGTGTAGGACTGCGCTGCAGGAATCTGCTGGGTTTAGAGGCTCCAAACAGGGCCATGCACCAGAGATAGAAATGCTCAGTCACAGGCTGGGTGAGCATGGAGTGTGGCCAGAGACCAGGAAGTCAGGAGAGATTGATTGCTTTTCTCTGAGGGCACACTGAGGAGTGGGGCCCTGAGCTCTTGGCTCCCATGGGAGACCACCAACTTCATTCCCAACCTCTAAAGCTGTACAGAATGTTTTCAAGGAACAAAAGCTACAGAGAGCAAAACTGAGAAGATTGATTAGCCTAGCCTCTAGCAAGGGTGGTAGCAGTCCACCTCCAGCAAAGACATTTGAGAATCACATCAACAGGCACTTCCCCTGGAATATCAGCAAGAACATCCAGCCAGGACCAAGTTCACCAATCAATGAGAACTGCGGAACTCCAGAGCTAGGAGAATGCAACACATAGAATTCATGGCTTTTTTCCCCATGATCCTTTAGTCTTTAAAAGTTAAATTTTTTAAATTTTATTTTCTTATTCTACTTTTTAAAATTTGTCCTCTTTCCTATTTTAACATTTTTAACTCTTTTATCTCATCAATACCTTTTTAAAAATCTTTTTTAATTCTAATTGTTATAATTGTATTTTATCCCTTCATTGTATTTGACTCTATTTTTTGTATACATATAGGTTTTCCTTTCTTTAAAATTTTGGATACAGTTTTTTCTAATAGATCAAAATATACCCTAAATATAGCATATAGCTTTGTTCCAGTTTCCAACCTGATCACATTCTTTCCTATTTTTTTTTTAACCAACTTCTTATCAATTCCTTTTCTAGAATCTTTTAAATTTTCATCTTTACAGTCATATTCCATCCCTTCATCATGTTTACCCTTATTTTTGAATATATATGTTTTTCTTTCTTTAAAATATAATACAAAATACACTCAAAATCAAGTGTGTGACTCTGTTCTATTCACCAGTTGGGTTTTTTCCCCCCTTTCTTCTCCCTCCAGTTTCAGGTCTCTTCTGATTTGGTTAGTGTATATTTTTCTGGGGTTGTTGCTACTCTTTAAGCATTTTGTTCTCTCATTCATCTATTCTTATCTGGATAAAATGACAGGGTGGAAAAACTCACCACGAAAAAAAGTACAAGAGCCAGTACCAAAGGCTAGAGACCTAATCATCATGGACATTAGTAATATGTCAAAACTACAGTTCAGGATGACGATTATCAATGTGCTAGCTGGGCTCAAAAAAAGGATGGAAGATACTAGAGAATCCCTTTCTGGAGAAATAAAATCCCTTTCTACAGAAATAAAAGAACTCCAATCTAACCAAGTTGAAAAAAAAATCTATTAATGAGGTGCAATAAAAAAATGGAGGCTCTTACTGTTAGGATAAATGAGGCAGAAGAAAGAATTAGTGATATAGAAGACAAATGATGGAGACTAAAGAAGCTGAGAAAAAGAGACACAAACAACTACTGGACCACGAGGGGAGAATTCAAGAGATAAGTGATACCAAAGGATGAAACAATATTAGAATAATTGGGATCCCAGAAAAAGAAAGAGAGGGGGCAAAAGGTATGGAGCAAATTATAACAGAGAATATTCCTAATTTAGTAAAATAAACAAGCATCAAAATCCAGAAGGCACAAAGAACCCTCCTCAAAAATCAATAAAAGTAGGTCCACACCCCATCATCTAATAATAAAACTTACAAGTCTCAGTGACAAAGAGAAAATTCTGAAAGCAGCTTGGGACAAGAGGTGTGTAACATAAAACAGTAGAAATATTAGATTGGCAGCAGACCTATCCAGAGAGACCTGGCAGGCCAGAAAGGACTGGTATGACATATTCACAGCACTAAATAAGAAAAACATGCAGCCAAGAATACTATATCCAGCTAGGCTGTCATTAAAAATAGAAAGAGAGGTTAAAAGCTTCCAGGACAGACAAAAACTAAAAGAATTTGCAAACACCAAACCAGCCCTACTTGAAATATTGAAAGGGGTCTGCTAAGCAAAGAGAGAGCCTAAAAGTAACAGACCAGAAACGAACAGAGACAATATACAGTAACAATCACCTTACAGGCAACACAATGTCACTAAATAATATCTTTCAATAGTTACCCTGAATGTAAATGGGCTAAATGCCCCAATCAAAATACACAGGGTATCAGAATGGATTAAAAAAAAAAAAAAAAGATCCATCAATATGCTGTCTACAAGAAACTCATTTTAGACCCAAAGACACTTCCAGATTTAAAGTGAGGGGGTGGAAAACAATTTGCCATGCTAATGGACATCAAAAGAAAGCTGGGTTGGCAATCCTCATGTCAGATAAATCAGATTTTAAGCCAAAGACTATAAATAAGAGATGAGCAAGGACACTATATCACACTTAAAGGCTCTGTCCAACAAGAAGACCTAACAATTTTAAATATCTATGCCCCGAACATAGGAGCAATCAATATAAACCAATTAATAACAAAATCAAAGAAACATATCTGCAATAATACAATAATAGTAGGAGACATCAACACCCCCCTCACTTAAATGGACAGATCATCGAAGCAAAAGATCAACAAGGAAGTAAAGGCTCTAAATGACCCATTGGACCAGATGGACATCACAGATACATTTAAAACATTCCATCCCTAAACAACAGAATACACATTCTTCTCTAGTGCACATGGAACATTCTCCAGAATATATCACATCCTGGGTCACAAATCAGGTCTCAATCGGTATCAAAAGACTGGGATCATTCCCTGCATATTTCCAGACCACAATGCTTTGAAACTAGAACTCAATCACAAGAGGAAAATTGTGAAGAACTCAAATACATGGAGGCTAAAGAGCATCCTACTAAAGAATGAATGGCCAACCAGGAAATTAAAGAAGAATTTAAAAAATTCATGGGGGGTGCCTGGGTGGCCCAGTGGGTTAAAGTCTCTGCCTATGGCTTAGGTCATGATCTCAGGGTCCTTGGATCAAGCCCCGCATCGGGCTCTCTGCTCCCCCCTCTCTCTCTGCCTGCCGCTCTGCCTACTTGTGATCTCTCTCTCTCTCTGTGTGTGTCAAATAAATAAAATCTTTTAGAAATTAATTAATTGAGGGGGCAAGATAGTGGAGAAGTAGGAGACCTTGTTATAACCAGTCCCCTAAAATGAGCTGGATACCTATGAGAACACACTGAAGACCCATGAGATCAGCCTGATAATTATGATTTTTCACTTCTGGATCTCTACAGGAGCAGAAGGCAGCAGTGGAGAGGTAAAGCAGAGTGGTAACACTCGAACCTATATCAGAGAATAAACAGAAGGGGGAGGGAGCCACCAGAAGCGACCCAAGGAAAGTAATACCCCAAACGAAAGTGCCCTGTGGTTGGGGACCAGCATTAACTTAGAGTCTGGTTAAAAGCACTCAAAAAGAGCAAAAGATCTTAAGGAGCAACTAGTGGAAGTGGGTGGTCATGGGCACGCGCCTAAACCCGCATTCCCAGGAAGGACACTACCACAGACAACCACCCATGTCAAAGAGAGATCAGCGGGGGGTCCAGTCCGTGGTTCATGAACCTGCAGCTTTCCACTCCTTGCACCATTTCATAGGCCAGGTGCACTCCTGGAAGTGCCTTAGAGAGCCTGGTGTGGTCCATGAGCCTGCAACTTTCCTCTGTGTGCACCACTCAGTGGACTGAGTGCATTCCCGCAAGCCCCTAAGAGACCAGGTGGGAGCCCTAGTTGGTGGTCTCTAGGACCTTGGGGTGTCCACCACCTGCCACAGGGCCTGGTGCTCCCAGCCAGTACCTAAGAGAATGCTGCCCGATCTCAGTCAGGAATCTGAGCACAGCAGGCACAAGCCAGGAGCCCGGAGAGCAGTTCTGGTAATGGCAGCCATGCAAGTTTATCAAACCAATATCACTCACAGCTTTCATCGTATGATGGTGCAGAGGCTAATGAGGGCCACTGGGACGTGGCTGGGGGCATGCACTGCCTGCAGGAGGCTGTGGTGTGAGCAGAGTTTGCAGAGGGTAGTCTGTGTTCTAGACTACCCAGAGGGGAGCAGAGGCTTCTCTGTGACACGGAGGTCTGGGAATGGGCAGATTCCTTGCTTGGAACCTCTGAAAAGGTGCCAAAAGCCACAAAAGAGCAAAAACCTCCAGAGAGCAAAAGCCTGAAAAAACAATTTCCACAGAGCACAGCCCACTGACAGCCATCAGGGTGTCTCAACCCAAGCAAGACTGACCGGAAAACAACGTGGGAGGCCCCTCCCCCAGAAGACAAGCCAAAAACAAGAGGACAATAATCACAGGCTCCCCATAAAACTATAAAACCCCCAACATCAGGGGAAATCAATACATTAGCTCCCAATTATACCCTAAAACCTGTATATTTCATAGATTCAAATTCTTTTTTTTTTCACTTGTTCTCACGTTTCATAGTTTTTAAAATTTTTTTAAAACTACTTAACCTACAACTAGAGGGTTAATACAACAATAAACCCAGGAAGACCTGAAATAACCTTCCTTACCCACACTGAGGATTTATAACCACCCTCCCATCTTATACTTCTGTCAGTGTTTCTGTGTATTTGCTTTTGTTCTGGTATTATATAAATCTTATTCTTGGGGTTCATTCTGACTAGGTTCTTTTATTTCTTGTTATTTACTTTTGCCAGTCTTTATGTTTGTTCATGTTTGTTTATATACCTTATAAATCTCATTTTTGGACCATTCTGGCTGGGATTTCTTTCTTTCTCTTTCTCTCTCTCTTTATATCTTTATTCTTTCTTTTTGGTGGTGAATTCCAATTGCTCCTAAACCTTCCAGGGGGCACCTTGCCTGAATCATGGGTGATATATTCAGCTCTACATCCTCTCATCCACTTCTCAAAATGACTAGGAGGAGGAACACCCAACAGAGGAAAACCCCAGAGACAGTGCCTTCTCCCTCAGAACTATTGGATATGGTCATAAACAGTATGTCTGAAAGGGAATTCAGGGTAATTAGATTTGGTGGAGAATGGCTAGGGTGGAGGCAAACATTAATGACAACATAGAATCTCTAAGGTCAGAACTGAGAACCACTATGGCAGATGTTAAAAATGGTATCAATGAGATCCAATCTAAATACTCTAACAGCTAGGATTACAGAGACATAGGATAGAATTAGTGATTTAGAGGACAAGATGGTTGAGAAGACAAGTCAGAAGGAGGGCTGGAACAAAATGCTTAGGAATCATGAGAAAGACTTAGGGAAATAAATGATGCCATGAGACGTTCCAACATCAGAATTATTGGAATCCCAGAGGACGTAGAGAAAGACAGAAGACTCGAAGATATAGCTGAACAATTTCTGGATGAAAATTACCCCAATCTGGGGAATGGAACAAGTGTTCATGTCCTAGAGGCAGAAAGGACAATCCCCCACCCCCCAAGATCAACAAGTCTAGAAAATCATCTAAACACATCATTGTGACATTTGCAGATTATCATCTTAGACAAGAGGTCCTGAGGGCAGCTAAGGAGAAGAGATTCCTGATGTACAGAGGAAGACCCATCAAAATAACATCAGACCTGTCCACACAAACTTGGCAAGCCAGAAAGGGCTGGCATGATATTCAGGGCACTAAATAAGAAGAACATGCATCCAAGAATACTTTACCCAGCAAGGCTGATATTCCAAATGGATAGAGCAATAAGGAACTTCCAAGACTGGCAAGGATTAAAAGAGTATGTGACCACCAAGCCAACACTACAAGAAATATTAAAGTGGATTCTATAAAAGAAGAAAGAACCCATGAGTGACTTAGAACAGGAACTTACAATCTATACAAACAAGGACTTCATAGGTAACATGATGTCAATAAACACTTATCTTTCAATAATCTCTCTCAATGAGAACGGCCTAAATGCTCCTATAAAATGGCACAGGGTTGCAGACTGGATAAAATGACAGGACCCGTCCATATGCTGTCTACAAGAGACACATTTGGAACCTAAAGATACATCCAGACTGAAAGTGAAGGGATAGAGAACCATCTTTCATGCCAATGGGCCTCAAAAGAAAGCTGGGGTAGCAATTCTCCTATCAGATAAATCAGATTTTAAGCTAAAGACTTTAGTCAGAGATACAGAAGGAGACTACATCATTTTTAAAGGGTCTGTCCTCCAAGAAGATTTAACAATTGTAAACATTTATGCCCCCAATATAGGAGCAGCCAATTACTTAAGCCAACTGTTAATCAAAATAAAGAGTCATATTGATATGAATACATTAATTGTAGGAGGTCTTAACACATCACTCTCAGTAACAGCCAGATCATCCAAACAGAAAATCTATAAAGAAACAAGAGCTCTGGGGGCGCCTGGGTGGCTCAGTCGTTAAGCGTCTGCCTTCGGCCCAGGTCAGATCCCAGGGGCCTGGGATCGAGCCCCCACATCGGGCTCTCTGCTCGGCAGGAAGCCTGCTTCTCCCGCTACCATCCCCTCTGCTCTGCTCGTGTTCCCTCTCTCACTGTGTTTCTCTCTGTCAAATAAATAAAATCTTTAAAAAAA
>CM053616.1:62393632-62420952 GCA_028646535.1 Procyon lotor | reverse complement strand
TAGGGATAGGGTGGCTGGGCTGTGGACATTGGGGAGGGCATGTGCTGTTAAGTGCTGTGAAATGTGTAAGCCTGATGATTCACAGACATGTACCCCGGGGCAAATAATACATTATATGTTAATAAAAATTAATTAAAAAAAAAAAGACAGTAAAACTGTATGATACTGAACATTATACATATATCAAAGCCCATAGAGCTTTCCAGCACAATGAGGGCATCCTAACATGCAGAAAATTTTTAAGAATCATTTAGGAGCTTGGGGATCCCAGGATGGAACACTGGCTATGATCTGAGAATCTGTCTGTATGACAAACATGTGAAACAATTTCACTGGACAGGGAGAGGTAGGTGTTGATCTAAGTAACTCTGGAAATGAGTAGAATCTGTAAGACTAAAGAATCTGGATTCTGGAAGACTAAAGACAGAAGGAGCTGAGTGTAAGCACTGCACCCCAGCAGATAAAGTAGTTTCCCATGGGGGCATGGATTAACAATTCGGATACTGCATTACATGAATCCTAGAATTGAACAATTAAGTGAATGGATGGTGGGTGGTGAGAATCAGGCTTCTTCCTCTTGAAGTGAGAATTTACAGGGAATCCAAGGGGGAGAAGGCCAGAATGACTCACGTGGTTGGAGTTGGAGACGTAAGAACTCTAGTTTCATATGGCTAAGGATGGTTGCATATAGAAATATCCACAGACGTGTGTGTACACACCGGTTCATATACATACATGTATTTCCCTGCTGTCAGCTGAGAGGGCTCAGGAGAAATGATACCCCGTTAGCAACCAATAAACCCAATGCCTGGGAGCCATGCGTCCATATAAAGAAGATATAAATAAGCGGTTCAATAAATCAGTAAGTGGGGGAGAAGAAATAAACCCTCCATGAAGAATTCCAAACAATTTATGGAGACCCTCTACCCTCAAGGAGGCAAAGCAAAACTCGGAACTCTAGGAATGAACTACATGCCGCAACTTCCTTCCAGGGAGGACAGAGTTGAAAGGGGGAAGAACAGAGACGTATTCTCAGAACAGAGAAGTGGAAAAACTTGACAAACACTATCTCTGCCAGGTGCTGTGGGCCAGGATGTACCCCTGATAGGGTGTGATGACAGTGGCACTTTATTTCTGTGGCTTTTATCCCAAAAGCCCATAAAACTAGTCTAATCATGCACAAGCACTGGACACATTCCTACAGAGGGACATTCTGTAAAATATGTGATCAGGACTCCTCAAAATTGTCAAGGTCATCAAGAATAACAAAAGACCTAGCAACTGCCACAGCCGAGAAGCACCTACGAAGACCTGACCATTACATGTGATGTGATATCCTGGGGGGATCGTGGGACAGAAAGGGACATCGAGTCAAAACTAAGGGAATCGAAGTCAAGTATGGAGTTTGGCAAAAAAATAAGGTAACAATATTGGTTCGCTATTTATAACACATGTACCCTATTGATGTAAGATGTTAAAAATAAGGAAAAGTGGGTATGTACAGGGTATAAGGAAACACTCTGCACTAGTTTCTCAATTTTTCTGTAAATCTAAAACCATTATAAAAAATGCAGTCTAGGGTGCCAGGTTGTGATCCCAGCGTCCTAGGATCAAGTTCCACATTGGGCGCCCTGCTCAGCGGGGAGTCTGCTTCTCCCTTTCCCTCTGCTCCTTCCCCCTGCTAATGCTCTCTCTCTCTCAAATAAATAAATCTTTAAAAAAATACAGTCCAGGGGCACCTGGGTGGCTCTGTGGTTTAAAGTCTCTGCCTTCGGCTCAGGTCATGATCTCGGGGTCCTGGGATCGAGCCCCACATCGGGCTCTCTGCTCAGCGGGGAGCCTGCTTCTCTCTCTCTGCCTACCTCTCTGCCTACTTGTGATCTCTCTCTCTCTCTGTCAAATAAATAAATAAAATCTTAAAAAAAAAAATACAGTCTATCCTTTAAAAAATCAAAGATGCTAAATTAGATACAAAAACTACACTACAGAGCAATAGGGCCATAATCTTTGGTGTTATCTCTTCAGCCAGACAGGGACCATCTGCTCATGCATAGACATTCATCCTTCTACTTTATTTCCAAGTTTTTCATCATTTTCTCTTAACGAAGGTGACATATACTGTTTTATTCACAGAGATCACCACTACTAGCTAGATCCGTGGTTCTAACTGATGGGTCATATATAGGACGGCAGTGTCTCGCAAACCCATTGCTAATATGAAGTCAAATACTGAGCAAGGTGTAAATTTCAGTTTTTGGCACAACTAGACTATTTCGTGTTACAGAGCTGTTCAAAAGAGGAAACCCAGAGGTAAGATGGTTGCTACGTGAAACCGTCAGGCAGTAAAATACAGATTTTTAACCGATCCAGTACTAAAGGCAAATTTTATGATAATTTAAACATGTGAGCAAAAGGCCAAGACAGTGAAAAGCTCATCTCAAACAACGACATGGGTCTGAAAAACTGCCAGGTGAACGAAGTGGAATTGTGGATGTTTTCCCAGACCCCACGGGCAAGCACTCCACCCAGCAGTGATCATGTGGCAACATATGGCTAGTTTCCTGTTGTCTTGGGTATTTCACTCTCTTCAAGCATGCCATAGAAATTCTATAATGGGAGAAAGGGCTCCAAACCAAAGGGTTGAGAGTCACTGAACCAGACCGTCAAAATGTCAAAATCTAAGAGAAATCGAGAAAGATGGGAAGAGCATTAAGAGGTTGAGAGATTGCTGACCTAACGCAGAGTCTTTCACGGTTAGGCAAAACGCTTCTGGGTCCACCCATGCCTATGAGTGCATTTCAAGAACATAGCTCACACGTTGGAGAATTCATCTCCCAGCAGCCGATCCCAGGAGAGAGAGATGAAGGGGTGGAGGGAGAGCAATTTTTCATCTAGCTAAGCCTCAGACCACTGTCAACACTGTAATTATATTACGCTTGCTGTTTATTTAGATCATTTATCCGGGTAAGGTACATGGGATAATTGAAAAACTAAATTCATTCAGTCAGTTACCAAAACATTCAACTGGTTTATGTGTGGAGCAATAAAGTGGGAAAGTGACATAGCATCCAAATTGTAGCCATGTGTGACTTGGCTTTTTTACTTGGGGGAAAGAAAATGGTTAAGCCTCAAGGACTGTATTTCTCTCTGTCGCTCGCTCCGACACTGAAGGCATAATGAGTTCCTGCTGGTGACACAGTGGCTCGGGGAGGCAAGCAGAGGGGTGGTTTGGTGCGTTTCCAAAGCTGTGTGTGAGCCTTTACCATGAGACCCTGGTTCTGCGGAGGGACAGTCAGTGAACCCTGCTGAAACTGGCTGGGAATGCCGAGTGCTAATAGACAGACTTTGCCCCGAGCTCCCTAAGCACGGCTCAGACGTGAATTAACACGAGCTCCTTTACGACAGCACACAAGGCACTTGCACAACCCCATAGTCACCAAAGATTCATCCAGTCAACCACACAGGGCCTCCTGGCTTTGTTTCAGAACCTACGTCAGGTGCTGGGGATCTTTCTTGAGTTCCTTGGAAAGCAGATCTCAAGATAGGCTTCATTTCCCTCCTCTACCACCCATTCTAATTTCAGTCGCTCTTGGCCAGTGCTCCAGACAGCTGAGGCTGCCTGTCTGATGGGCCATTGATCCAGGACCTCAGCCTGAGCGCTGAGCTGCCTTGCCCTCCACAAGCCATAAGTTAGCTATCGAAGTTGCCCATTTACTGTTATCCTCAGCATGGAAGCACCAAGAGACACCCAAATGAGTCCTCTGGGTTCTAATCAACTCCTCCATGCTCTTATTATTTTGAAGCAACCCCCTCCTCATGGTAACTGGGGTCAATTCTGCCCACCAGTGCAGTAATTCTCTTGTCAGTTCTTCCACTGACAAGAGGAGACTAAAATGACCCAGCCAAGTTCACACACCGCCTAGCGTTTCCCTTGTGGGAACCAGGAACTTCAATAGGGCAGAGCCTGAGATTGCAAGCTTGAGAAGCAGGGACTGAGAGGCTCCACACCTACTTCCTCCCCCTGGTTCCCGTCTCTGTGAATTCTAGGTCTTGGGAACATAGCACCAGAGCCACTGATTTCGTGCACATACTATACACTGAGGACAGCCGCACCCCAGCCCTACAGGTTATTGCCCCAAGGCCCCTAGCTGAGCCTTCAATAATCTCTTCACTGTCCCGTTGGACTAGCTGCTCCTGGTTAAACAAATACCTGTCAAGACCAGCGGATCTCTGGTCATGAACCCATTGTGACAGTGTTACACAGGACGCCCCGTCTATAGAGGAGGAATTGTGTGAGCCCATGGATGGTGGTTCTAACAAAGACACATAGGCAAGGCAGGTGTCAATTCTGGTATGGACTAATTGAAATTGAAATCACTCTGTTACCCAGTGGGTGGTCCGGTGTCCTCAAGGCTCATCAGGAATAAGCCACAGAATAAGACCTCTTGTCTACCTCATTGTTGAGAGAGTCCCCTGCAGCGGAAGTTCTCTGGTGGCCATTAAGGTATGATACAAAGAAACCCACACTTTGTGTCCACAGCCTCATCCCTGTTCCCCAGATTACCTTATCAGAGACCTTGCAATCTGGTTCCTTCAGGGGCCTGACCATGCAGCCAAGCAACTCACCCTTGTTCCCCAGTGCAGAGCCATCTGTATCTCAAGCTGTTTCTCCCTCTTTATAAAGTGAGCCTCCAAGTATGTGGTTTGTATCTCTGCCCATTGGAACAAGTGCCATCACCACTTTCTGTTAAGGCCACCCTGAGAGGGCTTCTTCCCGGCCAGCACCGAGATCCTGTGATCCTTCTCTTCCACTGGGCTGGTAAATGGGTGGTAGGTGGCTGGTTAACTTTTTTGCTGTGGTAGGTTCCGGGCAGAGACGTGATATGAGTGAGGCTCTTTGGCACTTAGGTCTGTACTTTTCCTTGGCGACCCACCCTGCCAACCCAGAGAGCGGCACTGGGCTGGGGAACACATGGTCTCTCCCGTAAGCGCTCTGCCCAGTGGGTGGTCACCCCTCCTCTGGTGACCAGCCAGAACGTGACACCCCCCAAGGAGCAGGTCACACAAATATCTGTGCACCAAAGCCCACTCTTTCCAGTTTGGGGGTGGGGGGGGCACACTTGAAGCTGCAGCTGTGATTACCCATTTGAATGCTATTGCCATAGGAGAACGAAAAACCACAGTTTGGTCTGGGCCAATCCTGGCTCGCAAATTGTGTTCCAGCCAGCTAAGAGGTTGGCATTCCTAAGAGAATAGAAAAGTTAAGAAATCTGTAAGAGGTCTGCTTTGTGTTGATTTTTCCAGGGATTTTGAAGTTGCTGGATGCTTCGAAGTATTGAGTGACTAATTTCCTTTCCTTTTTTTTTTTTCCCCTAAAATCTCACATGGTAAACATTTATTTCCTGAACACCTGCCAAAAGAGTAATTTTTTTCAGAGTTGGAATATTATTTTAAAATATAAAATGAAGTCCTGATAGTAAATATTATCAATGCAGGCGCTTGAATCTACATATAGAAACTTAAGAAGCCCTGCCTTCTTTTGGTTTCAGGCTTTGGGAGTTTAAAAGAGAGAGAGAGAGAAGGAGGGAGGGAGAGAGAGAGAATTCTAAATGCTTCTGAAGTGCTTATTTTTCTCTAAAATCCAGGCTTACTTTTTGGATGAGAACGGTCAATCCAGGACAGTTGGCAACTCCAGGTAAAAATGTGCCTACGATTTGTTTTTAGTTGTGTTATTACACCTTTCAAGCCAAGGATGCAGATTGGCAGTGCCCTGGAGAAGGGAGAGAGGCCGACATTGCCCACACCTCCCCTCTGGGAAGGCCTCCAGACAGAGCCTGGAGGAGGGCCACGCTGGAATCAACCCAAACCAGGCCTCCCTGTGCTGCCCTCAGTCAGATCTGATTTAGGGCAGCACGCTCAGAAGCAATCTTCACTTGTGCCCACTCTGGATGGGCTGGTCTCAGGGGTATGTAGAGATTTGCTAAAAGGGTGTTTGTTTCCCAAGAAGTATCTCTGTCAAATCCCTAACTTAGGTTGGAGGATGGTGATCAAATACTGTGGGACACTACCTGTTTTATGCCATTTAGTGAAGGTGTCGGCCTTTCACAGCAAAAAGAGCTGATTGAAAGTATTTTCTCTCAAGACGTAGATATACGGCTAGCCTGGAATTTAAAAATGTTTCAAAAAAATAATAATACAACGTATTTAATGAAAATGAAACAATTTAAGTGCCCTGTGTATCATGAAATTCCTTTGATGAGTAAGTCACATTACTTCTGGACTGTTGGAAGACCAACTTTTCACTGTACAAATTGCCAATGGATCATTTGGGAAAAGAACCAGAGGTCAGGAAGAGCTTTTTATCACACTAATGTGGAAAGACATACAAAGCATGACCCAGATTTAAAAAGGGGCCAACACTCCTAGCAGATGCCATTCATGATTGAGCTGAGGAGGCTGCTGCTTGGGAGGGAAACAAAGAACATGATGGGGGGGGAGGGGCTCGCCCAGGTTGAGACACAATGGGAAGACCAGAAGGACCAGGAGGGTCTGGCTTCAGGAAAGAAAACAAGATGTGAAAGGCTTTCCATTTTTCTAGCTTCTTCCCCTCCCTCCCCCTTCTGAAAATCTGAATCCAACTAGACAACCTATCTGTGTATTAATTCGGATCACACTAGTTGCTCTAACAAACAGCCCCTCAAAAAAGGCTACAATGGCTTAAAGAACACAGAAGTTTATTTCTTGTGCATAATTCAGTGTGGGAGGGAGATTCTAGTCATTTGGCAGCTCTCTTCCACATGGCGACTCAGGAACTCAGGCTCCATCATTTTGTGGCTGTTTTATTGTCACAGTCTTGTTACCTTCTCACCTTCGACACTGAGATGCTAAGGGGAACAAGGGTGAAGAGGGCACATCTGCCTCTTAAAAACCCTAGCTCGACATGGAAACTTCCACTCACAAACCATAGGCTAGAACTTGTTGCATTCTATGTCAACCTGCAAGGGCACATAAATGGATTTTTTGGTTAATGGCAAGCCTCTGCTTAGAAGCAGAGAAATCCCTTATTCCTTTTTGCACAAGTACTTATTGCTATGTACTGCAGGTTGGTGGCAAGTAAACATTTGTGAGACAATGAAGGCTTGAGTGATACTGAAATCCTAAGAACAACAATAATAGTAATAATAGGGCACCTGGGTGGCTCAGTTTGTTAAGTGACTGCCTTCGGCTCAGGTCATGATCCCAGAGTCCTGGGATTGAGCCCCACATCAGGCTCCCTGCTCAACAGGGAGTCTGCTTCTCCTTCTGACCTTCGCCCTCTCATGCTCTCTCTCTCTCAAATAAATAAATATTTTTAAAAATTGTAATAATAATAAAAACATTTATTGGGAGCCTTATTGTGTGTACCTTTCTAGGTTACTTACACATAGTGTTTGATTTAATCCTCAAAGTTTTGTGTTCATTCACAGATGAGGAAACTGAGGCACAGAGAGATTTAAGCAACCTTCCAAAAGTCATATAGCTAGTAAGTGGCAAAGCTAGATTCTGAATCCAGATTCCTCATTTTTATCCACTATAGTCTGTTGCCTCCCCGAGTATAACTTTAAATCACAACTTTCATTGATACACACAGAAACCAGCTTTTATAATTTAATAACCCAAAGTTTAGCATAACATAACATAGTGTATCTCAAAGTGAATTCTTAGACCGGGTCCACTGAGTTCACTATGACAATTTAAAATTTTTGAGTTTCCATCATAATAACTTTTTAGAAACATGTCTGCAAGTTTGAATCTCAGTCTGCAAAACTGTGTATGGAAAAGATATATTACTTAATCCTCTCTCTCCCTTTTTTTTTTTTTGTCCCTTTAAGGGTGGGGACCCAGCTATCAATCACCCTCCTGGCATATCCAGTGCTGAGTCAGCTGACTTTGTTTTTTTAAGTTTTTATTTTAATCCCAGTTAGTTTACAGTGTTGTATTAGTTGCAGATGTACAATACAGTAATTCGGTAGTTTTATACATCACCCGTGCTCATCACGACAATGGCACTCCTCAATCCCCATCACCTATTTCACACGTCCGCCTACCCTTCTCCCCTCTGGTAACCATGATTTTGTTCTCTACGGTTAAGAGTCTATTTCTTGCTTTGTCTATTTTTTCCTTCGCTTGTTTGTTTTCAACACCATTGTGTTCACATGGCATTTGTCTTTCTCTGACTTATTTCATTTAGCATAAGACCCTCTAATTCCATCCATGCCATCGCAAATGGCAAGATTTCATTCTTTTTTATGGCTACTACTCTACTGTGTGCGTGTCCGTGTGTGTGTGTGCTTGTGTATGTGCATATACACATACCACTTTTTTATCCATTCAACAATCAATGGACACTTGGGCTGCTTCCATATCTTGGCCATTGCAAATAATGCTGCAATAAACACAAGAGTGTATGAATCCCTTTGAATTAGTGCTTTTGTAGGCTCAGGTGGCTTTTTAAGCTCCAGGCTCCAAGTCTCGCTGGTTATACAAACTCATGGAATTCGGCCCCTCTGGTTTTCAAGGCCAGTTATGGAGATTCGTTTTCCCCATATGGGCTTCCTGGTACTTTCCCCTGTCTGCACTTGCAGCTCTCTCCCTCCCATGGGCAGCTCCCAACCACCATTTCTGTCCTTCCTAACCTCTCCAACACAACTTCTTCTCTACATTTAGTTGTGGAGTTTGTTCTGCCAGTCTTCAAATTGCTCTCTGGTTTACTGACTCAGATGTGAACACTAGTTGTAAACATGGCTGGGGGTGAGCTTAGGGCTCTCCTACTCTGTCTGCCATCTTGTACCCCCTCTGACTTAATTCTCTATAATTATATTAGTTTCTAACTTGAGTCCACCATTTCACCAAGAAGCCAGACAACCTCAAGTCTCCCTGCTCCCATCAGCACACATCTCCGGGGTTTTATCCCAACTCTGCAACCTTTCACAGAACCCAAACACCAACACATGGGGGACTGTGTGGGAGGAAGGACATCTGTCCCAATAAGAAGCCACTGATGTATGCCCCTCCAATCTCATGCCACTGCCTCCCACTGACCAAATAGAAGAAGAAGCCAGAAGTCAAGAGGGCCCAGTTATGTAGCTCATAAGGATCAGCCTCCAAGGGCACTGATGAGGATGGAGGAAAATGGAGAGTAGATCTGGAGGTACAAATGAAAGAAAAACATCACATTGAAGAAGGGTATACTCAAAACTGGCTCTTTCATTGGAAGGCTTAAGGAACAAAAATCAAGAAAGCTTATAAATAATCTCTGCTTCTCTGACCCACCAGCTCTCTCCATGAGGTCACAGGAATAGAACCCCAAGTACCTGCTTGAGTGGCTGAAGTAAGAAGAAAGAGAAGGGCTGGAGACAACACAGAAAGTGATAAGGAAGTAACTCAAAAATATCATCTCACAATATAAGCACATTTTGAATCATCTAGATGGCCATCCAACTATCTATTACTACCACGAGATTTCAGGACCTGCATTTCCATTTAATAACGTATTAGCTTCAAGTATTTTTTTGTTTATTAACTCTATTTGATAAACATTTCTTGAGCACCTACTATGTGCTGGACTATTCTAGATACCAAGAATACAACAGGGAAGACAGAGGGCACATCCTCAGAGTGAACGTTCCAGAAACATCCTATTTTTATTATCATAAGCTAATGAAATAAGAACAGGTGAATTTCATAACAAAATAATCAGGTCAAGTAAAGGCTAAATCATCACAAGGTGCTGCAAAAATCTTGGGTTTTAACAATAGTTTAAAGAGAAAACAATAATGTTAAAATAGAATCATCACATAGCATATAGAAACACCAAATTGAAAGGAGCCTGCATGGTAAAAATCAATATTACATTTATACTGCAAATCTCAATTCTAGTGCAACAAAATTATATTAATTGTTCATTATTAATATTATCTGAATTTTTTATTCTATTTAATATGTACATTTACTCTTAATTCTGTAGTTATATAAATACCATAAGCATGAGATATTTACTTCTAATTTTATGTTTATTCCCTCAAGAAACATAAAATAATTTTAGCCAACACAAAGCATCTGCAGAAATATATTTCTTAAAAAAAAAAAAGTTTATTCTCAAGAAATAATAAGGGTTAGCAAGGATATGGAGAAAAAGGAACCCTCCTGCACCATTAGTGGGAATGCAAACTGGTATAGCCACTCTGGAAAACTGTATGAAGGTTCCTCAAAAAATTAAAAATAGAATGACTCTATGATCCAGAAATTGCACTACTGGGTGTTTACCCAAAAAAATACAAAAACGCTAATTCAAAGGGATACACACACACCTATGTTTACTGCATTATTTACAATAGCCAAATTATGGAAGCAGCACAAGTATCAATTGATGAATGGATAAAGATGTAGTAGATACACACAGTGGAATATTTTTTTTTTTTTTTAAATATTTTATTTATTTGACAGAGAGAGAGATCACAAGTAGGCAGAGAGGCAGGCAGAGGCAGAAGCAGGCTCCCTGCCGAGCAAGGAGCCCGATGTGGGACTCGATCCCAGGACTCTGGGATCATGACCTGAGCCGAAGGCAGCCGCTTAACCAACTGAGCCACCCAGGTGTCCCCACACAGTGGAATATTATTCAGCCATAAAAAAGAATGAACTCTAACATGGATGGAACTAGAGAGTATAATACTAAGTGAAATCAGTCAAAGAAAGACAAATATCATATGATCTCACTCATATGTGGAATTTAAGAAACAAAACGGATGTGCAAAGGAGGAAAAAAAGAGACAAAGCAAGAAATAGACTCTTAACTATAGACAACAAGCTGATGGTTATGAGGGGACGTAGGTGGGGGTACGAGGGAAATAGGGAATGCGAATTAAAGAAAAAAGAGGTCTAGTGACCTTCAATCATTTCTGAAGCTCATCTAGATATTAAAATATACTATAAATTTTTAAAAAGTTTATTCTTCATTCAAATTTGGGAAACTCTGGGATAGTGGAATCGGAGTTAATGTTATTCAAATCTCAGCTTCCCCACTTACCACTGGGTTACTCAATCTCTATCAGACTTTATCCCCTCCTCCATGAAATGAGGATAATAGCATCGTAGGGACTGTGTCTGGAATTAAATGAGGAAATGCATATGAATGAGTCGTCTGGCACTTCCCTTTCCCATAACATTTTTTTTTTTTTTTTTATTTGATAGGGAGAAACACAGCGAGAGAGGGAACACAAACAGAGGGAATGGTAGCGGGAGAAGCAGGCTTCCTGCAGAGCAAGGAGCCCGATGCGGGGCTCGATCCCAGGCCCTTGGGATCTGACCTGAGCCGAAGGCAGTCGCTTAACGGCTGAGCCACCCAGGCGCCCCCCTTTCCCATAACATTTTCAAAATGAGTGATAAAAAGAAAATACTTGAAATGATAAACTAATAAGGCCATTTCTTTAAAGAATTCCTTCCTCTCAAGAAAATGGCACCATATTTTTCCTAGAAATTTCTAGAGTCTCATCAAGTAGAAAAACTGTTCAACCTGCAAGGAGAAAAGAGGAAGAAGCCATAGCTAAATAAGAAAGGGTAAATAAATAAATAAGAACGGCAACACTTCATCCTAGAAATCTAAGGGAAAGTCTAGCTTTCAATTTTTGAGAAAGAAATGAAAAGGGAATGTTGAAGATAGAATCCATCAAAGTTTCTGCTCCCACCTAGCACGCTCAAACAGCAGTAAGCTACCTTAAAAGAATTTAAGAAAGGAATGTTGTTTCTCTGGAAGTGCCCATTCTGAGTACCCTGAGTAGTAGTTTAGGTGAGGGTTGTTGTTCCTCACTTTCAAGGCCCTTCTGGTCTTTACATTTGCAAAAGCTCAAAGTTCCTGGTTAACCCAGGTAATATCTTCTTCTATTCTCTTAGCCCTGTGTTCTATTCCCTCTAGAGAGCTTGGTGTTGAAACTTTAGTAACTGCTTCCCTCAGTTCGTTCTCTCTCTCTCTCTCTCTCTCTCTCTCTCTCTCTCTCTCCCCCTCTCTCCTAGTAACCGTATTCTGGGGTCAAAGGAGATGCACTTATTTTGCTCCCTTCGGAAGGAAGAATCACTTCCTTGTTGGAGTTCAAGTTAAACATGGAGCTCCGCACTTCGTAAAGCATCAGCAATTACATCCCCCATCCTCTGCTACACTCCCTCACACACATTCCAGAAAAACTACTCAGGACTGGAACTCAGAGCAGGTACAACAAACACAGTTGAATAGATGAGGGAGGGTCAACCACAGCAGGTGATAGAACCAAGTTTTAAACCCAGGAAGGATTTGACTAGTTCGAGCAGAGGAGAAAGGCATTCTAGAAGAAGTAAAGATTATGCAAAAGTTATTAGACATAAAAGGAACTGAGAATACCTCAGTCTGCAGAGTATGTGGTTATGAGGAGAGGCAAGATGATAGAAGTGTAATATATAATAATGACTTTGGAGTCCAAAACACTCAAGTTCAAATCCTACCTGTTGTAAAGATTTAAGTTCTCAGAGTCTTGGTTTCCTCATTTGCATACAGTATTTCAAAAAGGAATAAATGAGATCACGTACATAAAGTATGAAAGACAATGACATATATGCTCAGCATATAGTAACTAAGTATTAATATTCACATATATTTCTAAGTAGTATATATGAATATTGTACCCTTTACATAAGGTTGACAGATTAGTCAGTGCCACATTATTAATAGTTTTGAATGTGGAGCTAATTCAACCAGGTCTTGAAAGCTATTTGAAGTCACTGACGGATTTTTAGCTGGGAATGGATTGATCAGGTTTCTGTTTTCATTAAGGCAGACACTCAAGTGCAAGGCAGTGTGCTAAGCACTGTGGGGAAAGGGTTCCAATAAAAATGCTATCTAGATTCCCTATGATTCATTGCCATCAACACTGACAATTTAGTGGAGGTCTAACTTCAAAACAGGAAACTCGTCGCTATTTTCCATTTACAAAGTGGGTGGAAGGAAGTTGGCGTTGGATGAAAACACATTGTAGTGGAAAGTCTAACAAAGTGGTGGAGACCTCCTCCAGCCCCGAAGGCAACATGCTTCATTTTCCTCTATGAGATCCTCAGGAATATAACACATGCTAGTGAGAAGGTCACAAAGCTTCATGGAATAATAACTTTGTAATTGACCCAGATGCAGGTATGTATCACTTATTTTTTAAACTGACAGTAGGAAAAAAAATTTAAAAAAAACTGACAGTAGAGGAACTCCTTGAAAGAAAAACACCATCAAGGTGAAGATGAGTCTGAAATTGCTAAATGCTCGGAACTACTAAGAATTAAGTATTCTAAGGCAGCACTGGATCCATCATTTTCTCTAATAATTTACTTAAAATTCACATTGACTAAGCCAGTTGAAGATCAGGACTAAAATCCACTCTGGACAGGAATGCATCTAAATACAAAAAGTTCACTTCTTTTGGTCTCAGTTTTTTCACTCTTACTGCTCTGGAGGAAATATTTCCATGCTTTGCTGACCTCTTGTGGTAAGAACCAGTTACTTACGGATAGAAAGAGGCAAAGTAAGTTAAATGATATTTTAATGGCAAAACCAACCAACCAACCCCAAACAACCCTTCATCCACAAAATGCTTTTTCTTTGGAGATTCACAAAACTTTCTCTCTTTCCTCCATAGGATTTCTCATTTTGCCTATTATATGCCTATTGAAAATTATAAAACATGCTCACTCCCATTAGGGAAAGATTATTCCCACTAAAACAAGTACACGTACTTCCTTCCTTTTCCTTGCCTTGCACACTTATTGAATATTTAAATTTTTATCCACCAATTCACTGATCGACACTTAGTGTCTCTAGTCCTACAGGATCACCAACAGTACTGAAACTTTTTTTTTTAACTTTTTTTTTTTTAAGATTTTTATTTATTCGAGAGACAGTGAGAGAGAGCATGAGAGGGGAGACGGTCAGAGGGAGAAGCAGACCCCCTGTGGAGCTGGGAGCCCAATGCGGGACTCGAATCCGGGACTCCAGGACCATGACCTGAGCCGAAGGCAGTCGCTTAACCAACTGAGCCACCCAGGTGCCCAGTACTGAAACATTCTTGTACACATCTCTTTGTATACCTATTTAGGAAATCCTCTTGTATTTATACCTAGAGTGGAATTATTGAAAACTATTACATCTTCAATCTTACTAAAATGTCAGGTTCTTTTCCAAAATGGTAGGAGCAGACTACATTTCAATCCATTGAGTAGACAAACTCCACTTCCTCACCAACACTGGTCAGGCTTTTTAAGTCATGCCAATCAGACAGATGAGAAAACAATAACTCAGCATTATTTTATGCATTTCCCTGATTCCTTGTGAGGTTAGCAGCTTTTCATGTTTCCTCTTCTGTATGAATTTCCCATTTTACAGCTGTTGCCATTTTTAACTTGGTTGTTCACTATTTTTTTTCATTGATTTTAAGGTTTTCAATATATTCTAGACATTAATCACTGGTCATAGGAGTTGTAAATATCTTCTACCACTCTAAGTTCCATCTTTCCATTTTTATTATGATGTCTTTTGATGAGCTGAAATTAATTTTAAAGTAACAAAATTATCAATCTTTCCCTTTGTTTTTGTATTTTGAAAAATATATTTTCTAAATAATTTCATTTTGCATTTTTAGAATATCTCTTCAACCCACCTGAATTTTTTTGTATAATAAAAGGGATCCATTTTTTTTTCACATCTAGATAACCAATTCTCACAGAATGATTTATCATACAATCTCCCATTTCCCTACACACTGTTAGTCACAGTGTCTTATAATGAGATACAATGAAACATAAAGTTTCTACATATATATGGATTTGTTTGGAGGCTCCTGGACGTAGGCTTTCATTAGTCTATCTTTTCCTAAACCATTATTATGGCATCTAATGTCTATGGTTATAATAAACTGATATTTGGTAGGGAAATTTTTAATTTTTTCCAGTGTTATTGAGGAATAATTGACAAAAGTTGTATATATTTAAGGTATACAACATGTCTTTCTTGTTTTTGTGTAGCTGCCATACAATATGATATTCCTTTCAGGTATACTGCATAGTGATTCAACATTTAGATACATTATGAAGTGATCATCATGATAGATCTAGTTGCTTTCTTACAAAGTTGTTTTTCTTTTCATACAAAGTTGTTACATATTATTAACTTTATTCCCTATGCTGTACATTGAATCCTCATGTCTTTATTTTATAACTGTAAGTTTGTACCTTATAATCCTTTCCCATATTTCGTCCATTCCCCCATCCCTTCCCCTCTGACAACCATCAGACTGTTCTCTGTAACTATGAATCTGTTTCTGTTTTGTTTTGCTCTTTTGTTTCCTTTGCTGTCCAGAAGCTTTTTTGTTTGATGCACTCCTAATCTATTTTTGCTTTTGTTGCTAGTGGTTTGGTGTCATATCCAAAAAAGTCATTGCTCATACAAATATCAAGAGGCTTTTTCTTCCTTCCCCCATGCTCTCTCTCTCTCTCGCGCTCTCTAAAATAAAAAATAAATCTTTTTTTTAAGCTTTTTTCCTTATGCTTCCTTCTAGCTATTTTATAGCTTTAGGTGTTGCATTTAAGTCTTTAATCCACCTTGAGTTAATTTTTGTATAGGGTATGAGATAATGATTCAATTTCATTCTTCTACATATGGATATCCAGTTTTCCCAATGCTATTTATTGAAAAGACCATCCTTTCTCCATCGTGTATCTTGGGGATCCCTGTTAAAGATCAGTTAACCACAACATGCATAGATTCATTTGGGGGCTCTCTATTCTATTCAATTGGCCTTTATGACTGTTTTAATGCCAATGCCATATTATTTTGATTACTCTAACTTTGTCATATATTTTGAAAACATGTATTTCAGATCCTACCTGGGAAGCTCCCAAAGAGCTTGTGAACCAACAACTGGTGAGCCAGCCAGAAAACCAAAGACATAAGCCTGGGGAAAGAGGCATCCATAGGGAAAATCCCAAGTTGGCCATTGACCTCCCTGTGGATGGGGTAGCCCATGCATCTGATGCTTGTGGACTGCCATGTGGGTACAGGGACACCACAAAAACACTGGCTGCTTTAAGGAACTTGTTTGAGAAAGTGAACGTAGCACACTGTGGCAAAGAAGGGAAACATGGCTGCCACAGTGGTCTGGCCACCATGCCCAACTAGAGGCTGAAGCTCAAGTTAGACAGAAGAGCTAAGGTAAGAGAAGGGAGTTGCAAGTGTCCACTGGTCTGCTAGCTTTGAGGCTGGCAGACAAAATGGGAGGAGAGCAAGGTAATAAGTTAGAGACTATTTTACAAGTGTTTTTACAAAGCTAGGAGGGCACAAGATGCTTTGGATAAAGCCTGATTCATATGCTAAGAGGTAGAATCTCAGGGAAAGTGATGATAAGGAAGAGGAAGATGTGGTGATTGATGAGGAAATAGACTCATGTCCAAGCCAACTGACCCCTAAGGGAAATTTTTAAATAGCAATTACCAAAAAACTCTTAGAAGAAAACTTAGATTATTTCTCTGTTCCTTGAGGTTGTAAATCTTACCATGTCTTTGAAATGCAAACACCAGGAGACAACCAAAACACTGCCACAGGGTTAAAAAGAAAAAAAAAAAAAAAAGAATTCTAATACCAAAAGTACACTGGTACAAAATTAGAATTTGGTTTTCTCTCCACTAAAAGGACAAAGTTTTCTTAGATTATTGGTCTGTTCTTAATAAGAAATTGTAAAAAGGTTTTTCTTTACTTCTAATGTAATCTGCCTAAAAAAACCCCAAAGATTCTGTGTTTTGCCTTTATCGGATCTTTGAACACTTACGAAAACTGAGTCTTTTCCATTAAAAGAGCTAAGTTTTTATAACTAACTTTTTATACATTAAATTTCATGGAAGGTACTGTCAAATAAGAAGAGACGCTAAAGTTTCTTATTTGTATGAAATTCCTAAAAATTTGTTAGGTCCTGGTATAATATCATTAGTCATAATTTTAAAATGCATATCACAGCAATTACCAAAATTCCTTGTCAATTACATTACAGTGAACTCTCATCAGATCTTTAACCATGGCCATTTACAATTATTAACTGATGCTTTAACCAAAAGAATGTATTCCTGTAAAAGCCCTTCATTTGCAAGATTTGTGGAAAAGAGTTTTCTGAGAACTAAGGTCAATATAAGATCATATAGGAGGGACAAATAATAAACCTCTCAGGTGCTTCTTCCCCAAAGCTACTCACATGGTCCCACCATATCTCACGGCTGGCAGCTTGAGACCTGTCCTCATTCTCCTTCCCCACATTAGTAAAACGGACCTTTAAATTGATACAATGTAAACATATGAAGATTTGCCTCTGCTGTAGGACACCCTACAGGCTTTGCTACAGCATCTAGGAAAGGATGGAGAGTGAACCCCCAGATAATTCAAAGCCCATATGGTTTTGGGAGTCATTTGGTTGACTAAGGCTTGCATTGTCCTAGAAGCTATTGATTGATAAGGCATAAGACTATCCAGCCCCTATAATTACGAAAGAGGTGCAAGCCTTTGTAAGGATTTGGGGGTTTGGAAGACTTTTATTCTCCACTTGGCATGGTGTCTCTGTCCCTGGCAAAAAAAAGGGCACATGTAGGAGTGGAGATCAGAGCGGTAAGCCACCTCTCAGAAGACAAAAATACTAGTATATCTGATTAAAGCTCTGGGCATCTCCCAAGCAGGGTTACCACTAGAGTCAGATATGTCTGTGACTCTGGGAGATATGGGTGAGACACTGTAACAGAGACAAAAGAAAGGGAGAGTGCCCCTATGATTCTGGTCTCAGCTCTGGAAGAGGACAGAAATTCAATATACACCCCCCCCCCCCATAGCAAAAGCTCCTAGCATTATACACAGCACTCCTCCAGGTGGAGCTTCTTAGGAAGGAAGAAATCACAGCAGCCAGTGAACTGAACTCAGAAAGGTCTGGATGGTTATCACGCATGAGTCCTGGCCATTAACCCTTAGTACTAACAGTTGGGCTGTTCCAAAAAGATCAATCCTATGTCGTGAACAATGGGAAGTCAAGGGATGGATGATCATGAGTGGGCCCTTCTGGGGTCAGGATGTGTGTGGGGACATTTGGGTCCGCCTGCAAGAGCCTGAAGTGGACCTCACTGTCTTCCATGTTCCAGCTCATAAGGCACAATCAGGAAACAGACACCCTAACTCAGGTATGAGCCCTAGGTTGGGTACAAGCCCTAGCAAATGACCTTTCAGAAGATATAGCAGATTAGATGTGTAGAAAAAGTGGCCACCTCAGTGCCCAGGTGGGATGGATATTGCCAAAGGTGCTGAATTGCCCTTGAAGTATGGTGACTAGGTTAATATGATAGCAGGGTGTCCTGTGTATTCTAAACGATGCCCAAGGCAAGTGCCAAAAGAATCTGGGCCATCCACCAGAGTTTCCTGCCAGTTTCCAGGGATAGTAAATGGATTATATAGTCTCCCTCCTTCTGAGTAAGGGTTCTAATTAAGTTTTGGTTTGTGTGGACACCACACTGCCCAATCCAAGCTTTTCCCAGTCACCATGCAAACCAGTCTGTGACCATTAGCGGCTTAGAGAAGCTGAGTACCATGTATGGACCCTCACCACCTAGACAGTGATCAGGGGGCATATTTCAAAGGCCATCAAGTACACAGTGGGGGGAAAAAAACATGACATTAAATAGAGGTTCCATCTCCCCAGAAAAAAAACAGTGTTGGTAAAAAGGAAAAATATAATATTAAAGCAGTGGACTAAATTACTAGCAAGTAAAGCTACCTTGGGCAGGTTACATGAAATACTGTTCCAGGCTTTAATACAGTTAAATGATCAACCATTAGGGCCTGTTGTCCCAGCCAGACTGGGGACTTCTGCCAAGGCACCCAATACCATAAAGATATGAAAATCATGGGAAATAGCCATTGCCCTAACTCTCACCATGGATCAACATGCTATGCTGCGGGGAACACCAAGGCCCATTATACCTGAAAGAGGCATTATCTACTAGAATTTGCAATGAGACACCCCACTGGAATGGGTGAGTAATTTTGCACCCCTGGGTAAAGAGAAGATACTCTCTCTTGGGATCCTATTGTCCTGCTGCAAGCTGGACCTGCTGACACACACTATACCTAGAATGGAACGTGCACCACTGAAAGAGAGGTGAAGGTCAGGGTCCTGGTCTGGCACATCCCACCCCCCATCCATTTCCTCACACCTGACAGTACTGTCTCCCTCAGCCAACACATATGGTGTAAATGACCAGGTCAAGTTCCTAAAACTGCCAACCTCCTTCTTCTCATGGCCAGGTGGACATGTTCTGTTTCCTACCGTTACAGTCATTTGGCCACTATCTTTGCTCCTTCCATGGGCCTGGAGGATGTTATGGCACATAAAGAAGCTCTTTCTAAATTCACCCAACACCTTTGTTGGCTTAAATGATAGCCAACAAAGCCTGTCTTTACTGAACACTGAAATGTCTCTAATGAAAAAAGCTCTTTGAACATTATTAGTGCATCATGAAGCAGCTGTGCCATTATCCAAACAGAATGTTGTATGTTCGTACCTGATTAGCCTGCTAATGTGTCATCTTTATTTAAATCCCATGAGGACACAAGTAAATACCCTGAGTGATCTGACCCTCTAGCTTAGGGAGCTTAATAAATAAGTCAGATCATGGGGTTCTTGGTGAAAAAAAATTGTCACTGATTTTCAAAATTATTCTTATATTCTGTTTTCTCTTAAATGTGCATGTATTGTTGCCGTGCCATCTGCCTCTAATGCAGCTGGACAGTCACCTCCATGCCAGTGAAACCCCTTGCTGACTGCTCAGGGCCCATTGCAGAAAAAGAGGGCATAGGATATTGTAAAAGCCAGTCACAATGGGTAGTGTGTCAGGAGAGGTCATCGGGGTGTCAACAACAGCCTGCTGATCCCTGGGCGGACCTGACAATCAGAGGCTCCTCACCCCTCTCCCTGTCCATGGAATGTGCATTCTGCTTGGCCTCCCTGATCCCTGAGGTTGCCCCAAAAACACAGCCTCATGATAGTGATGTGAAGTTAAGACTAAATGGATGGAGGGGCGCCTGGGTGGCTCAGTGGGTTAAAGCCTCTGCCTTCGGCTCAGGTCCTGATCTCAGGGTCCTGGGATCGAGCCCCCTATGGGGCTCTCCACTCAGCAGGGAACCTGCTTCCCCTTCTCTCTCTGCCTGCCTCTCTGCCTACTTGTGATCTTTCTCCTGTCAAATAAATAAATAAGACCTTTAAAAAAAAAAAAAAAGACTAAATGGACGATATATGGGACTGAACTCAGTTAAGGCCTTTACATAAATTTTAAGATCTGCTGAGCAGGTATGGACATCTACTCTTCTTGCTGTCATCCAGGTCAAGCTTCATATATAAGTTCCCTTGCTGAGTAAAGCTGCCATCTACCAATCTGGAGTGCCCTGCCTATTTCTCCAGTCTTTTCTGCCCTCCTCGTGTGGGGACGGATTTCAGATTACAACTGACAAGCTCCTGAGGAGCTTGTGACCAAGCTAGCATCTTTGTCTTGCTCCTGAGCTGAGAGGAAGAGCTGTCAGCTTTTTACCATTAAGTATGACAGCTGTGGGCTTTTCATATATGACCTTTATTACGTTGAGGTAAATTCCTTTCACACCTAATTCACTGAAAGTTTTTAATCATGAAAGGATATTGAATTTTTTTTTAAAGATTTTATTTATTTATTTGACAGAGAGAGAGAGATCACAAGCAGGCAGAGAGGCAGGCAGAGAGAGAGAGAGAGGCAGAAGCAGGATCCCTGCTGAGCAGAGAGCCCAATGTGGGGCTCGATCCCAGGACCCTGAGATCACCACCTGAGCTGAAGGCAGAGGCTTTAACCCGCTGAGCCACCCAGGCACCCCAGGATATTGAATTTTTGACTGTCAAGTTTTTTCTGCATCTATTGAAATTATCCTATGATTGTTATCCTTCATTCCATTAAGGTGGTGTATTTATTACATTTACTCATTTGCACATACTGAACTATCCTTGCATCCCAGGAATAAATCCCACTTGGTCGCAGTGTATATTCCTTTTAGTGGTATTGAATTTGGTTTGTAGTATTTTCTGGAGGATTTTTGCATCTATCTTCATTAAGAGTATTGACCTGTTTTCTTTTTTGTGGGTCTTGCTCTGGTTTTGGTATCAAGATACAGTTGGTGTCATTTGGAAGTTGTCCCTTCTCAATTATATGGAAGAATTTGAGGATTGGCATTAATTCTTTAAATGTTTGGTAGAATTCACCAGTAAAACCATCTAGTCCTGGGCTTTTGTTTATTGGGAGGTTTTTTGATTATGGACTTAATCTCCTTACTACTTACGGGTCTGATCAGACTTTATTTCTTCATGATTCATTCTTGATAAGTTGTATGTTTCTAGTAATTCACTCATTTCTTACAAGTTATCAAGTTCGGTAATACCTAATTGTTCATAATAGTTTCATGATCCTTTTTATTTCTGTGACATCAATGGTAATGTCTTCTCTTTTTTTCTTTGAAGATTGTATTTATTTGAGAGAGAGAGAGAGATCACAAGTCGGCAGAGAGGCATGCAGAGAGAGGAGGAAGCAGGCTCCCTGCTGAGCAGAGATCCCGATGCAGGGATGGATCCCAGGACCCTGAGACCATGACTGAGCCAAAGGCAGAGGCTTTAACCCACTGAGCCACCCAGGCGCCCTCATCTTCTCTTTCATTATTTGATTTTGAATCTTTATTTTTTTCAGTCTAGCTAAGGGTTTGTTAATTTTTTTTTAAAGATTTTATTTATTTGACAGAGACACAGCAAGAGAGGGAACACAAGTAGGGGGAGTGGGAGAGATAGAAGAAGGCTTCCTGCCAAGCAGATAGCCCAATGTGGGACTCAAACCCAGGACCCTGGGATCATGACCTGAGCCGAAGGTAGCCACTCAACGACTTTTTCTTGGTTAGTTTCTCAACTAGTTCTCAACTTAGTTTCATTGACTTTTTCCTATTGTTTTTCTACTCTCTATTTCACTTAATTTCAAAGTCATTCAAAGATCCTCCTTTTCCAGGGCACTTGGGTGGCTCAGTCTACAAAGCATCTGACTCTTGGTTTTGGCTCAGATCATGATCTCAGGGCCCTGGGATTGGCCCTGCATTGGGCTACATGCTTGGTGGAGAGTCTAACTGAGATTCTCTCCCTCTTCCTCTACCCCTTCTCCCACTCGCACTCTCTCAAATAAAATCTTAAAAATAAAAATCTTCCTTTTCCAATTCCATTTACACCTTTGTCAAAAATCAAGTGGCCAACTGTCTATTTTTAGACTCTCTTCTGTTTCTCTGGTCTACTTTACTATTTTGTCATTATTACAATAGTTTTATAGAAAATAACCAAATCTGATCATGTAATTCCTCTTTGTTCTTCTTCAAGATTATCTTAGCTACTTTAAATCCTTTGCATGTCTTTGCAAACTTTAAAATCTGCTTGCCAATTTCTACAAGGTGTTTGCTGGGATTTTTTATTAATATTTTACTGAACCTGGGGTGCCTGGGTGGCTCAGTGGGTTAAAGCCTCTGCCTTCAGCTCAGGTCATGATCTCAGGGTCCTGGAATCAAGCGCCACATCGGGCTCTCTGCTCAGCAGGGAGCCTACTTCCCCCTCTCTCTCTGCCTGCCTCTCTGCCTACTTGTGATCTCTTTCGCTGTGTCAAATAAATAAATAATCTTAAAAAAAAAAAAAAGATTTTACTGAACTAGAGGAGGAGCAAGATGGCAGAGGAGTAGAAGGCTGAGATAGTATCAGGTCCCAGAAGTTAAGCTGGATAGTTATCAAACCATTCTAAACATCAATAAACTCAACAGGCAATAGAAGAGAAGAACAGCTATTCTAGAAACAGAAAATCGACCACTTTCTGGAAGGTAGGACATGTGGAAAAGCAAATCCAAAGTGATGGAAAGATAGACTGCAGGGGTAGGGACAGCCTCTAGGTAAGACACAGAGCAGCGGAGCACAAAACCGGAACTTTTAGAAGTCTGCTCCACTGAGGGACATCGCTCCAGAGGCTAAGCGGAGGGTTTAGCCCTAGCAAGGACAGTGTAGTTTCAGGACCTGAGGGGCCATGGGAAGACCGGCAGTGTCTGAGTGCGGCAGAGCTCCCAGGTAACAGAGTGGGGAAGTCAAGGGCAGAGACTGAGCAGAGCAGTGGGCTATCAGCTCGGGGTTACCTTAAACCATGATCTGAGGCACAGTCAGGCCACTGCCTTTGAGCAGGGACCCGACCAGGGGCAGATCCAGAGAGAACCCCTCCTTCGGGAGGAGCAGCATGGGAGCTTGCTGCAGGAATCCGCTGGGTTTGGAGACTCCGAGCTGGGCTGTGCACCAGAGACAGAAAGGCTTGGACATAGGCTGGGTGAGCTTGGAGTGTGGCCAGAGACCAGGGAGATGGGAGGTATTGACTGCTTTTCTCTGAAGGCGCAGTAAGGAGTGGGGCCCCAAGATCTCGGTGCCTATGGGCCGGAGATTGGGAGGCCGCCATTTTCATGCCTGTCCTCCAAAGCTACTCAGAAAGCATTCAGGCAACAAAAGCTCCTGAGAGCGAACCCGAGCAGAATACTGAGCCTGGCCGCTGGCAAGGGCGGTGCAATTCCACCTTGAGCAAAGGCATTTGAGAATCACTGCAACAGGCCCCTCCCCCAGAAGATCAGCAAGAATATCCAGCCAAGACCAAGGTCATCGATCAATGAGAACTGTGGAACTCCAGAGTTAGGAAAAAGCAACACATAGAATCATGGCTTTTTTCCCCCATTATCCTTTAGTCTTTCAGAGTTAAATTTTTTTAATTTAATTTTTTTTAATTTCATTTTTCCTCCTTCCTATTTTAACATTTTTTAACTAGTATCTTATCAGGGGTGCCTGGGTGGCTCAGTGGGTTAAAGCCTCTGCCTTCGGCTCAGGTCAGGATCTCAGGATCCTGGGATCAAGCCCTGTGTCAGACTCTCTGCTCAGCGGGGAGCCCACTCCCCCCCACCCCCGCCTGCCTCTCTGACTACTTGTGATCTCTGTCAAATGAATAAATACAATCCTTAAAAACAAAACAAAACAAAAACAAACCTAGTATCTTATCAATACCTTTTTAAAAATCTTTTCTAGTTTCCACTGTTACATTCATATTTTATCCCTTCATTGTATTTAACCTTATATTTTGTATGCACATAGGGGTTTTTTTTTCCCTTAAAATCTTGGGATACAATTTCTTCTAATAGACCAAATATGCCCTAAATCTAGCACACAGCTTGGTTCTAGTCTCCAGCCTGATCACATTCTTTCTTTTTTTTTTCATTTTCAACCAACTTCTTATCTTATCAATTCCTTTTTTAGAATCTTTTAAATTTTCATCTTTACACTCATATTCCATCCCTTCATAGTGTTTACCCTTATTTTTGTATAAGTTTTTCTTTCTTCAGATTTTGGAGGTAGTTTCTTCTAACAGACCAAAAATACCCAAAATCGGGTGTGGGGCTCTGTTCTAATCACAACTCATATATATATTTTTTTTCTTTTATATTTTATTTTTTTCTTCTTCCTCCCCCCCTTTTTTTTCTTCAACCCCTGGTTTTGGCTCTCTTCTGATTTAGTTAGTGTATATTTTTCTGGGGTTCTTGCAACCCTTTTAGTATTTTGTTCTCTCATTCATCTATTCATATCTCAATAAAATGACAAGGCAGAAAAACCCACAAGAAAAAGAACAAGAGGCAGTACCGACGGCTAGGGACCTAATCATCACAGATGTTAGTAATATGTCAGAACTAGACATAGACATTATAAGAACATATTATGAGCAACTATACGCCAGTAAATTAGACAATCTAGAAGAAATGGATGCATTCCTAGAGACACACAAACTACCAAAACTGAACCAGTAAGAAATAGAAAACCTGAACAGATGCATAACCAGTAAGGAGATTGAAGCAGTCATCAAAAATCTCCCAACAAAGAGCCCAGGACCAGATGGCTTCGAAGGGGAATTCTACCAAACATTTAAAGGAGATTTAATACTTATTCTCCTGAAATTGTTCCAAAAAATAAAAATGGAAGGGAAACTTCCAAACTCATTTTGAGGCCAGCATTACCTTGATCCCAAAACCAAAGACCCCATCAAAAAGGAGAATTACAGACCAATATCCTTAATGAACACGGATGGAAGAATTCTCATCAAAATACTAGCCAACAGAATTCAACAGTACATGAAAAGGATTATTCACCACAACCAAGTGGGATTTATCCCTGGGCTGCAAGGTTGGTTCAACATCCATAAATGAATCAATGTGATACAATACATTAATAAAAGAAAGAACAAGAACCATATGATACTCTCAATTGATGCTGAAAAAGCATTTGACAAAGCATAGCATCCTTTCTTGATCAAAACTCTTCACAGTGTAGGCATAGAGGGTACATTCCTCAACATCATCAAAGCCATCTATGAAAAACCCACAGCAGCTATCATTCTCAATGGGGAAAAACTGAGAGCTTTTCCCCTAAGGTCAAGAACATGACAGCCATGCCCACTATCACCGCTGCTATTCAACACAGTACTAAAAGTCCTCGCCTCAGCAATCAGACAACAAAAAGAAATAAAAGGCATCTGAATCAGCAAAGAGGTAAAACCCTCACTTTTTGCAGATGATACGATACTTTATGTAGAAAACCCTAAAGACTCCACTCCAAGACTGCTAGAACTCATACAGGAATTCAGTAAAATGTCAGGATATAAAATCAAGGCACAGAAATCAGTTGCATTTCTATACACCAACAGCAAGACAGAAGAAAGAGAAATTAAGGAGTTGATTTCATTTACAATTGCACCCAAAACCATAAGATACCTAGGAATAAACCTAGCAAAGAATCTGTACTCAGAAAACTACAAAATGCTCATGAAAAAAATTAAGGAAGACAGAAAGGAATTGAAAAACGTTCCATACTCATGGATTGGAAGAACAAATATTGTGAAAATGTCTATGCCACCTAAAGCAATCTACACATTTAATGCAATTCCTATCAAAATACCATCAATTTTTTTTCAAAGAAATGGGACAAATAATCCTAAAATTCATATGGAACCAGAAAAGACCACAAATAACCAGAGGAATGTTGAAAAAGAAAACCAAAGTTGGCAGCATCACAATTTCCAGACTTCAAACTCTATTACAAAGCTGTAATCATAAAGACAGTGTGGTAGTGGCACAAAAACAGACACATAGATCAATAGGACAGAATAGAGAGCCCAGAAATGGACCCCCAACTCTATGGTCAACTAATCTTCGACAAGGCAGGAAAGAATATCCAATGGAAACAAGACAGTCTCTTCAACAAATGGTGTTGGGACAACTGGACAGCCACATGCAGAAGAATGAAACTGGACCATTTCCTTATACCACACACAAAAATAGACTCAATGGGAGACAGGAATCCATCAAAATCTTGGAGGAGAACACAGGTAGCAACCTCTTCAACTTCAGCTGCACAAACTTCTTCCTAGAAACATCTCCAAAGGCAAGGGAAGCAAGGGCAAAAATGAACTATTGGGACTTCATCGAAATCAAAAGTTTTTTTTGTTTTTGTTTTGAAAGATTTTATTTATTTGACAGCGAGAAACACAGCGAGAGAGGGAACACAAGCAGAGGGAATGGTAGCGGGAGAAGCAGGCTTCCCACCGAGCAGGGAGCCCGATGTGGGGCTCGATCTCAGGACCCTGGGATCATGACCTGAGCCGAAGGCAGATGCTCAACAACTGAGCCACCCAGGCGCCCCGAGATCAAAAGCTTTTGCACAGCAAAGGAAACATCCAACAAAACCAAAAGACAACTGACAGAATGGGAGAAGATATTCACAAATGACGTATCAGATAAAGGACAGCATCCAAATCTATCAAGAACTTCTCAAACTCAACACCCAAAGAACAAATAATCCAATCAAGAAATGGGCAGAAGACATTAACAGACATTTCCGCAAAGAGGACATCCAAATGGCCAAAAGATACATGAAAAAGTGCTCAACATCACTCGGCATCAGAGAAATACAAAGCAAAACCACAGTGAGATACCGCCTCACGTCAGTCAGAATGGCTAAAATTAACAAGTCAGGAAATGACAGATGTTGGCAAGGATGTGGAAAAAGGGGAACCCTCCTACACTGTTGGTGGGAATGCAAGCTGGTGCAGCCACTCTGGAAAACAGTATGGAGGTTTCTCAAAAAGTT
>CM053616.1:62292681-62393532 GCA_028646535.1 Procyon lotor | reverse complement strand
CAGCAATCGCACTACTGGGTATTTACCCTAATGATACAAATGTTGTGATCCGAAGGGGCACGTGCACCCAAATGTTTATAGCAGCAATGTCCACAATAGCCAAACTATGGAAAGAACCTAGATGTCCATCAATAGATGAATGGATAGAGAAGATGTAGTATATATGTACACAATGCAGCCATCAAGAGAAATGAAATTTTGCCATTTGCAACAACATGGATGGAACTAGAGAGTATTATGCTAAGCAAAATAAGTCAGTCAGAGAAAGACAATTATCATATGATCTCTCTGATATGAAGAATTTGAAAGGCAGGGTGGGGGGTTGTGGGGGGTGCAGGAGGGAAATGAAACAAGATGGGATCAGGAAGGAGACAAACCATAAGAGAGTCCTAAACTCACAAAACAAACTGAGGGTGGCTGGGGGGTAGGGGGGTAGGGATAGGGTGGTTGGGTTATGGACATTGGGGAGGGTATATGCTATGGTAAGTGCTGTGAAATGTGTAAACCTGATGATTCACAGACATATACCCTGGGGCAAATAATACATTATATGTTAATAAAAACAAAACAAAACAAAGATTTTACTGAACTAATTGATCAATTGGTGAAATTGATCAATTTGAAGACTATTTTGGAAAGTACTGATACCTTTTCAGCATTGAATCTTCAAATCTATCAACATTATTTGTCTTTTTTTACTTATTCATGTCTTCTTTATCTTGGCAATGTTTTAAAAATCTTTTACATTTTTTATTAAATTCATTCCTATGTATTGATGAGGCTTATGCTATTAAAAATGGTATTTTAAACTTTATTTTCTAAACTTTGAATACTACAAAGAAAGAAAACTACAGATTCATCTTATATCCTGTAATCTTGCTAAACTCACTTATTAGTACTAACAGTTCATTTCTATATGCTTTTTAATACCTTTAAATCTCCTACATTAAAAAAATCATGCCATTTGCAGGTAAAAACACCTTTATTTCTTCCTTTTGAATTCTTGTCTTTTATCATTTTTTTCTTGTGTTAATACTTTGGCTAGGATCTTCATCATAATATTGAATGGGTGATGAATGTGAACATCATTATCTTCCAGATTTTAGGGGTAAAGACTTCAATATTTTACTACTATTATGGTAGCTGAAGATTTTTTAAGATACCTTTTATCAGACTTTTGGGGCTCCTGGGTAGCTCAGTGGGTTAAAGCCTCTGCCTTTGGCTCAGGTCATGATCTCAGGGTCCTGGAATCGAGCCCCACATTGGGCTCTCTGCTCAGCGGGGAGCCTGCTTCCCCCTCTCTCTGCCTGCCTCTGCCTACTTGTGATCTCCCCCCACCCCCGTCAAATAAACAAAAATCTTTAAAAAAAATTTTTTTATTCCTAGTTTGCTGAGCTTTTAAAAAATTACGAATGATATTGAGTTTTATCACTTTTCCTGTATCTACTGAGATGCTTATATTTTTTCTCCTTTATTCTGATAACATGGTGAGTTACATATATTTCAAATATTAAACCAAACTTGTATTCCTGAGATAAACCTTACTTGCTCATGATGTACTCACTCACCTTTTGATATATTGCTGGATTTTTTTTCTTTTGGGACTTTTGTATCTAAGTTCATAAGGGACATTAGTCTATAATTTTATTTTCTTACAATGTACTTCTAAAACTGTGAAATCAAAATTATGCTAGGATCATAAAACAAGTTGGTAAATGTCTATCTGTGTTTATTCCATTAAAGATCTTGTGTAAAATTACCATTACTTCTTGTACAATACAATTTACCGGTGGAGCTATCTAGACCTGGAGTTCGCTCTGTGGAAATGTTTTTATTACACATTCAATTTTTTTAACAGAAATAGCACTATTTATGGAACACTGATGGATTCCAACCTTTGTCAGTTTGGTAACTTGTGTTTCATAAAAATTTCCAAAATTTAAAAAGTTGTCAGATTTAACAATCAGAGCTTCTTCCAGACGTGCCCCTCCCCCAGTTCCGTGGAGTTTCATCACAGCATGCATGGGCCCCAAACGCCAGTCTTCACTCCCGCTTCAAACAAAGAAACCGGGACTGCCTCCTGCCCCCAAGCCAGACCACACATCAACATCTCAGCCCTTGCGTAGGGAGAAAAAGAACAGCAAGAAGCAATTGAACATATTGATGAAGTACAAAATGAAATAGACAGACTTAATGAACAAGCCAGTGAGGAGATTTTGAAAGTAGAACAGAAATATAACAAACTCCGCCAGCCATTTTTTTCAGAAGAGGTTGGAATGGATCGCCAAAATCCCCAATTTTTGGGTAACAACATTTGTCAACCATCCACAAGTGTCTGCACTGCTTGGGGAGGAGGATGAAGAGGTGCTGCATTATTTGACAGGAGTTGAAGTGACAGAATTTGAAGATATTAAATCAGGTTACAGAATAGATTTTTATTCTGATGAAAACCCTTACTTTGAAAAAAAGTTCTCTCCAAAGAATTTCATCTGAATGAGAGTGGTGATCCATCTTCAAAGTCCACCGAAATCAAATGGAAATCTGGAAAGGATTTGATGAAACGTTCAAGTCAAACACAGAATAAAGCCAGCAGGAAGAGACAGCATGAGGAACCAGAGAGCTTCTTCACCTGGTTTACTGACCATTCTGATGCAGGTGCAGATGAGTTAGCAGAGGTCATCAAAGATGATATTTGGCCAAATCCATTACAGTACTACTTGGTTCCCGATATGGATGATGAAGAAGGGGAAGGAGATGATGATGATGATGATGATGATGATGGTGGTGATGGTGGTGGTGGTGGTGGTGGTGGTGATGATGATGATGAAGAAAGAGGAGGAGGAGGATTGGAAGATATTGATGAAGGAGATAAGGATGAAGGTAAAGAAGATGATGAGGGGAAGGAAGGAGAGGAGGATGAAGGAGAAGATGACTAATGGAACACTGATGGATTCCAACCTTCCTTTTTTAATTTTCTACAGTCCCTGGGAGCAAGTTGCCATCTTTCTTTTTTTTTTTTCCTCCTCTTGTGCTCACTCGCCCTGTTTTTTGAAGTCTCTTTTCTCTCCCTTTATACCATGGTTCTCAGCTTATTTTGGGGGAAAATACCTTGAGAAGAATACAGTGGGAAAAAATCTCTACCCTTTTTGTTCCAAATTCATTTTTATCCTTTCCTGTCTCAATAAAAACTTTATGGAATCAACACCACTGTGCTCTGTGGGAAAAAGAAAAACCTTCTGCTCCCTTAGCTCTGCTGGAAGCTGGAGGGTGCTAGGCCCCTGTGTAGTACTGCATAGAATTCTAGCTTTTTTCCTCCTTTCTCTGTATACTGGGCTCAGAGATTACACTGTGTCTCTATGTGAATATGGACAGTTAGCATTTACCAACATGTACCTGTCTACTTTCTCTTGTTTAAAAAAAAGTAAAAAAAAACTTTTAAAAAATGGGATTATGGAAGGTCAGCAAAGGGTGGGTTTGAGATGTTTGGGTGGGTTAAGTGGGCATTTTGACAAGATGGCTTCTCCTTTGGCATGTTTAATTGTGATGTTTAACAGATATCCTTGCAGTTTAAGATGACACTTAAAATAAAACTCTCTCCTAATGATGACTTGAGCCCTGCCACTCAATAGGAGAATCAGCAGAACCTGTAGGATCTTTTTTGGAATTGACATTCTCTACTGTAATTTGTTCCTGTTTATTTTTAAATTTTCTTTTTGTTTCACTGGAAAGGAAAGATGATGCTCAGTTTTAAACGTTAAAAGTGTACAAGTTGCTTTGTTACAATAAAACTACATGTGTACACAAAAAAAAAGTTGTCAGATTTAGTGCCTCAAAAATGTAGGAGAAAGCATTATGGAGGGACTATCAGGTAACTATTGTTACTTTGAATTTCACTATGTTTGTGACATCTGTAATGGATTGTAATTCCATTCTCATTCCAAATAAATATTCGCTTCATATCCAATTTTGTATTTATAATCTTGTGTTATTCTTCTTAAAGACCACCCCTCCCAAACTGTATAAACTTCAGGCTAGATCCATCCCTCCTTTTATGTGTATCTGTTTTTGTCTCCACCATCATAATTTTTAATTTACTAGGTATACCTGTGTATATACTTTAAACATATACTCATTCTCTTTCTCCATCTAAACACACACACACACACACACACACACACACACACACACACACGAGCATTCGGGGTGGAGCGGGAGAGGGAGGAAGGGGAGAGAGAAGGGAGGGGAAAGGAAAGGAAAGGATGAGATTTTGCAGTTTTCCGGTCTTCTAACTCTTGTTAATATTAACTTTTTTTTTCCTTATTATTTTCTCCAGTGATCTGGGGGTATACATATTATCTTAGATTCTACTAAAGGTTATTATTTATGTTTTTAAGATCTATATACTCTAATCTATTTTTTTTTAACTTAGCTAAGACCCAACTAAATAGTTTATTCTGGCTCCCCTTATGTATGATTAAGAATTCAGCACATTTCCTCCCTTTATATTGACATCCCTTGGTCCCGCCTCCTATCCCCTGGACCCGCTTTTTACTCTCATCACTGCTGACAGCCACCTCCACCCAGCGATTCACCTCAGCTGCATCATACATCTTTTTCTGCCTCCAGGTTTCTCCAATATTGTGTTATTTCAAGAACCTCTGTGGGAACCCTCTATGTGTTCCTGCATACACAACAGCAATGGCCTGTAAGTCAGCCTTTGATGACTAGAGATCCAAAATCAATACATAAATGCCTTCCTCCCATTTCTTTGGGCAGGCAATTTTGAGGCATATTATATACAGCCTCTCAAAAGATTCCAATGCCATGGAGCTCCATTCACCTGCAGCAGTGACTGATACTATAAGGTAACTTTATAATGGCTTTTTCCTCCTCTGTTTGATTCTCCCTACTTCCACTGCTTCCTTGGATCACGTTTCAAGTAATTAAATGGACATAAGTTGGCTTACTTTGGGGGGTAATCCAAACCAAAACACTCTTTTTCCATCCTTCTCCCAAACTTCCCAACATCTGTTGAGATAAACTGAGGTCTTAGCATCACCAATACCACAGAAGAGAAATCCTATTTATGAGATCACTTACTGGTCATGTAATGATAGACTCATACTCAAGTCTACAGCCATTCAAGTCATGCCTTACCTAAGAGGAGGCATGCCTACTACTTGCCTGTGCAACCAGAAAAAAGATCTACCGCCACTCTGAGGAAAAAATCCAACTAAAGATTTCACCTGGCTCATGGGAGGTAATAAAGGTACACACCTGCTAGAGCATAATCTCCAGCGCATTTGATCACTTGAAAGTCAATCCACCCTATTCAGAACAGAGGGGTGGCCCCGCCTCCTCTTTGTGGGATTGAGAAATGAAAAGAAAACTAAACAATAACTTGTACAGTTGTAGATGAAACCTACCTCAGCTCCTGCATTAATTTGGTCTCTTTGACAGCAAATAAAAGAAATCTGACTCCAAATAGCATTAAACTATTATAAAAAGGAATTGTGTGAAGATGGCACTGAAGCAGTCATCTGACATGAAAAAGAGCAGTGCTCCGACTCTTCTGCAATTAATCTTTTCCCAACACTTTCCCATCCTCTCTCCTCACTGCATCTCCTCCCCACCTAGCATCTTTCTCCTCCTCTTTTCGCTTCTTATAGCCTGTCTTTCAACACTGTTTCTGTGTGCTTGCCTCATTGGCTCTTTCTGCAGATGGGCTCTGTCCAAGTGACAAGATGGCAACATTAGCTCAAAATTCACCACAGCCCCTGAGGTAACAGAAATTATACTGGGCAGCCAGAGGGCCCAAGGGATACCATCCTGCTGCCTGTTTGGCATCCAAAGACCCTTTCCAATTGAAAGGAAATCCCAAAAGGGGCTCACCGAAGCTGAAAGCAAGGAGGGACAGGTATTACTTTTGCTCTTCTCTGGAAGCTAGAACATGAGCATAAGAGCTGAGGATAGCCACTCAGATACTCCCAGCCCTGACCTCGAACCCAGAGGAAGAGGTGCAAAGTTTGAGGACGGCTGCAGCAGCATGGTGTGGTGGTGAGTGTTCAGTGATGTGATGGCAAGTGTCCACCAACCACAAAAACCAGGAACAGAGCCAAGCCACTGAAGATGGCATTAGCAGGGGCATCTTAAGACTGACGGTATATCTTTTTTTTAAAAAAAGATTTTACTTATTTGAGAGAGAGAGAGCGAGCAAGCAGTAGTAGAAAGGAAGGGCAGAGGGAGAGGGAGGAGCAGTCGTCGCCCCCCACCCTGGACTCAGCAGGCAGCCCAACTCAGGGCGGGGCCTAATCCCAGGACCCAAGATCACAACCGGAGCCTAAGGCAGATGCTTAACCGACCAAGCCACACAGATGCCCCAAGACTGACAGTGGTATGTCTTGCTTCCACTGAGGCCTGCCCAAGCTTTATCTCTAGCCTTTTTCATATTAACTTCTGGATACCCTCCCAAAAACTTACTTTATAAGACACTAACTAGAGTGGGTTTCCCTGTTGTTTATAAAAGAAAACTCTGATTAATGACAGTCCTATTTTCCAGACACAGAAGAAAAATTTTAAAGACTTACTGCTAGCTAAGCCATCATCTGCCCACCACAGTTTTGCCTGTTAAAAGAATGGGGTGAAGGAGGGTGGGAATGGCAAGTCAGGAATGGGAAACGGAGGGGCTGAACAGCCCCTGCAATAGCTCTTAGGACTGAGCCATCTTAACCTTCATTTATAAACATAAATCCATAATTACAAATCACCAGTAACAAGAAGGAAATTAGATGCCCCACAGAGTGGAAGCAATGTGGTCAATGAAAGCAAAGGACTCTCTGAAACAATTAATGCAAAAAAAAAAAAAAAAAAAAGAGAGAGAGAGAGAGAGAAAGAGAACTTTTAAAACAAGCTTTTGCGTGTTCAATGAGATTCCAGAAGGCTAGAGTATTCCATAGAGGAGACTGGAACTCCAGTGAAATACAAGGTCCTGAACAATCTGGCCCTGTCCATTTCTCCAACCTCATTGTCCACTGCTTTCCATCTTCCTCCCACGATGAGAACTCTTTCAGTTCTCAAATATCCTAACTTCCTTCCTAACACAAGCCTTTGCACTGCTCCTTCTACCTGGGATGTTCTTTCTTGCTTTTCCCTTCCAAGTCCCGCAGTCACAAAGACAACAACTAATGCCTTTCTGTCCTTTAAGTTTTAGCTTACATATGACTCCCTCAGAAAAGCCTCTCCTGACAACTCTATTTACATAATGCCCAGACACTGTCTGCCTGAGTCTCACACTCCTTTGATTCTCAGTGACCATGGGGCTAAGTTACTCCAGCACTGTTCAAGCTCTTCACCTGGAGACTGGGAATAATAAAGAGTAAACCTCCTCATTTTGCTGGGGAAATTAAGGGAGTTCACAGATGCAAAGCACTTAGAATTCAAGCACACAATCACACTCAGTAGATGCTATGATTTCCTGCATGGCATTTATCAAACAATGAAATTCTGTTACATTTGTATTTACTTTTTAAAAAAATCTGCTCTCCCACAGAATCACAGCTCCATGAGGGCAATAACTCTTCTGTTTTGTTCACGTTGCCTGCTTCATATTTATTTGTTGAGAATAAACAAATGGAGATATTTTTCAAAAATGAATGAATAAAACATGATTATATGAATACCCTAGGACACTGTCGTGGCCCTGAAAATGTTCCACTCCAAACTTTTTGCTGTAGGAAGCACAAATGCTGACAGCCCTCACTGCTAATGTCTAGATCCACCACACGGGCACGGAGGCCAGACTTTCTGAGGGCTGCTTCTAGTCAATGACTGAGCATGGCAGAGGCCCTAGTTCAGACTCATTCTGGAAAACTGCAAGACTCTTCTGACAAGAAGTTTGACGTGAGGACTCCTCACTCGCCAAGTCAGACCTTTCTTGGAGCTGCACTTCACTCAGAAACTTCCTACCTACGCCTCCTTCCTTCCCTCTTTCCTTCCACAGGTATCAGTCCCACGCTGTGATCCAGAGGTTTTTCTGCCTGCTCCTACTCCCTTCATAACAAATTCTTGCATGCTAATCCTGTGCTGGTGTATGTTTCTTGGGAGACCCAAACTACCACAGTCAGAACCTTCAGAAGCACACCCTGAGGTGAGAATTTGTAGGCAAATCATTTAGCTGCTGTCGGGAGAAGCCAGTAAGGGAGGGAGAGAGAGAATCAGGACAAGAAAGGGGAACAAGTCAAGCAATGGCATTATTTCATGCAAAATCTCTGCCTGACCCTGGAGGGAGGTTGGCTTACCAGAGCAAGGAGTCATCCACTCATCCATTTCTGTGACTTCTAGTCTCACCTTGAATTATGCTCACCTGTGGGGTTCAACCGAGCTTACCACACAGGATTTTATAATGTATACCAGTGACATTTATAGTACTTATAATTTAATAAAATATTACACATATAATCCAACAATATTGTATTTGTGCCTGATAGTAGGTACTCAATAAATATGTATCGAATGACTAGCACAATATCAACATAAAATGCCTGAAAACTGCCAACACCCCATAAAAAAATACAGTAGCCACAGTTTTCATATAATTCCTTTTTCCACAAAAATTAAGTCCCAAATATGTACAAAGTGCTCTCCCTCTTCCATTTTTATTCTTCACAGTTCCACTCCTCTCCAAATGCAGGAATCTCATTCTTTTTGCTCAGCTTTTCCTCTCAAACATCGGTTCTCTGTTTCAATCCACTCAAGATTCAAGAAGAAAAGGAAAAATGGTTGGGGTCCAGGACCTGAACCAGCAAAAGCTGCAATCCAACATCCTAAGGTAGCTGATGAGCATTTCTTGTTCTGGAACAAGAACAAGAGAAGACTAAGCTGCCTCCTTGGTCCTTTTCTGTCATCACTCCAACAGTAACTTGAATCCCAGTAAAAGAAAACCCAAGAAAAGAAGGGTAATCGTGATGTGAATGCTTCGAACTGCTCTAAACAACCAAGCCTACAATTCTCATTGGAGAGTATTTGCTAAGAGAGTCAGTCCCTGGTCCACCTTACCTCGCTAAGAAAAATAGGTACTTAATAACTATAAGTGAAGTTGTTAAGTGCCATTAGATGTTATCACATACTTTTGAAAACTCATAATGTTTTGTTATGACAATATGATCCTCTTACCCAACTATAAGGAAATAACTTATGGAACAATAATTAGGCGTGTGGCTTGGTAATGAATCAAGAGTTAAGTAAGACTTGAGAAGAATACAGGCTCTGGGAATAAAGCTAGGCCCCATGCTCAAATTAGCTTTCTCTAGCCATGTGAGCTAGGACAGATGAACCTCTTTTCTCACCATTACATAACTATGTGGAATGTTGTTGTAAGGAGTAGAAATACTACAAGAAAGTGTCATAAGGAGATACTCACTAAAACTTGAGCATTACCTGTGACAATATAATATAGTGTAATGAGCATGAACTTTGGAATCAAAACTCCTGGGTGGTCTTGTTTTGCTGACTATCAAGAGCCCTTAAGTTTGCTTCCTCATGGATGAAATAATTGTAGGATAATTGTATCACCCACCTCAAAATATCATATAGAGGATTAAATGAAGTACTACAGTCAAGCACATTTGGAATTATAAAGCATTTGTTAACATCATCTAAGTGCTAAAATATTTTTACTATAGTGGTTTTTGACGCATACCTCTCAAAAATGCATTCTCTACTTCTTGGCCTTATTGAATATAACCTTATCCTGAGTTTTCAAGATCATACCAATGTTTTTGACGTTTTTGCCTTTTTTTAAAGCTATCTAGCGCCATAGTGACGCCTTTTTACAAACAAATTTTCTTTTAAATTTTCATTGCGGTACAATATACATATAATTCAGTATTTTAATCATTTTAAGTGTTCAATTCAGTGGCATTAAATAATTCATATTGCTATGTAATCATTAGGACTATTCATCTCTAGAACTTTGCCATCATCCCAAGCTAAAATCTGCACTCATTAAACAATAACTCCCCATTGTCACCTGATGATTATTTTTTCCCTTACTCTTTCATCAGGTGTTGCTTCACTCATTAGCAGCAAAACATGTTCATTTCTCTCCACTTCAAAATTTATTGCCAGTAATACCTTGTCCTAAAATTTGTTTTTTAAAAAAGATTTTATTTACTTATTTGGCAGAGCACAAGCAGGGGGAGCAGCAGGTAGAGGGAGAGGGAGAAGCAGGCTCCCCGCAGAGCAGGGAGCCCAGTGCAGGGCTCAATTCCAGGACCCTGGAATCATGACCTGAGCCAAAGGCAGATACTTAACCAACTGAGCCACCCAGCCTATAAACAGCCACCCCCTATAAAAGCCATGTTTGACCCCATACATTCTTTGGCCTCAAACATTAATACAACCGAGTTCCAGCTGGACTCTTCAGCCCTCTTTCTATGCAGAACCCAATATCATAGTCAAAATAAATGGCTATCTTTCACTGTACCTTCTCCTTTCCACAGACTGCTCATACCATTTCTGCCATTGGGAAGGTTTCTCCTATTCATTTTTTGCTACTCCCACCTACATCTATTGGAATCCTTCAAGGTCCAACTCATCCAGTCTATCTTCTCCGGAAAGCCTTCTTGGCCACTATATATGGTACTGAATCTCTCTTTTGATCACTTATAGAAGTTATTATCTAAATTAGTCATGACAGAAATTGTATAGCTTAGTTATTTCTTTGGGGTCAACTGGAGTTCCTCAAAAAAGAATTAAGCTATATTATTCTGTTCATTCAATTATTTGTTCAAATATTTATTATCCATTCAACAAACACTGCCCACTGTGTACAAAGTGCCTAACAGATGTTTGCTGAATAAGCAAATATAATTCTAAGTCCCTGGGCTTTGATGAATGAATCAAGCAACTCCAGCTCTTCTTCTGTTTGAATTCTTGTAAAAAAGAGAAATTTATTTACCTCTCCGGTCTTAGTTGTGCTCCAGATAGTTAATAACCATTTGTAATATAATAATAATCCTATTACATCAGCTACCTATTAAATCAATTAATACCAGGTTTTTCAGCCAATTTGGAATTTAAGTCATACAAACTTGAATGATTCTGTTGATTCTAAAAAGACTGTAATGCTTCAGCTATCCACCACCGTTCACAATTCCCACTTAAGGGCAAGACTATGTATGCAAAGTTATCTTTTGGTTCAGCTTCCTGTATTCTTGTTAGGTGTCATGAAGGGAGAAGTTACACATGGAAGGGAATAAAGGGTTTAGGTCAGTGCTGCTTTCCCCACAGCATAATTCCAACTGAGAAAGTTACTGCCCCTTGGCTTTTCATTGGTCAAGCCTCTCCAGTGAGGAGACAAGGGAGGAAGTTGCTGAGGAGAAAGGATTTGGCAACGGGTGCCTCTACCCTGGACGCAGTGCCACCCATTTTAAAAGAACACCGAGTACTGCATTCCTATTCGGTCTTTCTCTTTCAGCAGAGTCCTCCATGTGCAGCAAAGTTAATCGATACCAAGATATTGATAATGATACTCATTCCCATTGAAGCCACATTTGTTCTCATTATCTCATTCGCGCTTTTCGACAGTCCTGTGAGACAGGCATTATTTCTATTTCACAGAAGAGGAACAGCTCCTAAGCTACAGAGACCAATGAACTACAGGGTCCATTAACTTACTACTCAGCAAGGTAGTAGCTAAGAGCACTCCCTCGGGGACAATGACTGCAGTCTGGAGATCACGGACACTGCCAACACTTCACCAGCCTGGGGCACTCCCTGATAACCCACCTGCCCTGGATTCCCAGGCAGCGGTTACCTTCCCGCGCGACTCAGTAAGCCTTACTAGCCGTCATTCACCCAGCTTCCCCAAAGCAGGAAAATCACCGCAGGTGCGCATCCCAGCCTATTCCCGGCGAGGCAGCACCAAGCTTACAGGGCGAGGACGCCCATATGTCGTCACCCCAAAGGTTCTCCACGAATCCCAACTGAGCATGGTATGGTTGACTCAGCCTTCCAACGCCGAGCTGAACTCTCCCCACAGTAGCTCCCAGTTACCAACCCGCCCATCCCTTGGCTCACAGGCCGCTCTAGCCGCGCACGGAGACAGCAATCTCGTTGCTCCCGCTTGACGTCATCGGCCGGCGCCGCAGCGCGGTGGTGGGCACGCGCAGGCGGAAAAGATGTCTCCGACGCCGCCGCTCTTCAGTTTACCTGAAGCGCGGACGCGGTTTACGGTGAGTGCACGGTGGACGGTGGGACCCTAACCCGGCTCTATCTTTTTTCTCCTCTCCCTGAAAATACTCGAATTTTACCCTGGGGTAAAGCGGGAACTCAGGTGTGTACGCCGCGGTGTCAGCTCCCGGCCCCGACGGGGGCTGGGAGGTAGGAAAGACGCATTACTTGCCTCTTCCGTGCGTCCTGCGCTGTCTGCAGCCGTCCTTCTGCTCGCAGGTCTGTGAACCCGGCGTTTTGGGCGCCTGTGTGACCTGCGTGGAGGACTCATCCGCAGGCTACCTCCGGTGCGGTCGAGCTCTTCTGCAGTGCTCGCTTAGCCGGACAGGTGCCTCCAAAATTGCTTAAGGGTGAGGGCGCCTGTGGTTTTAACCCAGAGAATTGGCTCCTGCTCCTCCTCTTAAACTGCCAGGTGGTAGTTCCGGCCTCTTATTTCCCACCCTTTAGCCCTACATATCTCACTCCTAGGAGATTAACAAGGAGCTCCTGAGTAGGAAAAGGCAAACAAATCAGCTTGGGAATTGTGGCCGGCTGTCATTTTATTCTTACACAATGAGGTAGAGTAGTTTGAGCATTTGGGAAACGCCTTACACAGCGTTTTCATGTTAGCTTACTTAACTCTTAGAATAGCGCAGTGAAGTAGGCAAAGTTCTGTTAACCCTGGTAGATGAGATAGAACTTGAAACCACCCCCTCCCTCAAAAAAGTAAGTGATGTACTTCGCTGGTGTTTCTGACTTCAGACCCAGTATTCTTTTTATGTTGCCCTTCAGAGCCTGAAGAACACTGTTTTAAGTTGCTTGCCTGTATTTGTTTTTAAAATTTGCGCCAATATTTCGAGTCGTGATTCAACTATTCAAATATTTAACTGTGCTTGCCTAGTTCTAGTGACACCAGAATAAAACGTTTTCTTGTGTGCAGGATATTTTTTTATCCCATACAATGAGGGTTGGTTTGTTTGTTAATCAGGGTATATTTTATGTCTTCAGAGTCGTTTTCTTTCTGTGTATTTTGCTGTAATCCCTGGTGCTCCGAAATTCTGCTAAGAGTAACTATTAGAAATATCCAGTATCATATTAGTCACGGAGGGGATTTAAGATAATCTAGTGCTATTTGAGATAATCTAGTGTAGTGCTTCTTAAGGTTCAGTGTGCAATAGAATCACTTGGAGATTCTGGTTCAATAGGTCTGGAATGGAGCCTGAAAGCTGCATTTCTTTTTTTTTTTTTTTTTTAAGATTTTATTTATTTATTTGACAGTGAGAGAGATCACAAGTAGGCAGAGAGGCAGGCAGAGAGAGAGGGGGAAGCAGGCTCCCTGCTGAGCAGAGAGCCCCATGCGGGGCTTGATCCCAGGACCCTGGGACTATGACCTGAGCCGAAGGCAGAGCCTTTAACCCACTGAGCCACCCAGGCACCCCGAAATCTGCTTTTCTAATAAGTTTCCAGGTGATGCCACTGCTGCTGTTAGTAATAAGCATGAACCATAGCCCCTTTATTTAAGAGGAAACTGAAGCACAAAGAGATGAGGAGATATGCCCAAGATTATACCGTCTACTCTTGGCAGTCAGGAATGGACATTTCCAGTGTAAATCAAACTCCTGGGGGTAATGAGATGACTTTCCAAGTGTATGTGAATTTTCGCAGAATGAATGACTTTGCAGTATTTTTGTCTTTCATATTTCCTTTTCTGGTTAAGGTTTTATTTTTAAATAATCTCTACACCCGAAGAGGGGCTTGAATTTATAACCCCAAAATCAAGAGTAACATGCTCTACCTACTGAGCCCAAATCCCTTTTTTTATTGTTTTGGCTTTCAATTATGACTAAGACAATTAGCAAGTATTCGTTGTTGACTTTGTGTCAGGGACTGGGTTGATCAAACTAGAGAAGGTGGGGCTTGAGATGGGTCTTGAAGAATGGATAGAATTTGCATGAGCAGGTGGGAAGAACAGTGAGTGAATACTTGATAGATAAAATGAAAAATAGGTAGACCTTAGTGGAGACTGTTAGGCGGTAATGGGAAATAGGTTGGATAGACTGAGGGACATAACATCAAGGATCTTGAGAGGGAGCTATGAAATTTTAAAACCAAAGCTCCAAAGCTTGTAAATAAGGAGCATTTGGAGATTTAAAAAAGGGCAAGGGCGCCTGGGTGGCTCACTGGGTAAAAGCCTCTGCCTTCGGTTCAGGTCATGATCTCAGGGTCCTGGGATTGAGCCCTGCGTGCCTGCTTCCCCCTCCCTCTCTGCCTGCCTCTGCCTACGTGTGATCTCTCTCTCTCTGTCAAATAAATAAATAAAATCTTAAAAAAAAAAAAAAAAAGGTAGAGTACTCAGAGTTCTCATGAATGTGATATTTAAAGAAATGGTAGGAGGGAAAGCCTGGAATGAGAAAGTCTAGTTGGCAAGCTCTTATCAAGTTTAAAGTGATTAGAGTCTGTATCATTAAGTGGCATTTGAATAAGAATTACTGATAGAATGATTGATAGGTAATTTTTCCCAAGTATAAGTGTTTCCAGTTAGACATATTGTTGATTAATGATGTTTTTCAGTAAATAATAAGCAAAAATCTTTCCACATACATGCTATTTTTATTTTTCTAGAAGTCTACCAGAGAGGCCCTAAACAACAAAAATATCAAGCCATTGTTAAGTACCTTCAGCCAATTACCTGGCAGGTATGGCATTGATATCCATGAAATACATTTGCCGAAATCTTTATACTTACCTTGAGCTGTTTAAAAAATGCAGGTGTCTTTTGTTTTTAATAGTGAAAACGAAAAAAAATGTACCCTTGACCAAGCTTTCAGAGGTGTTCTAGAAGAAGAAATTGTAAGTATGTTTTTCTTTATTGTTAAAATTTTGTTGCCAAATTAATCAATGTTATTTTTTAAGTTGCTTTTATTCTCAGAATGGGTATTTAAACAAGATTATTTTTTCTATAGTGAGCTTGTTACTTTGTGAAAGCTGATTTGATCATAGTATAGGAATTATGTAATAGTTAAGGGTTTTGACAGCACAAGTACAATTTAAGGGTTTGGTTTAATGAATGAGCTCTCTCCAAGTGAATATAAGAAAAGTTGTTATGAGATTTTCCTGAGCAAGAACTAGAATTTGAAGTTGGGCCCTCTCACATTGCTCTGTAACAGTGACACATTCTTTGGTAGCATCAAAGGTCTAGTCCAAGAATGTTTAGCAAGGGAACTGGGGTTCCATGTTCATGATGTGGTAAACTCGTCAGTTATCATACAAAAATAACCAGAGTCTATCCAACATCAGTAGAAAAATTTAACCTAAACATGAAAATTCTGAATTTATTTACCATTAGTGGGGCACCCAAAGGAAAGGAGAACTTTCAGCAGTTTATTCTTAGTTAAATGAAAGTTGTGTCCCAAGAAGCTAGATCCTTTTTTAACAGCCAAATAGTGTTCCTTTCTTTTGAACAATTCTGTACCAAAACTAATTTTTGTCCTCTTCTTCAGACCTAGTCACTTACATGTTGTGAGGCATTGGGCAAGTTACTTTGCTTTTCTGAGCCTGTTTCCTTTGTAAGAGGGAATATAACATTCTTTCAAGGTTGTATAAAATAACAATTAATGAACACTCAAAATATGCTAGTTTCTATAATGTTATAAAATCTAAGCACTACCTCCCTTCTGTTAAAACCTTTACTTAGACATATTGATGCATCATTACAGTTAATTCCCCTGGCCCTGCCTTTGCCCTGTGCCATTGATTGATATGGCCTCAGCACTTCTGTACTTGATTAGCTTGTAGCCATAATCATGCTAATGTAACCATCTTCCTAAGACCATTGGATTTTAAGTGAATCAACCCCTTATTATTTACTTGATCTGTTTTAACAATTAGTGATTTTATTATTATTAGTCATTTTTTGTATTTTCATCTTAGAAAGTAATTTTATTTCCTATAATAAATATGTTTATCTTCTATTTCTTATGCTTTAATGTCAGAGGATAGGTTTTTATTGTTACCAAACGAGTCTGGACTCTGGCCCCTAAATCAAATTGTTTTTTCCTCTGTTGGTAGATAAATCACTCATCCTGTGAAAACGTTTTAGCTATTATTTCTCTTGCTATTGGGGGAGTAACTGAAGGTAAGTACAGCGTTGTTTTTCTAAAGTAATCATGGATGTGACATGCTTTATTTAGAAGTTATTCTCCCTATACCTCTTCATCTATTTGATTTTGTTCATTTTTCAAGTTCTGCCTACCACCTTTGCCAGGAAGTTGTCCCAATGAAATTAGGTCACACTTCCTCGTCTCTAGTATACAACACACATTTTGGCACTTTCTTTGTTTTCCAGTTGTTTCATTCATTCAGTAAATATTTATTGAGCATCTACTATGTGCCTGGTATGCCTGGTACTGAGGTAGGACTAAAAGATTCACTGGTAAAGAAAACATATCTCTGCCCATAAGGAGCTTAGTGGCTAATGGAGGAAATAGATGTGTAAATTTTTTACTGAGGTGTGATTACTGTGAAGTGGGAGTGAAGTGTGGTTGACGTTTCTAAACTCTAGAGGAATCAGGAAGGTCTTAGAAGGAAAGCTGTAACAGGAGCTGGGTTGTGAGGGATAATGGATTTGTCTGGCGGAAAGAGAAGGAAATAGATAGCTATGTAAAGACAAGTTCAGCCTGGCTAAGTTGGATGGAGCAGAAGGGTGAGAGGATGATGACAATGTTGAGGAAGGAAGTGGGGGAGGTAGCTTAGAGTCATTCGTAAAGGGCTGTATATACCGTGCTACCAGGGAGCTATGGAGGAAGAATTGGACTGGGAGAGACTGCTGGCAGAAAAACTAGGTGGGAGGCTATTAAAATGGTTGCAGTGGCAATGGGGATAATTTCAAGACTAAAAGGCATATAGGAAGTACACAGTGCCTAACACATGGTAGGAGCTCATTAAATATTTGCAGAAAGAAGCAGTGAAAAACTAGTTCATCAGTACTCTTTAACAAATTTAGGTGAAATACTCATTAATTCAGGTAATTTTTGTGAAAAGTGCCTTTTAATGCACAAAGCATTACTTACATATTATTATTCTGATACCTGTTCCTACAAAAACTAGAACATTCAAGCTAAAAGTGGTTCACTGGTATAGCAGCAAGCTATTCTGTGAACCTAAGCTTAATTCATAAATTCTAACTTCAACCTTAAACTTTTATACAAGATGTTCATTCAATCAGCATACTTGAATGGGTGCTGCAGTGGAGTGTTCCTTGCCCAGTTTCTGTCAAACAGCAGTCTGCTTAGTTCATCGATTACCTTGATGTGTTACTCTTGTAGACTGTTCTTAACTCTTGAAGTTGTACAATGTATATTTTTAGAACTTCTACTTTATTTGAGAAAGATAAGGATTTCTGGTAAAAGCTTAGATGCTTTTTTATTTTAATTGGATGGAGGAAAAGTACTTCTGGAGAGAGATTATTATTGTATTCTTTATGTGATGTGTTTTCAAATTATCCATAAATATGTTTTGTTGAATTCAACTCAGCAGATATTTATTGAGCTTCTGTTTAGAGTCAGACACTTTGCTGGTTAAAAGTACAAAAATGCCTGCCCTCAGAAAGCTCGTAGTCTACCTAAAAATAAACAAGACACTATAAATGCTCTAATTTATTGATGTTTCAGAAGTGTAGATGGGATGGCCTGTTGAAAGGTATTAGGAGTTTTTTAGATGCACTGATATTTACTGTGTGCTTTGAGAGATGGAGCAGGAATTTGCCACATGAGAGAGGAGGAAGACTGTGTAGACAGAAAAAAGCATTGTATACAAAACCGCGGAAGTATCAAGAGAGAGTATCTGTGGACAAGGTTAAGGTGAAGCAAAGAGGGCATGCAGAGGGTGAGGCACAGGTTGTGAAAAATGCTGGGGGATCACACTATAGTCCAGTTCATCAGAATCATCAGTGAATCTCTGTTTTTAAATGAGATTGCAAAGCTTCAGCTTTGTTTTACTGAATCAGAATCTTGGGAGTGGAATCCAGATAATCTTCTTAGTTTATATAATTAAATGTGAGTTAATTTATGTCAGACTGTGCTGCAACTACAGGCAGGAGTATGCCTCTCAAATCAGGCATTAGGTCAGACAGGGTATATAGTATCTCAGAAACGTAAGTGATGAGGGATTTCAACAGTTAATCTAGTCTGGTCTCATCTCTGGTTTTCCTGCTCCCCTCTGTGATGTCCCTGCAGGTGGTCATCTAGCATCTATGCAATCGATGGGGCTTACTGTTTTGATTTGTTAGTCTTGTCAGGTTTCCCTTATACTGAGTTGAAATCTGCTTCTTTATACCACCCACTGTTTCTTGGCAATTTCCCTCACATCACATTCCAGATGTGACCATACCAGTGCAGAGTAGAGCTGGATATATTACTTCCTTTTTTTGAACATACTATATTAACTGCAGTGTTTTGGGCTTTTTGGGTATTTTCTTTGCATACAATGCTTAAAAGCCTATTTTTCTTAAACACTTAAACACTTAAGGTAACAGTGTTACCTTAAAATAAAATAAGCAGGGAGATGAAAATATATTTAGCTAGTCCAAATGATCTTTTCTTTAAAAAATGTTTTAATTTATTGCTATAGTTAAATAACATTGACTTTTGAAATAAACAACTTTTTACTATACCATTCTTTCCCCTGAAACAGTACTTTTATTTTAAATGTTTAATAGTTGAAAGCAGTATAAAACTTTTTTATTATCTTTTTTCAAGGTAAATCACAAAGATTATTTAGCAACATCATGGAACATTTGGAAATGAGCAAAAGGGAGAATACTATTCATAATTCCTCTACTTATTATTTAAAACTACCATTCATTTTGGTATATGTTTTTAGTTTCTCTAGTCTTCTTAAAAACTTGTATTGTTGTAACCATAATATACGTACAGTTTTGAATCCTGCCTTTTTCACTTAACATTATGTCATAAGCATTTTCCAAGTGATAGTCGTCATAACCATCGTTTTTAATTGGCTGCATTATATTCTTTTGAATAGCTTAGTGGTGAAGAAAACAGACTGTGGAGCCAGACTGCCTGGGTTCGTATCCCAGCTCTACCACTTACTGGCTCTATGGCCTTGGGCAAGTTATTTAACTTCTGTGTCTCAGTTTTCCCATTCTATAAACTGGAGGTGATATTACCTGCCTCATAGGGTTATAAGGATTAAATGTGTTAGTATACGTAAAACACTAAGTGTGCCTGACATATAGTAAATGCTCTAGAAGTGTTATTAAGAATTTTCATCATCATTATTATTGAGTGCACATACCAAAATTTACCTAAGTATGTCCCCATTTGGGGACTTTTAGGTTGCTTTCATTTTTTGTTTCTTAAAAATTTGTTAGGAGTGACTATACTGTTAAGATATTCTTCAGAATTATTTTGCATGGGCTATTTTACTGTACAGGGTTTTTTTTAAACTTTTAAATCGGCTTGTGCTCCACTTGAAGGTATTTGTACCGCATCTACACCTTTTGTATTGTTGGGAGATGTTTTGGATTGTCTTCCTTTGGATCAATGTGACACGATATTCACTTTTGTGGAAAAAAATGTTGCTACTTGGAAATCAGTAAGTGCCTTAGTTTCTTTTTCTGCTAACATGTATCTTTAGATCCAGAGTTCAGAAGATAGATTTCTTTTGCTTATATTTTAGTATTGCTGATTGCCAAAAATTTGTCCTTCTGAGGGAATTATATTGCTGTCTTGAGGGGGCCAAGTAAAAGTCATGGTGTAGAAAAAGTTGAAGTGCAAAATTTGAGTACTAAAAATTAATTTGAAAATGCACACTTTCACGTGTTTAAAACAGTTAATTAGTATCATGTTTTGTTATATATGTGAAAATATATTTAATTGAAAATGCTATTTGTGGGGAAAAGAGTGAAAGTGGCATAGTAGACTCTGTATGTCAGCATTTAATATCTTACTTGCTGTGACTTATTGAAGAGTGTAACAACTTCTAAACAGTAATAGTACTTTCTGTCTTAATTTCAGAACACATTCTATTCTGCTGGGAAAAATTATTTACTACGTATGTGCAATGGTAAGTAATTCAGTTGTAAATGATTGTTTTTTAAAACAAATGTTTTAAAAAAACAGGTGGTTGAATTAAACATCTGTGATAAAATTTTAAAAATAGATTAGTATCTTCATTTTTAAATAACAGACTGATTTATTACAGCTGATAATTCCCTTTAAATTAAACTGTTCCTGTTGTGGGTGTAAACTTAAAACCAAAAAAATTCAGTAAAGTTTATCTTGCCCATGCTAAATTCGTTTTATTCCTAATTTTTTTAATGCTTTTTTGGAACAGTAGTTTCTACTCCCAATTTTGAGAACTGCTTTAGGAAAATACTCTTGACAGACTGATTAACAAATCTGGGTATAGTTGTAATAAACATAGGATGATTTCCTATAACCTTCACTTCCATATATTGTTAGATCTCCTGAGAAGATTATCAAAATCCCAGAATACAGTCTTCTGTGGACGAATTCAACTCTTTTTGGCCAGGCTTTTCCCTTTATCTGAGAAATCAGGTAAGCTCTTATACATTAAATAAATGCTTTTTTCAGTTTTTTAATGGATTAGAAGCTGCTGTGATAATATAATGATGTGTGATTATATGTGATGATAGAATACAGTTAACCCTTAAAGTTAGTGATTTTTTTTTAAGTATAGTTGACATATATTAATTTCAGGTGTACAACATAGTAATTTGACAGTTGGTTCTTTAAGTTCCAAGCTTATTAATAATAAAAATGTGTAGTTGAATTACACATATGTAGATATGAATTATCAAGTCTGTATTTCATTTTATAACATATGCTGATTTTTCTGCTTCCATTTTCTCCTTCACAGTCACTACTGTTTAGGCACACTTATTTCCTTTCATTTCTTTTACCATTTTTTATTGTGAAATATAGCATTCATATAGAAAAGTGCATAAAATAAATGTATACTATAATTATTCTGAATCAAATCCTTATGTAACCACTGTCAAACTCCAGAAAGGGAATGTAACCAGTTCTCCAAAACTCTGCACATTCTGTACACATATGCAGATTTTAATACCTCTTTCCTTCAGTCTTCCTTTCCTTAATATCAGGCTAATATACCACCTACTTCATATGTTGAAAAGGATTAAAGGAATTAAAATACGTGACTATCTTACAACAGTGCCTGCATGCAGTGAGACCCACTGTATATGCTGGTAGTGGTTTCTCTGTGTTTCCTTTTTTGTAATGCTATTGATTTTTTTCCCTTCCTATTTAATGTGATCAAGATGTATTTAGATTACTAAGGTTTTTACTGCTTGTTCTTTAGTGTCACACTACTGACTTTTGTTGTCAGTCTCAATTTTACTTCCTCAGGAAGCCTCTCAAAGTATCTAATCTAAATCTGCCACCACAGTCACTCATTATCACCACCTGATTTCACATCTCTCCCATCTGGCATTTTCAGTGTATTTATGTTGTTTACTTCTGTGTTCTCTGTGCCTAGAACAGTGCCAGATGCCTAGTTGCCATTTAAATCTGTGATAAATGAAGGCTGTGTTTTGTGAAACTAAATGTGCCCCCTCCTAAGTACTAATACATAGTTTCTTTTCTGGAAGTTATAGAAGATACAAGAATAAGATTTCAATTTTCAGCCTTTTTTTTTTTTTTTTTTACATTGCATAATCCAAATTTGGTTGTGATATGGCCTTCTTATAAAATGTAGCTGGATTTGGAATGTTAATTTTTTGGGGGATATGTGAATTTAGGTCAGGAAGGAGAGTGGCCTATAAATTTCCTTTCCTGTAATGATCTTGTCAGATTTTTGTAGTGAAGTAAACTACTTTCATAAAATGAAAGTTTTCACGTTTTTCTTCTTTTCTGGAAGACTTGGAGTAATTGTGTATTATTTCTTTCTTGAATCTTTGGTAGAATTTACAAGTGAAAAAGCCACAATAAAATTTTGTGGCTATGGATTTGATTTATGTAACAGATTTAGAACCATTCAGACTTTTCATTTTTTCTTGAGACAGTTTTGGTAACTTTCCCCCCCTAGGAATTTGTGAATGTTATCTAAAATTTCAAATGTATATTATTTATAGCTTTGTTTTTCTTTTCTATTTTTTAATTGAAGTATAATTAACATATAGTGTTTGTTTCAAGTGTATGATATAATGATTCAGGAATTCTGTTACTCAGTGCTCATCAAGATAAGTGTATTCTTAATCCCCATTATTTGTAGATTTCATCATTTTTTTAAAGAACAATTTAGACCTCTATTTCAATGTACAGCATTGCTAATTTGGCAGGACATAAACAATTTTTTTCTTTCTCTTATTGACTGGTTGAAAAAACCAATATATTGCTAAGGTAGCAATATGTTGCTAAAGGTAGCTTTAAACAATGTATATCTTTTAATAAAGGTTGTTTTTAAATTAAATTTCTAAATTATAAAAATAACACAACCTATTTCAGAAAATTTGGATGATGAAGGAAAAAAGCTGTTTATGATTAATCCTACCATCCTTACATAAGCTAGGTTGACATTTTGGGACATTTTCTTTTAGTATGTTTTTTAAACATTTGTAGATGCTTGGCATTCACTAGGGTATATCCCAAGACCTTCAAAAATCCAGTTCAGCATGTAATTTATCATGTGGTGAAGTATGACAGATTTTTTATGTAATTACGGTGTGTGCTATATAGGGAGTAGACAAACATATTTTAAGTAGTCAGTGCTAAATGGGCAACCAGATTCATTCACTAGCTAATGACTTGATCTAGCATAGTTTTTTTCACTTTAACTTTTTGTTCTGAAATAACTTTAGACATAAAGAAGAGTTGCAAAGATAAAAGTGAGAGTACCTGAATAACCCTCATGTAATGTTAGCCTCTTACGTGATCACGGTGCAGTTACCAAAACTAAGAAATCAACATTGGTGGTACATCACTGTTAACTATAGACTTTATTTGGATTTTACCAATTTTATCACTGTTTTTCTTTTTCTGTTCAAGAATTCAATCCAGAAGCCCACATTGCTTTCAGTTGTTACACTGTTTTACTCTCCCCAGTTTCAGACTTTGCTTTTTTCATGACTTTGACACTACTGAAGAGTACTGATCAGTATTTTGCAGAATGTCCTTTAGTTTAAAATATGTGTGATTTTTTTCATAATTAGATTGTTATGGATTTGGGGGAAGACTATAGAGGTGATGTGACCTTCTTGGTACATCATTTCAACATGATGTTGATATGTCTTGTTACTGGTGGTGTTATCCTTGATCACCGTATTTTTCTGTTGCTAGGTTGAACTATTTTTGCATTTGTAATTAATATATGAAGGGAAGTACCTTGAGGCTCTGCAAATACTCTTTTTCTCCTTAAACCTTTGCCCACTAATTTTAGTATTGATCAGTGAATTTTGCCTACAGCAATAATTTTTAGGTTGCCCTGGTGGTGATTTTCTATTTTTCTTATGCCTTCTACATGTATTTCTTGGGATTCTTCATAAGCAAAAGTTGTCTTCTCTCCCTGTTTACTTACTAATTCAGACATCTGTTTCAGTGTGAATTTGTAGATATTTTATTCTCTGGGTTACAATCCAGTTATTTAGTTTCTCACTCAGATTGTTTTAGTTTTGCCCATTGGGAGCTCTTTCATATTTTCCTCATATGAGAAGATAGTCTGGGCTCCTCTGTTGTTTTCTCTACCCTACCCTTGGAATCACCTTCTGCTCCAAAGAGCTTAAGAATGGTATTTAGAAGCCAATATCTGGGCCCCTGATCTGCTGATTACTAGTGGGATATCACTGCTTCTGGGTTCAGTTGGTGGACAGAGCTAGGAAGCATGTATGTATACTAACCCTTATATGCACATACGTCTATGTTTACTTCTGTATCTGTCTGCGTATGTATTTTTACATACCAACATGTTTACATGACCAATAAGAACCATGAGAACAGACTTCTCAGTTTAATCCAGCACCAATATTCCTGCTCATTTATAAGTTTGTTCTTTGACAGTGAGAAAACTCTTAATAACTAAAGTATATTTACTGTATATGTTGTTAAACATTCTCATTTTCTAATTAATACAATTTTTATTTGTGCTTCAGCAAAATTATAAATTATACATTGCACTCTGTAAAATTGTTCTAGACTTTCATTAATAACAAGGACAACTATATTTGTTATAATGTATGTAGAATTCTAAATACTCTAAAGGCACCTTAAAGAATGAATTTTAGAAAGGATTTGGAAATCACATGTGGTGTTATTTCTGACTTGATCTTTTGTTAAATTATGGATTTATCATTTTATATGTTTTGGTTATATGACACATTTATAGTCTTAAATTTAGTTGTTTGGTAGAATTGCTTTGAAAATCTTTTCTTCTTCTCTTTAATAGGTCTTAACTTGCAGAGTCAATTTAATCTGGAAAATGTCACTGTTTTCAATACCAATGAGCAGGAAAGCACCCTGGGTCAGAAGGTGAGGCTGATAAGAAATCTAATCTTATAAATAAAACTTATAAAATCTAATCATATTTATGGGTGCCTGGGTGGCTCAGTGGGTTAAAGCCTCTGCCTTCGGCTCAGGTCATGATCTCAGGGTCCTGGGATCGAGCCCCGCATCAGGCTCTCTACTCAGCAGGGAGCCTGTTTCCTCCTCTCTCTTTGCCTGCTTCTCTGCCTATTTGTGATCTCTCTCTGTCAAATAAATAAATAAAATCTTTAAAAAAAAAATCTAATATTTATAAGTGTGTTCTAAGATAACTCCTATGAATGGGTCTTCTTAGTCACCCAAAATTTTGAAAACCTTTATTTCTAATTTCTAGAAATAATGTGTATTCTGTGTAGAAAATGCAGACAAAACAGAAATATTTAAAATAGAAAGTACAACTACCCCATAATCCAAGACCCCAAAGATAATCACTCTTAGCATGTCTGTCTGTCTTTATAGGACTTATTGTGTGTGTAGTTTTATTCTAAAAATGAGGTCAGATGATACATATTGTTCTGAAATTCACTTTCTTCTTTTAACAGTGTAAAATGGATGCATTTCTGTATCAGTACATTTAGATCTGAGTGTTTTAATGGTTCGTATTAAGTCTTCTAAGTGGATATTTATTGTAATCCTGTCAGTGGGCATTTAGATAATTTCTGATAGTGAAAAATGGTTAACAGCATTACAATGAATAGTACTTCATATATAACATTGCTTAATTATGCAGGTGTTACCTTAGCATAAATTCCAGTAAATGAAATTGTTGTGTCAGTGTATGCATATATCAGATTTTAATAGCTGTTGACCAGTTACTTCTCAAAAAGGTTGTACCCATTTATATCATTTATATTTATATCATCACCAGTGGCACTTGGAAAATGCCTGCCTATTTTCCCTGGGAATTACCAGTTTTTAAAAATCTTTGCTTAATTGATACATGCTTGAAAAGTAAATGTTTGTTTTAACTTACATTTCCTTGGTTATCAGTGAAGGTGAGGGACCTACTATATGTTTATTGGAATTTATTTTTCTTCTGTGCCAATTAGAAGCAATGAGAAAGAGAATTACTTATTCATGCCATTTGCCCATTTTACTTTTGAAATATCTTTTTCTTACTAATGTGTAGAAGCTCATATTGAATATTATTAATTCATTGCCTACCATTTTGTTGAAGTTTTTTTTTTTCTCAGTTTATAGTTTTTCTTACAACTTTATTTATGGTGCCTTTGCTGTATAGAACTTTTAAGTGTGGATATAATATTAATGTTTGTTGGTCTTTCATTTAGTTGTTTCTGGTCTTGTGTCATGTTAAAGGCTTCCACTCCAGAAGAATAAGTTACTGTTGTTTTCTTTTGATGCTTTTATGATTTATTTTTTTCTTTTAAATCTTTAATCCAACATGAACGTTGGTATATGGAATAGGTTATGTTATAATTTTATTTTTTCCAAATAGTGAGCCAGTTAACTCAGAACCATTTGTTAAGTAATCCATATTTGCCCTCTGATTTTTAAAAGGACATCAGCTATAATCACTTTATTTTTAAGGATTATTTATGACATATCCAAAAGACAGTCCAGAGTTGGGAAATTTCTGGACATTCAGCACTTGTTCTTCACTTAGGAACAAGTTATGAAGTTTGAAAAATTATTACTTAGATAAAACTAATATCTCACAGTAAATTAGATTATTTTACATAATTTGTTCCTTAAAAGGTAATTATCAATTTGGAAATGATGTTGACTTTACCTAAGATTTTTAAAAATTTTAGAGGCAGGGTGGGGGGTCGTGGGGGCCAAGAAGGGAAAAAAATGAAACAAGATGGAATCGGGAGGGTGACAAACCATAAGAGACTCTTAATCTCAGGAAACAAACTGAGGGTTGCTGGGGAGTGCGGGGGTAGGGATAGGGTGGCTGGGTTATGGACATTGGGGAGGGTATGTGCTATGGTGAGTACTGTGAATTGTGTAAGATCGATGATTCACAGACCTGTACCCCTGAAGCAAATAGTACATTATATGTTAATTTTTTTAAAAGATTTTTAAAAATTTTGTCTTTCATTTTTGTGTATCTTTTGGTGCTTCTTGGACTATTTCATATAAACTTGTTATTTTGAATTTCTCACTATAGAGCTAGACACTCAGCATATCCTAAAGTGTTCCCCAATAATAAGAGTTCTCTGTGGGGTTGGGGAGAATTTTATGGTGCTCGCTTCGGCAGCACATATACTAAAATTGGGGAGAATTTTATGGTCCAATTCCAATTGGGGACAAAACTACTTAGGTATACTTTGAGTTATTTACTGCAATTCTTAAAGTTCTTAATATATATAAGTATATAAGTGTGTAATACGCTTCTCTCTAAAAGGTCATTATATATATTTCTAAAATGTATTTTGCCATAGACCCTTTATTCCCATAGAGAATCTACAGACCGTGTTTGGAGAAATACCGATTTAAAACTTTCTACTATATCTTCATGACTATCTTATATCATCATCATACTGCTCTTGAGTTCTCAAATCCTTGTCACATAGAATTGCCATTGCCTTAAAGATTAACGGTAGATCTAGACAGAAGTGCAACTAGATTTCTCTAACAGTGTTTGTCTAGCAGTGTGTGAATGGTGTTATTCCAGCATGTCTTCTGCCTGACAACTGCTTTATGACAGACTGTACAATTTTTTAAATTTAGCACACTGAGGATAGAGAAGAAGGAATGGATGTAGAAGAAGGTGAAATGGGAGATGATGAAGCTCCAACAACTTGGTGAGTTTTAGAAGTTCAGATTTCATGATTTACAATAGTATGTTAATAACTTATCAAATACTAGTGTCAGGATATACACAAAGAGGAAGAAATGCTTACAGATTTATTTGTATTTTTTATGCATATTACTTAAAATTATAAATCCTAAATCACTAATAGGCTCTGTTAGTTGGTTTCTAAATTACATTCTGACAGTTCATTATTTACATGGTCTACTGTTTGCATATTCCTCACATTTGGAAAGCCAACCAACCATAGGCAACCTAGAGACTTCTCCCCTTTTTCCTTCTAGTTAACTATGTGGACCTAGTGCCTGTGGATAATGAGCTGACTTTTAATGAAGTGAAAGGAATAAAGTGGGAGGAATAAGTAACCTCTTTTCCATCTCCCCTTCCCACTCCCATCTCTTGTTTCCCATCTGCTAACTCTGTGCTTTCTTTCCAAATGATTTCTTCCTAATGCTGATTAGAAGCAATGAGGAAGAGGAAAAGGGAGATATGAAGGAAAGTTTTCACTTTCAGGTGTCTGAGTTGACAAAAGTTATCATCAGTTGCAATTGATTTTCTGGAGGATCAAGAAGAGTTTCCAGTATCTGCACAGGGAGACATATTCCTGGCATGCCAGATTTCAGATTCAAACATGTATCTCCAAAGAAGCATCGAGAATAATGTGGCTCCAGGCTGAATTCCAGTCCTAGTCATGTAACCTTAAACAAGTTATCTAACTTCCCTGCAACTCAGGTTCAGTGTCTTTAAAATGAAGTAATGCCACCTACCTGCTTGTTGAGATTATTAAATGAGATGCTGCTTGGACATGGTCTGTTAAGGTAGAGCATAGTTACCCTTATTACTACCATAGTCGTTTTTGTTACATATAGCGATATATGGAAAACAGTAGAACAGTATTTATTCAGTAGCTATTATTACTAGCTATAGTTCTGTGTTTTGAGTTTTTTTTTTTTTTTAAGACCTATTTGTTCATGTACATTATGGATAGCGTATGCTTTTAGGGTCTGGCCTGAGCCACATCAAGGACTAAGGTAGTAAGCTCCAACATAACAAGTCACCTGAAATGTAAAAAGAGCCCTCAAAGACAAACTGCCCAATGCAGTTTTGTCTAGTTAGACTCTGCCAAAGCCTTTACAGATATGTCAGCCCATTGATTGTTTATAAGCTAGTCCCAGTTGCAGAAAAATCACTTAAACAGGATTCAACTCTCACTTGCCTCTCAGTCTGTCACAATCATTATATTTCTTTTTTTTTCCCCTTTTTTTATTGAAATGAAGTTGACATACAATATTACATTAGTTTCAGGTATACAACATAGTGATTCAACATTTTTTTTTTCTAAAGATTTTATTTATTTGACAGAGAGAAATACAGGGAGAGAGGGAACACAAGCAGAGGGAATGATAGCGGGAGAAGCAGGCTTCCTGCCAGGCAGGGAGCCCAATGCGGGGCTCGATCCCAGGACTCTGGGATCATGACCTGAGCCGAAGGCAGACGCTTAACGACTGAGCCACTCAGGCGCCCCGATTCAACATTTATATACATTAGGAAGTGATCACCAGGATAAGTCTAGCTACCATCTGTCAACCATACAGTTACAATATTGTTGTATTGTTGACTATATTCCCTATGCTATACTTTACATTTGAGTGACTTATTTTAAAACTGCAAGTTTTACCTTTTAATCCCCTTCACTATTTTTTGAATGGAGGAAAAGATTGAGAAATTACTTTGTGACAAAGTATCTGTATCACCAGAGTGTCTTAGACACTGTAATTTACAAAGAACATATTACCCATGTATCTATGGTATGAAGCCCGTTTCAGATTAGGCTCAAATACACCAGTAAAAAAATTTTGTACTAAAAAAAAATCCAATATAATGTTCTATAAAATCACTAATTGAATATTTAAAAAAATATGTCAAGTTGCAGAACATCTTGGTTAAAATAGTTATAAAACGTTTTATTTTTAGTAACTCTCACCTTAATTTGTTATGGTTTGCATATACAATAAGTAGTCACATTTGCTTTGTGTGGATAAATACAGAATCCAAATGTATCTGTGGAATGGTGAAGTTAGAAGGCACATTGCAATGAATCAGAACATTAAAGGAGGGTAAAGAAGTGACATTGAGTGTAGACAACTCTTTCAAGATGTTTAGATATGAAGGAAAGGCCATGGAGACACAGCATGGATTGGAACTTTCAGAGGAGAGGATTTTTTAAAAATGTTAGTGCCTCGGGGCACCTGGGTGGCTCAGTGGGTTGAAGCCCCTGCCTTTGGCTCAGGCCATGATCTCAGGGTCCTGGGATCGAGCCCCGCATCGGACTCTCTGCTCGGCAGGGAGCCTGCTTCCCCCACTCTCTCTGCCTGCCTCTCTGCCTACTTGTGATCTCTCTTTCTCTGTCAAATAGATAAAATCTTTAAAAAAAAAAAAAAAGTTAGTGCCTCAACTATAAAAGCTTCCAAGTAGTCATATATTAATACTACTTTCAGAGTTCTTCTGTGAGGCATCTCAAATAAATACTAGGCCAACTAAAAATAAAAGAGAGATCGGAAGCTTTTACAAGTAGGAGATGATAATTAAGACCTTAGATTATTGTTAATATCAAGCATTAAATTAAGATGTGAGTTTTCTAGCAACTGAGACAGTAATGGAACACATAATGGTTACACAATTCTCGTTCTCTGATTAGAGGTAGTATCCCATTTCTTAACAGGCAAACTTTCCTTATACTACATTTCAAGAGGTGTTTATTATATTCTTATATGTGGTAACTGAGTAACATTTTGTGTGTGCATATAACTGTATATATAAAACTATATGAAATCTTTGAAAGCAGTTTTTTTTCAAGAACATTATTGAGTGTATGGAACTACATAAATACTGGTTATAGTATTATTTCATGGGTGTAAATCATATGTGGCTTTTTCTTTTTCTAATTTACTTGCACATTTTGGAAAATGTTCCTTTTGTGGTTTTGGTTTTTTTGGTGTGTGTGTGGCTTTTTTTTTTAACTTTGTAGAAAACCCAAACTTATAACCTTATTGTTAGAAATCAATAAAATCACTTCAGTTATAGAAAATAGTTTGTCAGTTGATATTCAGATCATTGTTTTCCTGTTTTCAGAGTTGGTACTAGGAAAGAGTGTAGAAAGAGTAAAAGTTAACATGCCCATTAGATTCTTTCAAATACTGCTGGTTCTTGATAAAACTTTTTTGGCAGGAGCTGGATTTTGGTCAATTAAAAGTTGTCAGTTCTCTTCATTATTGATTTGAAGGAAGATCCTCATGTTTCAAATACTAGTAATTGGTCTAGCAAAGTTAGCGTTCTTTTATCAAAATTAGCTAGCTTGCTTAATTATTTACCTCTATACATAATTCAAAGTGATTGTAATCTGGGTAAGTACCTAAAGATAATTTCAAGCCTCTTTTGTAAAATAAAGTGCATGTACTCTGTGACTGCTATTTCCTTGCAGACCAAGGACTTTTTCAATTATTGCCAAGTTCACAGCTTAGTTCCAGACAGTTAACAGTTGTCAGAAGTATGAATGTAAGATAAGTGATCTGTTACTGTGTGTGTAGATGTATGTGGATTTTTAAATTGATATGCCAATCAATACAAATTTGATAAAATTCTTTAAACAGACATATTATGTTACCAACTTGTAGTTCGTAATCTTAACCATATGTGAATTAGAGTCCTATGGTGAGAATCTTCATCAAATGCGGTTCCGTATGTTATACTAAACTACTTTTACCTTTGTCGTTGTTTGTTTTTGTTTTTGTTTTTTTTTAAGATTTATTTATTTAGGGGCACCTGGGTGGCTCAGTCAGTTAAGCGTCTGCCTTCAGCTCAGGTCATGATCTCAGGGTCCTGGGATCCAGTCCCACATCAGGCTCTCTGCTCAATGGAGAGCCTGCTTTTCCCTCTGCCCCTCCCCCTAGTCAGGTGCACTCGAGCGCACGTGCGCTCTCTCTCTCTCTCTCTTTGACAGAGAGAGAGATCACACGTAGGCAGAGAGGCAGGCAGAGAGAGAGGGGGAAGCAGGCTCCCTGCCGAGCGGAGAGCCCAATGTGGGTCTCAATCCCAGGATCCTGAGATCAGGACCCAAGCCAAAGGCAGAGGCTCTAACCCACTGAGCCACCCAGGCACCCCTACCTTTGTCATTCTTAACTAATGCCTTTTAAGACGTTTTTGTAGAAAACCGATTTTTTTTTTTTAAGATTTTATTTATTTACTTATTCATTCATTCATTCATTCATTCATTCATTCATTTATTTGACAGAGAGAGATCACAAATGGGCAGAGAGGCAGGCAGAGAGAGAGGGGGAAGCAGGCCCCCGCCGAGCAGAGAGCCCGATGCGGGGCTCGATCCGAGGACCCTGAGATCATGACCTGAGCCGAAGGCAGAGGCTTTAACCCACTGAGCCACCCAGGCGCCCCAGAAAACTGACTTTTTACACTAGCAAGTCATTTTTTACTTTTCTATTCTAACCTTCCTTTACATATATATATAAAATAAGGCATTTTTCAGTCTTTTAAACATTGCCCTCCCCCACAAAAAAGCTTAAAAAGTACATAAAAATTATACTCATTTAATTTACTATACTCCTTTAAAATGCGTTATGATACTCCCTAGTCATTAAAGTAATTTTAATGTAATTAATTTTAACTATAGTACATAATTTTAATGTAAGTAATTTTAAATAATATCCATCTTAAAGATGAAGAGTGGAAGATTACTTCCTATTGTTGACCAGAACAGAGAAGTTAAGACTCTTAATATCATAGTGCTGTGTGGATCATTAAACCTCCTTCCTGTTTTCCCACATAAAATTAGAGTTTTCCTTGGAACACTTGTACGGCTGTGATGCTTAGAAAAAATGCTAACTGTAATCCATAGATTCAGTTTATTAAGGTTTATTTAGAAAGAATAGAAGGTAGTACACAATTGTGTTTACAAGTAAAATTAATTTTACAGAGGTGATTTGAAAATTTTTGTGGATATTTGAGGATATGAGCTAGTCAATATCTAAAGCATTTTTTATAATGGCTGTTTTGAATGATACAGATTTTGTTAAAAACAAATCTCTTGGGTAAAAAAGTCTAAAATGTTTAACTTAAAATTAAAACAACAATTTTGGTAAACTTAATAAAAGAATGTATTGATACTGCAGATTGTAAGAGTGAAATTGCAAGTTGAATTACTAATGCTGTAATAAAGACACTGAACAGGAGGCAATTTATTTTTATAATACTGAGTTATGTATTTTACATATTTGTCTCATGCTATGGCTTTTAGCTTAGGTTTAAGGTGACATTAGCTTAAACAATGTGGAAGTTGATTTCTTTCTTATGGAAAAGTCTGGAGACAAGCATTTCAGAGCTGGGAGATTGTCTAGGGACCTATGTTCCTCCTAACTTCTTGTCCCACCATCTCTTAGTGTTTGCTTTTTTTCTGGCCAGCAGAAAGGGAAAAAGGAAAATGGTAAAACATGGCCCCAAATTTGTACATATGACTTTTACTTCCAACTAGCCAGAACTTAACCACAGGGCTATATGTAGCTGCAAGAGAGGTTGAGAAAGATAGTCTGTAGTTCTGAATAACCATGTATTGAGCCACAGTTCAGGAGTTCTACCACTATAGATAAAGTGGGTCTGTTAGGGTCTATGAATTCCCTGAAATTGTTTATAAAAGTTTGTTTAAGTGAGAATATACACTTCTCTGGGGAGAGGAGCTATAGCTTTCATCAGCTTCTTAAAGTGGGGTATGACCTAAGAAAAGTTAGAAGCACTTAGATATTTCTAAAAGAACTTAAATTCTTCAACATTTATTTTATTAGCTCCATTCCAATTGATTACAACCTGTATCGAAAATTCTGGTCACTTCAGGATTACTTCAGGAACCCTGTGCAATGCTATGAGAAGATTTCATGGAAAACTTTTCTTAAGGTGAGTTCACTCATAGACTACCCAAAACCCAATATTCTACAGTTAATGGCAGAGGCAAAACTTGACTCTTATCCAGCATACTTTTTATTATATAATTTTACATCTTACATTATTATGCCTACTTCATAATGTTAAACCACTGATTTTGTGGAGTACTTTGTAAATGACTTAGGGATTTAAAAGTTCATAATTACAGCCTTGGGTTTTTTGTTTGTTTCTACATAGTATTATCAACATGAACTGATGAATTTTTGTCGAATATATTGTCTTTACTTTGCACAAAATTATTTCAAGTATCCTGTTAGAACAGGAGTTGCAAACTAATGGCCATGGGCCAAATCCAGGCTCCTGCCTGTTTTCCTAGACAGAGATATTGGCACACAGCCATGCTAATACTTGCGGCTTTGTTTGCTGTAAGGGCAGACTTGAGTAGTGTGACTGAGACCATATGAGCCATATAGCCTGTGAAAATTAATAGAAGGAAACCTCATTTAAAATGGAATCAGGGGGCGCCAGGGTGGCTCAGTGGGTTAAAGCCTCTGCCTTCAGCTCAGGTCATGATCTCAGGATCCTGGGACGGAGCCCTGCATCAGGCTCTCTGCTCAGCAGGGAGCCTACTTCCCCCTCTCTCTGCCTGCCTCTCTGCCTACTTGTGATCTCTTTCTCTCTGTCAAATAAATAAATAAAATCTTTAAAAATAAAATGGAATCAGGAAGCCAGCAGAGGGACTCTCACATTCAGCACTTGTTGTCATTTGTACAACCAACTGACAGAGATGGACCTTGCTAGTCAAAGTACTTTACTATCGCAAGAGAAGGAAGATTTCTTCCTCTCCCAGCAACAGTCCAACCAATGAGAGGCAGTCACAGCTCAGCCAATGAGAAGCCACTATACTTGGAACTCCCAATTTAGTCCAATGGACTTCTAGTTTATAACAGCCCCTACTGATTCCTCCTTTCCGCTTTAAAAGAGCATTCCTCTTTGTTCTCCTAGAACTGGAGCTTTCTTGTCCCAGGTTACAATTCTCAGCTATTCCCAAATAAACCCATATTTTTTTTTTTTGGCTGGTGAAATAACTGACAGTTTAATTTTATTTTGAGGACTTAATTATTTTAGAGAGAACATGAGCATGAGGGGCAGAGGGGGAGAGAGAAAGAATCTTAAGCTGACTCCACCCTGAACACAGAGCCTGATGCGGGACTTGATATAAGGACCCTGAGGTCATGACCTGAGCTAAAACTAAGAGTCAGATACTTTAACCGACTGCACCACCTAGGCGCTCCTGGTAGTTTTATTTTTAAGGGTAAGAAGCATATGGGTACCTTGCAGGCTCAGTCAGTAGAGCATGCTACTCTTGATTTCAGGGTTGTAAGTTCAGGTCCCACTTGGGTTGTAGAGATGACTTAAAAATAAAATCTTAGACAAAAAGGTTAACAAGCCTAACATACTTACTATCAGGAAAAAAAATGGGTAATCCCTGTTTTATAAGAATTCTCTTTATTTCTTTTACTTGGCTAAATACCAGTTGTCCTTTTTGGTTGTAGTCAAAATCCAAGGTAAATAGGTAGCTCCTAAAAGTAGCATGGTATGTGTTCAGAGTAAGTGGTGAGTGAGAAATCATGCAGTATTGTTCCCCAGCTGGATAGGATTTAACATCATTGTTTTATGTGGTCACAGCGTTTAGCACAAGAAATGCTTGAGCATTTTCCATAGCTGGTTAAACATCTAATTTCACTTTTAAATTTCTGTGTACTTTCAAAGCATTACTTTCTCTGTTTGCCCCTTAAACAAACTGCATAAGACATTACATTTCTTTAGTAAAGAGCTTATTCCTATTTTGACATACCATGAACTCTTCATACCAACTAGTTTTAATCCTATTTGCCATCATAGTTTTTCTTTTTTAATGTTCTTTACAGTGTGCATACGTGGTTAACTATGAGTAAATGCTAGGTATTTTGATATAGGATAGCACTGAAAAAATTATTGGGCAACAATTCCAAATAAAACTAATTGGTATTTTTATTTTGCAGTATTCTGAAGAAGTTCTCGCTGTTTTTAAGAGTTATAAATTAGATGATACTCAGGCCTCCAGGAAAAAGATGGAAGAATTAAAAACTGGAGGAGAACATGTATATTTTGCAAAATTTTTAACAAGTGAAAAGGTATAAATTTTTCTTTTTTGCTAATCGTAATAAGTAATGGTCTTTTTTTCTATTTAGCTTATATTCTTTTTAAGTTAAGTTTCCTAGAAAAGTTTATTTTTGGTTAAAAATGGTAAGTATTAGTTTGAGAGTCTTGTGAATTCTTTGCACAAGTAAGAATAATTTTATTTCAGGGGTGAAAGAAGTTATTCTGCATTTCTATTTTGTAGGCTTATTTTACAGTTTAATTATTGTCAGGTGTATATATTTTGAACCTCATGTTAGGATTTAATTTACATTTATGAAAATAATATTTCATAATTAGTTTGTCATTTAAGAACAAATAAGGGGTTTAAACATTCCCTGATAAATTTTATTTACACAGTTTATTCAGTAAATTTTGTTCAGATATAGTGTTTAGGAATTATGTAAATTTTCCAGTCAAGATGGCACAGTAAGTGTCTGTTTTGACTTAACTCCCTTTGCTCCAAACACATAGAAATGACAGGTAAAATATAAAAGGAAAAAACCCAAAAGACAAAACTTGTTTCCTTCCAGAAACAAGAAAAATTTCTTAATGGACCAGAAACACCAAGTAGTGAGTGAAACTGAAGTCTCAGGCCTGCTGGCATCATCCCAAGCAGGTGGTGACACCCAAGAGTTTGTCTAAAAGTGATAGACACCAGGTGTGTTTCATGTGGGTCCAGGGACCAGAGCCAGATTCACTGCTTAAAGCCAGGAACTGGGGTGGAACTTTACCTATTTTTGAAAAGAAGCTAAGAAAAAAATGTTACCAATATTCTGCCCAGGGCTGTGGATTCATAGGAAGCTATGGATCAAGGGATAAGAAAGATACAGCTTTGTGTCAAGCTTTTTGTCGGCTTGCTCTGTACTGGACATGTGATATCTGCATATAGTAATGAAATAGTTGGCTCCGGAAATTCATTATAAGGCTTTTTCCAAACTTGACTCCAGGGGCCCTAGAAATGAACGCAGAGCTACTGACAAGAAAGGATGTACACAGGGAGAAAGAAGGAGAAGTAAACAAAACAAAAGCCTCTCATTCAAAACTTTGATACATTGCAATTTCAAAATTCATAAATGCAATACTAGGAAAGATCAGCAACCAAATCAATTATTGGGATATATATGTATTTATTCCAGATACACGGCTTGACTATGATTTTAAAAACTTTAAAATATGTTTTAGATACTCAGAGAGATAATTGATGATCTAGCATCTACTGAGAATGAGTAAAAAATTGTGAAACTGAAATAGGCAGAAATGAAATAGAATGGTTGACTATGACAGCTAATTGAGAGACTTAGAAATGAAAAACATGATCATCTAAACCAAAGCAGAACATACAGAATTAAACTATAGATTGGACATAGATGAAAAGAGAACTAGTGACTGGAAGATAATGATAAGAAGTTTACCCAGAACATGCAGATATGGGGCGTTGGGGTTGGGGTGAGGTGGGAGTTGTTTGTGAACTTGAAGGAGCAGTTAAGGGCAATGCATGGTCAATTGAGAAATTCCAGGAAATATTCAATAGGATTTTTAACAAAATAGAATGGTGGGAAAACTATATTTATAGAAAAGAATTAAAGGTAATACCAAGTTCTCAGATTAAAAGTATGCTACAACTACCAACAGGTTAAAGTTAAATCCATACTTCAGTACATCATGCTATAATCCCAGAGATAAAGAGAAAACCTTAAAAACCAAAAGAAAACAACCTGTAGCTCTTACACAGCAAAGAGATAAAAGGGGCACAGAAAGGAATATAGACGATTTTGTAAACCCAACTAATGGCAGAAAGGGAGAAAAAAATACAAAAAGAAAGAAAAAAATCCAACTATATCAATAATAGCAAATATAAACAAATATAAGACAGATGATTTACCAGAATGGATTTTTTTAAATCTGGCCATATTTATTAATTGAAATATATAAAAACTCTCTGGTTGAATAAAGAATTCAAAATTTTTATTTTACCCTTTTTAGAAGGAAAGAAAATCCCAGAGCTCTTCTAGCTTTAACAAAGAACCTTCCTAAAAACACACTTCAGAAAGCTTACATGTCTATTTAAATAATACTGGGGCAAAAAACTTCTAAAATAAAACCAGTAAAATTTGTGTACTTTTAGGAGTTACAAGTTATATTTTTCAGGACATGACAGCTGTTTCAAAACTTTGGATGTTGTTAAAGCTCTTTGTATAAATAACATTTCTATAAATAACATTTCTAAGGACATTTTAATAATAGAAAACAACAAGAATACACACTTTCAGAGAAATTTCCACACTGGAGTATAAATTCTATGCCTTCATATTGGTTTCCATTTACCACTTTCTCAGAACTGGCTCTCAGAGTAGTTTCCTTATTGATTCTTTCTGAGCTTTCTTTCACCAGCAGTGAGGAGAGCATGAGCTTTCCAGGGTTAAGCTCTGGAATTCTGTTACTTAATACCATGAGGGGTAAAAACAGCTTTGAGAAGCTTCACACTTTATAATATAGAAAAGAGAAAAGGCACAGAGAATTGTAATGAAGAGAATGTGATACATGTTATGTTTTGTATCTTCACTTTTCTTCTTTACTGCCTCTTAAGTAACAATTTTACCTTAAACTTAGATCTGTATAAGAACCCTTCTTGTACATACTTCATATTTTTACGGTGTATTTGCAGTGTTTACTACTCAGTATCCAAATGAAAATATGTGTAGTGCATTACCTATAGCATTAAAAATATGCACCATTTTATAAGTTTTACTGTTCCTCTGAAAGAAGCCTTCCACATCTCTGTAATACTTTACACAATGTTTTAAATCCATTTGATACACTTGCACATCTAATGGGAATGTTATTATACCCAGAAGGATTGTGTTTTGCTTACATGAATATGATCATACTTTTCCTTAGGGAGGGAGAATTAAGATCAGTGCATGGAAAGGATGATACAACCTTTATAGTTACGGACAGGCCAGTTATATGGTAACCACAGGTAGGCACGGGTTCTACAGGTAAGATAGGTGTCTTTGTAACTTATCATACCTTCTTCCTCAAAGTGGGATATTTCTTCTAGAAACAAAATGGTATTGTAATTTTCAAGAGCCACTTTTTTATGCTGCCTTGGGTATGATTATAAACACCAAGTTCTAACAATACAGTTTTCTTATTAGCATAGTAAAATAATTCAGTCGGAGTCACTAAATGTAGTGCTGAGGACTTTGGGGCTTTTGTTTCTTTTTGGTTTTTTTGATGGAGAAGTACCTATTCCTTCAGATTAGTCCCGAGTCATACCCAGAAATTTTTAAGGGAGAATTTCACCTCTAATTGTCCAATTTATCATACTCATGTGAAAGTCACTGTTATTATCGAGATTTCTCCTTCAGCACTATGTAGCCTGTAAAAGCAGAAGCAACAGGGGCGCCTGGGTGGCTCAGTGGGTTAAAGCCTCTGCCTTCGGCTCAGGTCATGATCTTGGGGTCCTGGGATTGAGCCCCGCATCGGCTCTCTGCTCAGCGGGGAGCCTACTTCCCCCTCTCTCTCTGCCTGCCTCTCTGCTTATTTGTGAGCTCTCTCTCTCTGTCAAATAAATAAATAAAATATTAAAAAAAAAAAAGCAGAAGCAACATTTTAAAATATTGTACCATGCTATTAACATGAAAGTTAACATAATAGGTAAAGAAATGTAATCTGGTATCTCTGAATTCTCATAGAAAACAGTAATACTAGTAACTAGGTGTAGATATCAGCATTGCCCAGTTCTTCGCAGTACTAACTCCTGTTCCCTGTACAGTTGAGACTCAGTGTCCAAATGGAAAAGATCAAGTGGAATAATACTTGGCAGCCAGCAGTTACCCGGGTGGCTACAAGTCCCACAGTATTGATCTTATGTTAAGGCCATTCTTGTTCATGGGGAAAAGAAAATTAACCTGCTCAGACTCTGCATTGTGTGCAGAACTCTCAAGTAAAGACTTTTAGTCATTTAAAAAAAGAGCGTTCCTGGCAGAAAGTTGTTCTGCCTTAAATGTTTTGCACTTTCTGTATCCATTTGAGAGTTATCTGAGGTTGAATCTTTGGAAAGGCGAAAATAGGTCTATTCCTTTATGACATGTATTACAGCTTAGTTAGGAACGGACAGGCTAATCCGTATCCTATAATTTTGTCTCATTAGTTTCATGGGAGCCTCCCTTTGAGCAGGTCTCAGAAGTTTTTGGACAGCTCTGGAACATGGCTTGAGTTTTCTTTGTCTGCAGGCTAGAGATAAAGCCAGCCCTCCAGCAAATTCCAGGACTTTATCATGAGGTTCTTGTAGGTCATTATCATGGTCTGAAATTTAAATAGAAACTAGATTGTTGGTCCCTGTGCCTTGAGAGAGAACAGTTGATAGCAAAAGCTGCTAAATAGACGGGGGGCTGACATTTTCTTTTGGTTCCAAGAAGGAAGAAGTTCTTATTTTAAAAATCATGTAAAGACTCAGCAGCTCTCAGGATTGGAGCGATATTTTCTACTAATGAACCTTGATGTAAATCAGTCATCGAGCCTTACATCTTGACACTGCCCATCTGAGTCAGCTGATAGGGCTTCTCACAGCTGTGATTGAAATGGTTTAACAGACTTGATTTGGACTTTGATATAATCGAACATAAGGCCCATTAATGTTGGGCCTTGGGTGGCCACTGAGAAATGGAAAATAAATGGAAACTTTATTGGCCTACTATTAATATTTCTTGAGGAGAGAGACCAGGTTATAGATCTCACTGTTGTATAAGCTATAGATAACGTGTCTAGACTTGTCAGTTGAATTATGTACAGACTTTTGGGTTACTTTATTTTTCAGAATTTTATTTGGATGTTTGCCTATCTCTGCTATGGGCAGTGAAGGCATTGACAAATCTTTAGGGCTTTATAGCTTTGCAGTTTGAAGTGTTTTGCTGACACTTATGTCAGTTTTAGCATGTGGGTATGCACCCACCCATCTGAAAAGAAAAATTCGGTTACTAAAACGTTTGTATATGATTAACTTTTTTTATATGAATAAAATCTATCTGAAGTGGTCCTTGAAGTGGAAGGCATGAGCTGTGCTCTTTATTGTGACACTTTTGTACTTTGTGGGCCAGACAAATAGGGTAGCTCTTTAAATATCATTGAGCATATTGGAAAATTTAGAGCATACTCATCACTCTATTATTTTTAGTATCCCCTCTGTTTGTGATTTAAGCCATGGTTATGCAAGCAAGATAAAAAAGTCTAATCTCTGGTGCTGCCAAGCAGCCATCTAGGAAAAGCTAAAGAAATGGTACAAAAGGTACCCTGCCAATGTAGGCCATGGATTTAGAGCGATTCTGAAGAAGGACAAAGTCTAAGAGAGTTGACAGAGGAGACTGGTTAATTGATAAGATAAAGATAAGAGCGAAGATAGAATGAGAAATGGCCCAACCTTTTTATGTCATTAGCCAGAGTAATAGAAACTAATAACCATTTCTGTTAATTACTAACAGAAATTAATAATTAATAACATTAAAATGTTTGCTCCTTTAGAAATGATAACTCTCATCTCATTTTACATAGTCACAATTTACACAAAAGCATAAAGTAGTCAGTATATTCATAAGTGTAAATAGTTCTTTTTTTTTTTTTTTTTTTTTAAAGATTTTATTTATTTGACAGAGAGAAACACAGCAAGAGAGGGAACACAAGCATGGGGAATGGTAGTGGGAGAAGCAGGCTTCCTGCCGAGCAAGGAGCCCCATGCGGGGCTCGATCCCAGGACTCCGGGATCATGACCTGAGCCGAAGGCAGACGCTTAACGACTGAGCCACCCAGGCGCCCCTAAACAGTTCTTTAAAAAGAAAATGTGCTTTGATGAGGGCACTGATTACTACCCCGACAGAATGTATGGAAGGCAGAGGACATTTTACCCTTGAGAATGGACTGAATCCCAGAAACTTAATTTTGTCTTTCTGAGTTAACCAGGTTCCCTCCTCTAAGTGTTTTTTTAACTTTATTTATTTATTTATTTAAAAGATTTTATTTATTTGACAGAGAGGAGAGAGATCACAAGCAGGCAGAGAGGGGGGGGAAGCAGACTCCCTGCTGAGCAGAGAGCCCAACACGGGGCTCGATCCTAGGACCCCGAGATCATGACCTGAGCCAAAGGCAGAGACCTTAACCCACTGAGCCACCCAGGTGCCCCTGTTTTTTAACTTTAAATATACGTTAATATATATGCTTTAACATACCAAACAGTATGTTTAATGACAATATTAAAGTTTTAAAATTAGTCTTTAAAATAATTTTATCAAGTATCTTTAAAAGTACACATTGATTTCATCATCCTAATTTGAGTGTTCTGAAGGATAAATGTATATATAGTGAGAGAGACTTAAGTTAAAAGCATATAGGAATTATACAGTGGTTAGGTACTTTTTATTTCTTTCCATATCTGATTTTAATTTCTTTAGAAGTTTCTTATGGAAACTACAGATCTGTATATGGAGAGAGACATTGGCTGTTTAATCACAACTTGATTTAGTTGTTCACCTGTGTTTGTTTAAGTAATCCTAAATCTCGTAGGGGTAACAACATAAATGAAAAACCTAATTTTAGTTTAAGGATCTCAGTGTCCCTGCTGAGTTACAGGATAAAGAAAGGTATGTCCACAGCAAAGCAGAAGATGTTACCTGTCAGCTCTTTTGCTTTAGTTAAAAAGGTTACTTAAAGCTATGGTCATAAATTAAAAGATTCTGAGAAAACCTTCTATATTTATACTTTTAAGGAGATTTAGAGGACTTAATATCCCTCAGTAAAATAAATGCCAAAAATTTACATTTTAAATCTCTTTCCCCTAATACATCTAATTAATGTAAAATTCAAATTATTTATTTTAGTAAATGCAAGACTCCTTTTTGGCCTCCAAAAGCCTAAATTAACTGGAACTTCCTAACCAATACAGGTTATGTTGTTACCCCTACAAAGATTTAGGATTACTTAAACACAGGTGAACAACTAAATTAAGTTGTGATTAAACAGCCAGTATCTCTCTATATATGTATTAAAACCTCAGACAGTACTGCAAATAATATGACTCTACTAAATACTCCTATGCTGTCTGGTAAAGTTTCAATAATCTGTAGTTTCCTTAAGGAACTTCTAAAGAAATATTCAATACAAAAACAAATCAGGAGTGGAAGGGGATTTTCCTAACTTAAAGGGATTAATAAAAGCCCTGTGGCAAGTATACTTGCAGTGATCAAACTTTGAGAAATATTCCTAGTAAATTCAAGAACAAGGCATGGATGTCTACTAACCATATTCTGTTCAACGTAATAGTGGTGGACCTAGTCATTTCAATAAGAAATAAGAATTAAGAGTTACAGTTACTGAAGAGAAAAAAACTGAACTGTCCCCATTGGAAGACAATATAATTGTCTACAGAGAAAATCCAGGAGAACCAGCAAACTATTAGTAGAATTAAGGAGGCTTCAGCAAGGTCACAAGAGAAGCATTAATGGTGTTTCTATAAGTAACCAATTATAAAATGTAGGTCAAACTAGCAATGAAAACTAATGCCTAAGGAGTAATCTTCATGGAGGAAATTACAAAAACAGAGAGGTATGACCACTTACAGGAAAATCCAATGCCATTTATCCACATAAATTTAGTGTATTTTGAGGAAACTTTAAAAGTTGATACTACAGTTCTTATGAAAAAGCTAAGAGGAAGTAAGAAAAATTGGAAGAAGTTAGAAACAATTGCTCTATCAGATATTAAAACCTGTAAAGCTCTAATAATTAAAACAGTGAAGTAACTATTAATACAGTATAAAGAAAGAAAAAAACTGGAACATTACAAAGCACAAACTAGAAAGGTTGATATACAAAAGTTACATAACAAATTAGTGAGGAAAAGATGGATTATTCTTAATAAATGTTACTCAGACAACTTATTTTTTCCATATGGAAATGGAAAAAATTTCCATTGATACCTTGTTACAGGCACAAAGCTCAATTCCAGGTTAATTAAAAGTCTAAATGAGAAAAGCAAAACTTTGAAACACTTAAAAATATATATAAAATATGTACACTCAGAGTAGGGAAAGATTTCTTGAGTCACAAAAAGCATCAGTCTTGAGAGAAAAGACCAATACATTTAATATAAAGGCGTAAAAGTATGGAATAGTAAAAGATACCAAGACAAAGTGAAAAGACAGCCACAAACTAGAAGATATTTATCACCTATATGATGAAGATTAATATTCTGAACATTCTATTGATAAAAAGAAAAGCCAAGTGGAAAACTGGAAAGATATGTGCAGATGGCTTACAGATAGAGAAACTTAAATAGCTGAAAAGCTTATAAAAGATGCTAACCATCTCTAGTAGCCAAGAAAATTAAAATAATGAGATATTTGTTTCACGCTTACCAAGTTGACAAAAACAAAAAAGCCTGACGATAAATGGTATTGGCAAAGGCGTGGGCAAAGATACTTTCACACACTGCTGGTTGAAGTATAAATTGATACAACCAGTTTGCAGAGCACTTTTATAATTAGCAAAATTAAAACTTTTGTTCCTAGATGTGGCCCCTAGAGAACCACACACATGCACAAGGAAATGCATAAGAAGATTCATTATTTGTAAATTATGTGTTTGTAAGTGGAAGTTTGGAAACAACCTAAATGTTCATAAGCAGGAAACTGTGGTAATTATGGTAAATGTATGCAGTAAAGTTCTACAGACCACTGTGAGAGTAGGTTCACTGGAGCAGGGATCAGCAAATCTGGCTTCCCAACTGTTTTTTTTTTTTTTTCCCAACTGTTTTTATAAGTGAGTTTTAGTGGAGCCCATAGAGGCTGTGTGTTTATCCACATGTTGTCCGTGGCTGCTTCTGCACTGCCACAGCAAGTATTTGTGACAGAGACTGTAGGATCCACAGAACCTAAAATAATTTACTAACTAGCCCTTTGCAGGAATTTGCCAACCCCTGCACAGTGCTCCATATATTAAGTCGTATGAATTTCAAACATCATGTCCTGTGAAAATAGCTTATTGCAGCATAATATGTATCAGATAGAGTTTGAAAACCTGCAGAATATCTCAATATGTTACTTATAGATACCTACTTATGTAGTAATAGTATAAATGTGTATGAGAATCATAAACACCAAATACATGGTAGCATTTACCATGGTAAAGGGAAAGGGGGGGAGCAGAAAAGGGAGGTTACAGAGGAGGGTTAACCAGTTTCATTAATAGCTATTTAACAAACATGGAACAAGTAAAAATGTTGGGATTTGATATATTACTGGATGGAGGACATGAATTTACTTTACCTTTTTGAAATTTAAAATTTTTCATAATTTGAAAAATAATTTGATATAGCTAATGTGTTCATGACAAATCAGTAATTAATAAGACTGCTCTTAGTATTTTTTCTAGTGTAGATTTTACTTTCTGTAAAGTGATAAGAATGAAAAATTTCATACTTCAGTTTAATTTTACCAGAAATATTATTTATATTTACAGTTTATTGACAGGAAGGCACAGAAAGACAACTAAGAAGAATAGCATGATCCTTATTTAGGTTTCGAATAGTAATCAGGAATGCTGAGGCCTGAGCTGAGATGTGCAGTAAAAGCTAAGGACAATAAAAGGCCCTTTGTTCAAGAAACAAAGACAACAAAGAAATATTTCACCCATGATATAAGTGGTCTAATTTTTTAAATAACCAAAGAAAAGTAGAACTTAGAAAATATACATTATGGAAGAAAGAGTACAGTTGAGTGTGTCAGTTTTAGTCTCAGCTCTGTCACTAACTAGCTCTGTGATCCTAGAGAGGTCCTAGTTTTCAGAACCATAATATGAAGAAGTTAGTTTGAATGGTCCCTTCCCACCTCTGATTCAATGTCTTGTTGACGCCTATTTTCAGTCCATTGTTCCCATCAAAAAATATCTTCCAACATAAATAAATCTGGAGGACTTAAAGCCTGAGATAGATGAAGAGTTGGTACACAGTGCCTAGCCACGTCAGCTAATTTCTTCAAGCCAGAAGGCTTGTTTGTCCTCACTCCTGACTGGTTGAACTACTTAAGGTCTTCGAACAGGCCAGTGTCTTACTGGGCTCAGAGTCTTGGTACCTCCTGTTTTTCCTTCTTGCATACTACAGCTAGAGATTTGCTTCTATGGTTTATAGTTGTGCTTTTTCCAGACGGTCTTAGAGTTGCCTAGGCAAATGGATGGTGGAGCCTCTTACTGAATTAGCCAACAATGGAGAAGAACAGGCTTTGTGGGGAAAATTGCTGTGTTTTCCCTTGAACATGAAATCCGATCCAGTGTCAGTTGAATATTGAAATAGAGATATATAGTAGCTTCTTTAAGTATACAGATGTGGAGATTAGGAGCACAGTCTAGGTTGAGAGTATAGATTTGGTATATAGTGTAGTTACCAGCTTATATGTGATAATTCAAGGAAAAATATAGACTGGAAAGAATAGAAAATATCATACTGAATCCTGCAGAAAACCAATTAAATTTAAGGCGTGGGGTAGTTAGGGGAAAGGAAGAAGACTGAAGAGTAGCCAGTGAGATTGGAGAAGAACTGGAAAAGTAGGACCTCATGGAAGCCAAGCATATCGAGTAGGATAAGGACTTGTGAAAAAGAAGCATTCATGGGGCCGGGGTGGGGGGCAAGGAGGGGGTGTTCACTGGATCGAACAATAAGTCATTGGTGATCTTGGCAAAAACCCTGTGAGTGAATTGGTGAACCAGGAAGCCACAGATTATGGCAGGTGGAGGAGTGAATTGGAAACAGTGGATATAGCCAGTTCTTTGAAGAAGTTTGACTATTCAAGGAGGATGCAGGGAGGCTGAGGATCTCTTTGAGAGAAGTTACTTAATACTAATAGATATGAGCTTGGAAAGAAGAAAGGGTGGAAGATACAGGCAACCAGGACAGTGAACTGATGGGACTCTGTTAATTTTGGAAGGTTGGGATGTCCAGATGTGCGTGAAGCTAAAGCTTCCAGTTTAATATATTTTTCTCATTGAAAGTCAGTAGTTATGTACTGAGAGTGAGCGGGTGGTTAAGTAATGCTTGTGATAGTCGAAAGGATTTGCTGTGGAGAAGAGAGCATAATAGCCTTGGAGAGTAAAGAAAGATCACTGATTAGAGACCAGTTTTAAGTTGGAGGCAAGAGCACAGCGGTGCTACCATCTGCAGAGTTGTATGGTTTATATTTTCTTTCAAGCAGCTCCACCTGCAACCTGCATGGGAAGTCTTAGTGTTGATAGAGGGTGAGTAACTTCGTCTGATCTGGGGTTGCCATTTTGCACCGTAGATGTGACAGAAGTGTGACACAGAGGTTCAGGAAGTTGGCGACAAAGTGGTTGAAGAGAGAAACCAAAAAGTCAGGACCAGGGGTCAGCCAACTGCAGCCACAGACCAAATCTGACTATTTTGTTTTTTTTCATTTTAAATGTTTACAAAAGTACCTGTGTAATATCTTATAATATTGCCCCCTTGGCTCACATAGCCTAAAATATGTACTAAGAAAAGTTTGCTGATCTCTTATCTCAACTAAAATAGAGTTGCATTAAAAACAGAATGAGGGGGGCGCCTGGGTGGCTCAGTCGTTAAGCGTCTGCCTTCGGCCTAGGTCATGGTCCCGGAGTCCTGGGATCGAGCCCCGCATCGGGCTCCTTGCTCGGCAGGAAGCCTGCTTCTCCCGCTACCATTCCCTCTGCTTGTGTTCCCTCTCTCGCTGTGTTTCTCTCTGTCAAATAAATAAAAAAAAAAAATCTTAAAAAAAAAAAAAAAAACAGAATGAGGGGCGCCTGGGTGGCTCAGTCGTTAAGCGGCTGCCTTTGGCTCAGGTCATGATCCCGGCGTCCTGGGATCGAGCCCCGCATCGGGCTTCCTGCTCGGCAGGAAGCCTGCTTTTCCCGCTACCATTCCCTCTGCTTGTGTTCCCTCTCTTGCTGTGTTTCTCTCTGTCAAATAAATAAAATCTTTAAAAAAAAAAAAAAACCAGAATGAGACTGACAGGTGGACATAAAGGGTTCGGGGGCCTGAAGGTCTCAGTCAGGTCTTGGGACAGCTGAGTGGGGGACTGTAAGAATAGGAGGCTGTAGTGAGAGGATGGTGAGTTCAGGGTTTCAGAGCTGGGGCTGCTGTGCTCGAGCTTTTGGCGGTGGCAGTGGGGCCACAGTAGAGGCTGTGCCTATCCGTGGAACTGTCAAGGAACTTGAGCGCCTGAGCGGGGGATCATGAAGTCACCCAGGAGTTGCCGGAAAGGAAGTAGGGGAGTTGTGCCATTCTATTTAGGATGGGGTAGTTAATCTGATAAATAAGAGTCAAAGAGTCAATCTCTAAAGGAGAGGAACACCAGACCGGAAGGCCAGCAATGTTTAAAACGGAGGAAGTGGCCAGTGAATGTTGCGTAGTTGCGTAGTGGAAGCATAGCCAAAGGGACTTAGGACCTTCAACTGGATTCCATTCCTGGGGCTTTTGGGTGTCTTATGGGTTGGTCATCCATTTAAAATAAGGCAGCTTGGGGCGCCTGGGTGGCTCAGTCGTTAAGCGTCTGCCTTCGGCCCAGGTCATGATCCCAGGGGCCTGGGATCGAGCCCCACATCGGGCTCTCTGCTCTGCAGGAAGCCTGCTTCTCCCGCTACCATTCCCTCTGCTTGTGTTCCCTCTCTCGCTGTGTTTCTCTCTGTCAAATAAATAAAATCTTAAAAAAAAAAAAAAAAATAAGGCAGCTTTCCATTGTTGCTTTAGCTCTGAAAGACCAAAGCAGCACACGTTTGTGGATAATAGACTTCAGCACTCCTCAGTGCTCTAGGGACCTATACTGCCTTCACGTAAGACTGCCTTCATGCTGGAGGCCATTCTTACTGATCACCTTGGGGCAGAGTTGTTGAACAACTTCCTCATAAGGCACCTTCAAGTCCTTTCTGATGTCGATTCTGTGATAATCCACATATGTACAGTTTTATCTAAAATAGAAGGAAATAGCCCACTTAATCCACAGATGATTTCTCATTTGTGATTCCTTGTTTATTACTAAGCACCAGCTAGCTCTGTTGCAGACATTTCATAGGGCTACAAAAATGAGCAGCATCCCTTGGTGTTATCTGTGTATGGACCACTCTCTAGCCATCGTTTCTTTATATGTGAGCAAGTGGCAGCCATGCTTTGACCTATGTCTATTTCTGCTTTGCTTTATCTTGACGTCAGGACCACAGATGTACTAGTGCTATCTACCAACATAAATATCTCATGGCATAAAATGGCTAAAAACTCTGAAGCCTTTGTTCCTCTGTCCTAGAGCTTGTGCAGTAATGCCTCATATTCAGTGAGCCCTCAGTGAATGCTTTTTTAATTAAAATCTTTCATTTCTATCAGCATAACCTGTACCTTTACACAGAACTTGAATTTAATGTGTTTTGTGTTTGTGTGCTTATTTTTCAACTAGTTGATGGATTTACAACTGAGTGACAGTAACTTTCGTCGACACATCCTGTTGCAATATCTCATTTTATTCCAGTATCTCAAGGGGCAAGTCAAATTCAAAAGGTAAGTTAATATGGGTGGGTAGGAGATGCTTTCTAAACAGTCCTCTCTAAAGAGGACTCACATACTGATAGATTTTTCCTATCTGTCAGACACATTTAATGCATGAGGGTCACATCCCTGAAACCTTCCTTTTGCAGCAACACAAGATAATCCAGGGCTTTTGTTAGAGACTCTGGATGTAAGGGTATTTGTTTCAGAGAAAAGGTGTTGACTAGATACTGTCCGTGGATGTCTCTCCTGCTGCACCCTGGGGTTGCTGGGGTCCTCAGCTCTGGGGGTGCGTCTCTGCTCCAGACTTCCACCACTCCCCTCTCACCTCACTCAGGCCTTCTCCAAACCTGATTGGAAGACTAAGCCTGTAATACTTCTTTCACGAGGTGTGAAGCGCTCTAGAACTTTAGAACTCAAAAAAGTGAAGTAAATCTTTGAAGAACAGAGGAGTTCCAGTTGCTTTGGGGTTTCAGAAAACCTAATCAGTTCCTCTACTTCCTGAGTACCTCCACCTGCAGCATAGACCATTTCCTCTTATCCTACCCATAACTGAAGTTGAGTTCATCATTACTCGATGGCATTTTTAAGTTTGCAAAGCATTGTTGCATTTATTAGTTGTGTGAAAAACATGCCTTTACTACCTGCTGGCTTTGAATCCCACTTTCATGACCCACTAGGTGCGATTCAGCTCTTTCAGACTTGTGATTTTTAAGACGACACATAGCAAGTACTCAAAATGTTATTTCTTATTCTTCTGTTGTTGAGTTTTAATATAGCAAGGTACGATGATCAGGGACTTTGGAGTCAGACCTAGGTTTGAATTCAAGCTTTATCTGTATGGTCTCTGTTTAATAAGCACACATCCTCATTCTGAGAATTAAATGAATAACGTGTCTAAAGTGCTCATCCTGGCATAGTAGCCTATCACTATTTATTGCCTGACTATAAAGCATCCAGTGCTAGTGAGAGTGGAAGTAACGGCACCCATTAACATTTTGGGTCTGCCTTCAGCTTTCTCTAAGGTTTGGGAGTTTTTTTTTCATTGTGTTTGATTGCCTTTTGGAGGAACATATCTGAATGTATAACATGGAGAGGAATGTGTTATTATTCTCTCAGGTTTTCATTCCACATTAAATTTCTTATTTTAGGAAACACTAATTGCTCTGTATAGTTAATCAGACTGGTTGAATGTCGTCCTCCCTCATACACCTTTGTGTCTTCAATTCTAACCATCTTAAATGAAATGCAAGGATTTTCTCTTATAATCCTCTCATTTGTGATTGTTCCTTTCTTGGTAATTTTTCACACTATTTGACACTTTTGGTTAACTTACTATTACATCCCTTAGGTTTTTATAAGACAGTATATAAGCCTTAAAATTGAATATACATTGCTGTAACTCAACCATACCTTTGTTGCTTTGTTCCCTAGTTCAAACTATGTTTTAACTGATGAGCAATCACTCTGGATTGAAGATACTACAAAATCAGTGTATCAAGTAAGTTCAACATGCAACAAACCCATGATTGAACAAAATGGAAATTTAGAATTTTCTTTGTTTCAGCCCCAAATAGGAAAATAAGGATAAAGTTAAGCTCAGGTACAAGACCACAAACACTTCTTGGTCCTCTGCCTACAAACCACTCCTATGATGCAGAAAGTTGTTGAAAGCTTAGTATATTCTTTCTAATCACAGCTACTATCTGAAAACCCCCCCGATGGAGAAAGATTTTCAAAGATGGTAGAGGTATGTGTTTTATATTTACATAGTCTTCTTAGCACCAAATAGAATTTCAAAGGCCTTCATTACACAAATGTAATTTCTTTGTTTTTCCCAGCATATATTAAACACTGAAGAAAACTGGAACTCATGGAAAAATGAAGGCTGCCCAAGTTTTGTGAAAGAAAGGTAAATATATACTCATTTCAAGCACTATGAAAAGAAAGGCATTTCAAAATAGTTTGATGTGATTATTTTACATTATGTATAGGTATATATATTTCATATTAAAAAGTATAGGTTGAACTCTATAAGAATACAACCATTTTGATTTACTTCTAGTTGAATCTTTCACCTCAGATTTCTTGTCATTAAGTTCTCAGAACAAATTAATCTATTATTATTGAAAAAAATGGTATATACCCACTCCTTATAATTTGTCCCCAGATATGGCATTTTTGTCTTCTATCTGATGAGTGTTCTATAATAATAGGAAACTTTTATGTTTTCATAAGAAGAAAACAATAATTGAATTTTCTTTTACATTAAACACTTTTTATGTGTGCTATCCATTTGTAATTCCAGTGTGTTTTATTCACCACAGAACGTCAGACACCAAGCCGACAAGAGTAACTCGCAAGAGAACAGCACCAGAGGACTTCCTAGGGAAAGGACCCAACAAAAAGATTCTGATGGGAAAGTAGGTTAACCTGTCTCCATATGTGGGATGGTTTGTTTTGTTTTTTTTTTTAAGATGTTAGTGTAAGACCTCCCCAGTTTTTGTGTTTTTCACATTATTTTGTGTTTGGTACATACATAGATGACTAAAGTAGCTACGCACTCTCAATCTCAAGGGCCCATTACATGGATTCACATAGATAGATAAGCTTCCATTTTGTCTCCTGCTTCCCAAATCGATAGCTCTAGGCTGTACCATTTTTTCCATGTCACAGACAATACAATTGCTATTAGATTGATCCAGCTCACTTCCAGTTGCTGCAAGGTACCGTGATCCTTCAAGTTCCTTCTAGTTAATTATTCATTGCTTTATACTCTGCTGAATATTTTTAGAAAAAACAAATGATTGTTATCATTAAATAACATGCTTATGTAGAAAATTTGCCAAATACCAAAAATTAATGAAGAAAATTAAAACTTACTCTGTCAACACCTAAAAATTCACTATTTAAGTATTTTTACAACTTTAAGGCATACAAGGATGCTGTCCATTAAAAATGTATTTATGTGTCTGTTTTGTAGTGAGGAGTTAACGAGGCTGTGGAATCTCTGTCCTGATAATATGGAAGCTTGCAAATCAGAGACAAGGCAAGTTTAAAATGTTTCACTTGAGGTACTGCTTTTCTCAAATGTTAAGTGAATGAAATTAATTTGTTATGGTTGATTTTGGCATAGCAGAATATGGCTTCCCACCATGAAACACCTAGAAGTGTGGATAAAATACTTTTAGAAATCACAGGAAAATACAAATTCACAAAAGAAGAGGGAACCGAAACCAAAGTATGAGCCAATATGAATGTTTCTAGTTGGGAAGCTTGCAGATGCTTCCCACTTAGGGGAACCAGAGAACTTGGGTTTTAAGAGCCATAAAGGACAGAAGGTAGGTTGTTACTGAGTTCCCTTTAAATAAGGCTGAGGCCCTTGAAGCACTACACTAAACATAAAAGAAGAGCAGACTGGGGAGGAGAGACTTGCTCACTGGCCCAGGAAACAAGCTTGTCCATTTCTAACTGAGGTGGAGTGAAAAAAAAGGACACATGGAGAAATTATAACCACAGATCTGCTGTCATGCAGTCCTCTAGTTTAAATTTGTACTACCAGCGGTGTAAAGGAACCTCCAGATACATTCCTCCAAAAGGCAGTCAAACACAATGAATAAAAAACTCCCATCCGTGAATTCAGATGTCTCAGTCTGATGATACAAAGCTTTCTGGAGGTCATACCTTCAACATAAGCCACACAAGGATCCTATGACAAAAGTCTGAAGATGCTCAACCATCTCAACTTAAAACATTGAAGAAAACAATGTACCATGAGAAAGAATCAGCAGGTAGAACAAACAACAGAAATTAGACAACCACTTTAGATAATAAAACCATCAAGTAAATACAGCTTAAAATAAGTATGTTTAAGATAAAGATATAAAAGAAGGAACTGAAACTTAAAAAGGAACAGGACACCCTCAGGACCAAGCAAATTTAAAAAAAGATAAGTAATCTAGCAATAAGAAAATACAGTCGTTGAAATTTTAAGATTTAATAGGCATGTTAAATAGCAAATTAGACAGGTGGAAATAAGAAGAATTAATGAACAAGAAATCACCCAGGAAGCAGTAAAAGGGATCAAGAGTTAGAAAATATTAAAGAGTGAGATCAAGAACCACAGAATCAGGAAACAGAGGGAGAAAGAGACAATAATCACGATAATGACTAAGAATTCTTCAGAGCTAAGAATAGGCATAAATTCTTGGGTTCAAGAAACACAGGTTTTAAGCAGGATAAACAGAATAAATCTATTATCTCTATACTTTGTTGTAAAGTTACCAGAGAGAAAAATCCAGACTACCTGCAAAAAAGAAAAATCAGACTGACAGCTGACTTTAAGAATAAAAGAAACCAGAAAATTGAAATGATAGCTTCACAGTGTTAAAGTGTCAACCCAGATTTCTGTAACAAGTTAAACTGTGGGTCAGTCAGGAGTGACTGGGACAGAAAGTTACTTTCAGATTAAAACTGTGAGAATTTGTTATCAACAGTTCTTAATAAAAAAGCTGTCAAAGAAATTGACCCCAGAAACACTGAGTAAATTGCAAGAAGCACTGCTACTCAGATATTTGTAAACATGAATAAATCTCATCAAGAACTTGCTGTATAAAGCAGTAATAATTCTTAGTTGGGGATTATTTTAAAAGGTGGAACTAAGTATTTGATAAAAGTAATATGATACAAGGAATAATCAGAATTAGAGTGTTACATATGAAGATCGAGATAATGAATAACTCGACTTCCATTAAGCATGCTTGCTAAGTATGTAAAAGAAACAGAATATATAGCTTGCAGATGAGTTGAGGATAAAAGGAAATAAGAAAACTCAAGCAATCAAATAAAAATAATGCAAGGAGAAAAATGCACATAAAAAACAAGTGATGGAACTTCCGCATAAAACAATGTAGTTAAAAGATTCAGATATAACAATAAAGGGAAATGGACTTTGTAATTCAAAGACAGAAGCTGGTATTCTATTTTAAAAGCTCATCTATATGTTATTTATAAAAAACATCTTAAGGATATGGGAAAACTATAAAATAGTCTCTATAGGGAAGAATATAAAATAAATTTAAAAATGTGATGTAGGAGGAATAGTTACATTGACATCAGACAGAAGAGTCTTAAAGGCAGAAAGCATTATTAAAAATAAAGATAATCATTACACAAAGACAAAAAATGGATCAGAAACAGATATTCTAAACCTTGTTTCTAAAGAATATAGTCTCAAGAAACTGACAGAATTAGAATGAGAAACTTAATCCATTTTGACACTTCATTTTGAACACTTCTGCAAAATGTTTACTAGAATTTTGACACCAAAGAATTTCAGTATTTAGTAAGTTTGCTCAAAAAAAACTTGGGATTTAACAAGATGATTAACAGACTTTAGTCTTGAGAACACAGAAATGCATTTTTTTAAAGATTTTATTAATTTATTTGACAGAGAGCACAGCAGAACACAAGCAGGAGGGGAGAAGCAGGCTTTCCACTGAGCAAGGAGCCTGATGGGGGGCTCAATCCCAGGACCTGGGGATCATGACCTGAGCCACCTAGGCGCCCCCAGAAATGCATTTAAGTTATACATGAATAACAAGATATATTTTTAAAGCTTTCAGATACTTCTAAATAATGCCAGAATCAAAGAAATCATATGGGGCACCTGAGTGGCTCAATTGGTAAAGCATCTGCTTTCAGCTCAGGTCATGATCCCGGGGTCCTAGAACTGAGCCCCACATCAGGCTCCCTGCTCAGCGGGGATCCTGCCTCTCCCTCCTCCTCTGCTGCTCCCCCACTGCTTGTGCATTAAGAAATAAGAAATAAAATCTTAAAAAAAAGTATAATGTAAATTAGAAAACAATTAAATGATAAATGTATTATAGGTTTAAACTTTTGAGAAATAGAAAACTTACGACCTTAAACATCTATAAACTTAACTTAAAATTAAGAATCCAGCACCAAACCCCAATGTTTATAGCAGCATTATCTACAATAGCCAAATTATGGAAAGAGTCTAAATACCTATCAACTGATGGATAAAGAAGATGTTTGTGTGTCTATAATAGAATTTATTTGGCCATAAAAAATGAAATCTTGCCATTTGCGACATCGATGGACCTAGTGTATATTATGCTAAGCAAAATATGTCAGAGAAAGACAAATGCCATATGATTTCACTCTTGTAGAATTTTTTTTTTTTTTTTTTTTTTAAAGATTTTATTTATTTGACAGAGAGAAACACAGCGAGAGAGGGAACACAGGCAGAGGGAATGGTAGCGGGAGAAGCAGGCTTCCCGCAGAGCAGAGAGCCCTATGCGGGGCTCGATCCCAGGCCCCTGGGATCTGACCTGGGCCGAAGGCAGACGCTTAACGACTGAGCCACCCAGGCGCCCCCACTCTTGTAGAATTTAAGAAACAAAACAGAAGAACATGGTGGGGGGAAAAGAAAAGGCAAAATAGACTCTTAGAAAATAGACTAGAAAACAAACAGGGTTACCAGAGGGGAGGTGGGTTAAATGGGTGATAGAGATTAAGGCATTTGTGATGAGCAGAGGATGATGTATGGAAGTAACGAATCACTAGATTCTATACCTGAAACTAATATTACACTGTATATTAACTAACTAGAATTTAATAAGAACTTGGAAGAAAAAAAAAGAATCTAACACTGAACTAAGTAAACTACAAAGAGAATAAAGTAAAACTAGAAATTAGTAAGATAACAAACAAATAATAGCATCACCAAAACCAGTCTTTTTTTTAAAAAACTAGGAAAATTTTTAAAATGCTGGCAAGCTGATAAGTAAATTTAGATCCCTGCCAAATCTGGGGAAAAATCAACCCAGTAGAAAAATGAACAAAACAATAGATAATTTCAAAAGTGGAAACCTTAATAAGAAATTTTTTATTAGGAAAGTATAAATAATATTAAATTTAAAAATTTAATCTAAAAAATAAAAATATTAAAAATATTTTTAAAATATTAAATAAATCTTATTTTCAGTAGTAACTAGAAATCAGATTAAAAACCACAGCAGGCAGTTTCATAGCCAAGAAATTCAGTAATTTAAATGCATCAGGATTTTGTATGAATTGCTAAGAATCATTTGCCAGTGATGCTGTTGGGAGCCTAAATTGGTACCGCCACGTTGGAAAACAATTTGGCAGTAACTAGAAGTTAAAGATGTGCATACCCTACGTCCTGACAATTCCATTCCTGGGTTGGTTGATCTTAAAGTAGTACTTTTAAAACTACAGGTTGAGAATTGGTGATTTGTGAAGTCAGTTTATTAGTTGCCATCAGCATTTTTTTTAGTGAAACAAAATACATTTTTGTGAAACGTTAGCTTTACTTACATATGACACACATACTCGCATTTATGTGTGTGTTTTAGGTTGTAATATGAAATTAATTACTTCCTGTGGGTTGTAGGGGAAGTTTGAAGGCCATAGTGTCTAAAGAAACTAGGTCATCTGCACAAATAAGACTGGTACATGAATGTTCATTTAGCAATGTCATAGCAAAAAAGGGGGAACCACCTAAATATCAAAGGGAGAATGGATAATGTGTGACATGTTCGTGTAGGGGACTGCTATACATCGGGCACCAGAATGAGGTTGAGGACTATTGCATCAGACACGCGTACTTCAGAAAAATCAGGGTTGTAGAAGGGTACAAGCAAAGTTCCATTATAGAAGTTTGAAAAGCTTCAAAACAGTATACACTCAATAAAAAAAAAAAAAAAAACTACCAGGTGATAAATACCAATTTCTGAAGAGTGGCCACCTCTGGGGAAAGAGAACAAGATGAGAGGGGAGTTGTACTTGGAGTGTTTGTAAAGGGCAGATGTGGCAGTGCCTGGGAGGTTCATTCTATTTTTAGTTTTGATTACTCACGGTATAGTTGACCCTTGAACAACACAGAGGTTAGGGTGCCAACCCCCCCACAGTAAAAAATGCACAAGTAACTTTTGATTCCCCAAAAACTTCAGTTAGCCTACTGCTGATTGGAACCCTTACTCATAACATAAACGGGTGATACAGTGATACACAAAATATGAACACATTTTCTATGTTATGAGTATTATACACTATATTATGGTAAAGGAAGCTGGAGAAAAAAATACTAAAATAATAAGTAAAAATACATTTAGAGTACTGTATTTATCGAAAAAATATCCACAAATAAGTGGACCCATACAGTTCAAATTCAGTGGTGTTCAAGGGTCAACTGTATAGTAATTTTTAAACTAATAAATGGTTCCAAACACTGACCAATGATAGTCTGGCTGGGATTTTAGTGTCACCTTGCTTTGTCTAATGTGGATACCTGAAAGAGTGGTGGTAAACTCCAGGGAAACCTTCCAGCCCTCTTGTTTACCAGTTAGCGTGTTACTGTAACAAATGCTTGAGTTTTCCTTACAGAGCCCATTTTTCTAGTTTTTAGTCAAAGATGTCTTATAATCAGACCCTCAAATCTTATTTATTGGATTTATTGGCTTGACTATCAAAATCTTATTTCTAAAACCAAATTCCAGAAAGATGCAATTAAAAACCAACCATGATATGGGAATTACCTAAAATAAGCTCACAGTTAAATTCTTTAAATCTCAATATGGCGTAGGTATTAGTGTAGGTTTTATTAATTCTGGCTTAAGGGAAAAAAGTCCTTGAATATGGACTATGGATGTGACATTTTCCTCCTTGCTGGGGAAAATCAAATGCTGTGAAAGCCCCAGCTCCCACTATGACCAAGTAACATTACAGGGTAGGGCCTGGTGACTGTTAGTGAGACATTACGTGGAGTGTAGTACATGACACGAAGCAGCACCGCACTATTACCCTCTTTGAGTTCAGATTTGTGTCATTTACCTCCTTAAAAATCTGAGTTCCTAAGTAATGTAATGAACTCAAGTGTGGGTAATATTAGAATCTTTCAGTGCCACTATTTTAGGAGTATTTACTATTAAGAACAAACACACATGATCCTTACTAGTTGTTTTTTAACACCCAGGGAATACATGCCAACTTTGGAGGAATTCTTTGAAGAAGCCATTGAACAGGCAGACCCTGAAAACATGGTTGAAAATGAATACAAGTAAGTAGTATTTCTCATGAGCTAATGTTCTACAATATTTTTTTAGGAATTGTATATATATTACAACACTAATCAAGGGAGACCATTGATAGGGTAGTACTTTTCCTCTTCGTTGAATTTATGTACCAAGTTCATGTAGGTACACATTCCTGATTTCAGTAGCCATGCCCACTGACCATGACAGAATCACACTTGGGCCTCCACCTTCTCTCCAACGATCCTCTTTTCCCCCTTCAAATCAGTGCCTCCTGACACATGCTGATAACCATTGCCTTCATTTCCTCACCTCCCATTCCCTTGTCAGCTCACTGCCACTGGGTGGTCTCTCTGTCCTTCCACGAAAGTAGCTCTTGTCAAGGTCACGGCATCTTTTTTTCTACCTCTCAGCAGCATTTCCCAATTGTCTCTCCTTCCTCAATGTGTTTTTCTCTTGACATCCATTAAACCACTCCTGCCTCACTGCATCACAGCTGGCTCCCCATCCACTCTGCCTAACTTCCAGATTTTGGAGTAAACTTAGGGTTTAGTCTCAGCTTTTTTATCTAATCTTCTAGGCAACACCACACAGCCCTGTGGTTTTAAAGATTTTATTTACTTACTTTATAGAGAATATGCAAGCAGGGTGAAGGGCAGAGGGAATCTCAAGCATCCATCCATCCACAGTGAGGGTGGAGCCCTATGCGGGGCTTGATCTTACAACCCTGAGATCCTGACCTGAGCAGAAACCAAGAGCCAGGCACTCAACTAACTGAGCTACCCACATCCCCTAGCCCCATGTTTTTTTTGTTTCTTTTTTAAGATTTTGAGAGAGAGCACAAGAAGGGAGAGCAGCAGGCTCCTTGCTCAGCAGGGAGCCTGATGTGGGACTCAATCCCAGGACCTTGGAATCGTGACCTGAACCAAAGGCAGATGCTTAACCGAGCCACTCAGGCGTCCCAGCGCCATGGTTTTAAATAGGCACTGTGGTGGTCATCTTTTAAGGGCAAGGGCTTTCTTATCAGACTGCCTGGGTTCCAACCCGAGACTGGCTAGCCTGCTAGGACTACTGTAACCCGTTTCTCCTTGTTTTCTCATTGCTATATAGTAATAATATCTATTTCATGGGGTTATTCTGAGGATTAAATAAGATGATTCACTTTGAACCACACAGGACATGTAGTTAGCACACAGTAAATAAAGTGCTGTGACTAGTGTGACCTTGTGACTAGTTATGAGTTATTTACTATGATCTCTTAATGAATGATGCTCTCATCAGTTCTCCAGCATGAGAATTGTGACTTTAAACTCAAAAAGTCTCATCTCCTGCTTAAACTCTTCCAGTGACTACCTGTTAAAATTAGGATGAAATTCAAACTCTTTACTGGGGTCTAAAAGACCTCAGTCTGGCTGCTGCCAACTTTCAACCACATTTCCTTTGTTCATTTTCTCTCTGCTCTAGCTACACCAGCCACATTTCTGTTCAACTCAAAAAGGTCGTTCCACCTCAGGACCTTTGTACTTGCTATTCTGTTTGCTCGAAACTTTCCCCCAAGCTATTCCTGTGGTATGGGCTCACTTCACCTCTCCTCTGAGATACTAGGCAGTTTTCCCTGGCCTAGAAGCTCCTCCTCCTTATCAGAAATCCCCATTTCTTGTGTTCTCATCCTTACCACTGTGTGAAATTCTTTTACCTCGTGTTTATCAATAGTAATGGTGCTTGCCAACACACTTCCACATTGGCTGTCAGGGACTCCCTGAACACTTACAGTTTTTACCTCTAAGGTAGAAACTGCCCTTATCTCCAGTTAAACAAAGTGAAGCAGAGGGTGAATGTATTGAAGTTCTCATCTAGTAAATGCAGAGCCAGGAAATCACTCTGGCCTCAGGGCCCTACTCCTCACTGCAAGATTGTAGCGTCTCAAGTGTTCAGGGTAACCATAAGGTCTGAGTGCCCAGCTCAACAAGTATTTGTTAAATGAATGAAGGTGACAGTTCTCCATGAACCTTGGTTTAAGAACCTTAGAGTAAGAAAGTTTGTGTAACTGGCGGGGAATCTTGAAAATGCCTAAAAGATTGAAACTGCTTAAATGGAAATGTGTCAGAGATAGGCGGGTTAACTGATCAGGCAAAGCCTTGTACCATGACATTTAGTTGGCAAGACCACAGTGTAGGAGTATTTTTGCAAGTTTTGCACTTGTTAAAAGTAGAGAACTTGATAGGCAAGGCAGGAGTTTGGGGGGGGTGGGGGAGAGAAATGAAACAGGAAGGGATGGGGAGGGAGACAAACCATAAGAGACTCCTAGACTCAAGAAATGAACTAAGGGTGGCCGGGGGGGGGGGGGGGGGGGGGGTAGGGATAGGGTGGCTGGGTTGTAGACAATGGGGAGGGTATGTGCTGTTAAGTGCTGTGAAATGTGTAAGCCTGACGATTCACAGACATGTACCCTGGGGCAAATAATACATTATATGTTAATAAAAATAAAAAAAAAAAAAAGTAGAGACTCATTTGTAAAAGAGGACTAAATAAACCAGGTTGCTACCCTTAAGAACTTTAGGGGGATCTTCACAAACAATATATTTGTGCCCTGGATTCTTCTGCAGCTTGGCTGGTTCTGGAACATTATCTTTATTTAGCGTTTGTGAGGTTTCCATTTCTCACCTTACTGTGTATCACCTGGTGCTGTGCTTCATTAGGGAACAGTTCATGGACTCTATCATCACTGCTCACAGTAGTAACTATTTGATGTTTCCCCCTTTTAGTTTTGGAACCATTTTTACTTATTGAGTTTGGTATTAAGCAAATTAAAATGAGATATTTATATAAATGGAAAATGACATATTGATTGAATGTGGTCAAACTCAGTGTTGAAATTATAAAATATTCTGAAATTCACACCTGCAGGTGGCATTGCCAGTATGGGTTATCAACTGACTGAATATAGTAAACCTATTCATTTTTCTCTCTAAAGAGGTAGATGATTACTGTCCCGCACACAGAACACCTCATTACTATACACATACCAGTTGACTTTTTAAATTAAGTAAAATGTGTATAAACTTTTCAGATGTGTTTGCTGCATATGAACCTGCCTCAGATTGATTTCTAGTGTTAATTTGTAAGTATATTGCACACTTAGAGGTTCTTCAGGAATAAGATCAGAATGAAAAGAATGGTGCCTTCAGCTCCTTAACGTAATTTATCATGTGACATTCTATACTCTAACTGGAAGGCAAATAAAAAACCATAAATTACAAGACTGACATTTCTTTTCCTAGGGCTGTAAACAATTCAAATTATGGTTGGAGAGCCCTGAGACTATTAGCACGGAGAAGCCCTCACTTCTTCCAGCCCACCAACCAGCAATTTAAAAGTTTGCCTGAATATCTCGAAAACATGGTAATAAAGCTAGCAAAGGAATTACCAGTAAGTAATATACATCAGTATTTCCATAGTCTTTAATTGTTATTTTACTTAAAAGCACTATCGCTAAGAAGCTGAATTTATAGTTTATTGTGTGGGAAAAAAATCATTTATACAAACCTCCATATTTAAGAATAAGGAAAAATGCATTTTGGTGTACATTTATAGGAAGTACATAAATTGATGTTTTTTATAAAGCATATAATTTAATGTTAAAGCTCACAGTATTTTGGTTAAACAATTATCTCACCTGTAAACTCAGACATGAATTTTTCCTCTCTGCCAGTCTTTTATCAAACAGGATCTATAATGGGTAGTAGGCACCTTGACCTTTCTAGGTTCTCTGTTCTCTTTTCCAATACAATTTTCTCATTGTATTACTACAATATGGTAAAACTATCTGTAAAATTTCTCGAAAGTTTTTAAGGACCTGGTTGGTTGCTTCCCTAGTTTTCTCCGCTCCATTGTTACTGTACACTAGATATTTGCAAATCATCTTTCATCTTCCCGTACTCTTTACTGACTCCCTTCTTCCCAGGTGTGGGGGAAAGGAAGTCTTTCCCATCCACTCCTTCTCCAGGTTAACACCATCCCACATTTGTGATCCTTACCTGACATTCACATTTAACAAGCTCAAGGATAAAGTTCTGGGCCCTGTATGTGGAATCTCAGCCACTCGTGTCTAAACCAGTAGCATCCCCAGTTATTTTGCAAGTTGGCATTCTTTTAAACATTCTTCTTCCTCACTTTAGCCTCCTTCTGAAGAAATAAAAACAGGTGAGGATGAAGATGAGGAAGATAATGATGCTTTACTGAAGGAAAATGAAAGTAAGAATTGAATTTTCTTGGCTATTTTACAAAATTGGAAAAGATTGGGGTTCTTTGTTGAGAGGTACGTTATTTGATCTACTTCTCAACTTCTACCATTTATCTCAGCTGTTTCTTATAGTGAGGAATTTTAAACATTGCTTGACAACTTTTAAAATATTACACTTTATGCAATAAAATTTGGAAGTGATGGGAAGGGAAGTATTTACATTTGAAGGTGACTCACCTGTTAGTGGGGGGGGGCAGTTAGAAGGGAGCAGCTGCTTTTCAGGGAGGCCTTCATAATTACAATAAAGGCAACAGCTTCAGTTTTAAAAGTATTAATACCTAGTCATCATGACTATAAGAACAATATTTACCCCATGGAAAATATAGAAAGGAATTATTCTACTTTTAAAATAAGGCTTATGAAAGGTGATTAATATTTCAGTGGCCCTGTATCTTCCCAGTTTTGTTGTATATTTTGAACTGTACGTGTCCTCAGACTTTGTACCTAATTCACATCTCCTGTGTTTCCTAGGCCCTGATGTTCGACGAGACAAACCTGTATCAGGGGAACAAATAGAGGCGTTTGCCAGTAAACTGGGCGAGCACTGGAAGATCCTGGCTCCCTATTTGGAAATGAAAGACTCAGAAATTAGACAAATTGAGTGTGATAGCGAAGACATGAAGATGAGAGCTAAGCAGCTACTGGTCGCCTGGCAAGATCAAGAGGGAGTACACGCAACACCTGAGAATCTGATGAACGCACTGAATAAGTCCGGATTAAGTGACCTTGCAGAAAGTCTAACTAATGACAATGAGACAAATAGTTAGCTTCTTTCTTTCTTTCTTTTTTTTTTTTATTAAAACTGTGATAAGATTTTGTTACCAAGCAGCATTTGATAAGAGGTCCAATGGTTTTGGTAAACAATAAACATTTTTATAACAGTTGTTGTACAGTTGGCTGGTGCTCCAAGAACAACAGAATGTGTATTGGCTCTTGATAACTGACCTCAGGGTTTCAGAAGGGAATAGGTTGGGAAAATGGACAAAATAAAGTGACCTCAAGGTCACATTTTTTTGTTAAAATATTTATAATGAATTCAGTAAGCCGTAATTAGGGAGCATGGTGTTTCCTTAGATACACTATGCCAACTTCGTTTTCTACATGCCATTAATAGTTACAAAATTTAACTTGCTCTTCTGAAAATCCCAGAATGACTTTCTGAAACCATATGACTGCTCTAGTCTTATTTATGCTTTAAAGCAGAGGATCAGGGGCGCCTGGGTGGCTCAGTCGTTAAGCGTCTGCCTTCGGCCCAGGTCAGATCCCAGCGTCCTGGGATCGAGCCCCGCATCGGGCTCCCTGCTCCGCAGGAGGCCTGCTTCTCCCGCTACCATTCCCTCTGCTTGTGTCCCCTCTCTCGCTGTGTTTCTCGCTGTCAAATAAATAAAATCTTTAAAAAAAAAAAAAAAAGCAGAGGATCAGCAAACAACAGCCCATTTCCCACCTGTTTTGACAAGTAAAATTTTATCAGCACACACCTCTGCTGACTTAAGTATCATCTACAGTTCCTTTCATGCTACAACAGCAGTTTAGTTGTGACAAAGACTATGGTCTGCAAAACTTGAAATATTTACTATCCACTCCACCCATGACAGAAAATGTTTGCCAGCCCCCAACTTTAAAAGAAATAGGATGAAGTCTAAAAAATCCTAAGTCCTTAAAATAGGGATGCATATACTCTCGGGACTGATGTGAAGAGATGTAGGTTAAAGCAATCTATAAACGGCAAAGCACTATGTGATAATGGCTGGAGACAGTCCCATCTACTTTTCCTGTTCCCAAGTAAGTGCTTACCTTGTAGGGTTCTAACATTAGGTCATCATTGTTTTGTATCCTGAAAAGCTACTAAGTGCTTATTATACCATAAATGTTCTTGTTTGGGCTTAACTTCACTGGCTAGTCCAACAGTGATACACCACAGCTCTAATATCAAAAGGGCCTCAGTGCTCATGGCGCAGCATAGAAGGCACACAGGAATCAAGACATTTTCTCAGCCACTTTCCCTTCTCAAAGACCTTATGTGCAAGGCTGAACTCTAAAATAGCCTTATTTAAAGGCTAAAATTTAAAACGCTGGTATAAGTCCAATTTCTTAAAAAAAAAAAAAATCTTTGGAATAATGCTTATTTGGATCAAATGAAATGAATTTTTGTAACAATTAAGGAATTATAATTTTAAAATGTCTAACTCCATTCAAGGCATTTACTTTGTTCTAAACCTGCCTCATCTGATCTACCAACTATAGCATCCTGCAAATCAGAAATCAGTTTTTTTTTTTAGAAATCAGAATTCTAATTGCTAAATTTATGTCCTCAGAATTGTTCAGACCAAGTAAGAACAGGAAATGCGGAGTCACAAGCATCATAGCAATATCTAAGAATCATTACACTTCTTATGAAGTGTAGAATGGGTCTCCTCCCCATTCTAATCTGCACTCTCCACCAAGGCAAAGGGAGTAATGATTGCCAGTAATTACATTTAGCTGTAGAAGCTACATACAAGCAAGTTTCCCCGAAATGCTTATTTTATCCTCTGGCATTCTCGGATTTTATCACATTGTTCAAAGTTGAGAGGAAAATGGCCATTATTCTCTAGGAATCTAATGGTTACCAGTGCTATGCTCTGCAGGGCATGAAGACAGCATAAGTAAAGATAGGAGATTTCATGATAATCCCCTACACTTCATTTTACATACCTAACTCAAAATCAGAGACAAATGAGCTAATTTTCTCTCCTCTGTCTAGCAATCAAGGCCCTTGAAACAAAGATGAGGAACTAATTAATTAGAATGTATTAAAATGTAAGAAACCTACCACACTGAAACACTACTTACTCTTGGTACTTTGACCATCACTTTAAAAATCATTTCTATTATTCAATTCTGAGATAGACATTAAGATTTTGGGAATAGACACGAGTAAAAACATCAACCTAGCCAAAGAAAAGAGAGACCAATAAACATCTTTGCATTCAGCATCCAAAGAACTCCATTACTTTTACAACTTTATATTTCTTTTAAACAGAACATGTGAGAAGGCAGAACATTTTTAAATGGATGTTTAACAGAGTAAAACTAAACACCTGCAGCAACTGCTTGCTGTTAAATACACCTAAACTTAACCCAAGCTCCAACACTCAGTAGACAAAAGACTTGAGGTCAGAAGCTGTTAGTCCCTTTTTTATTAAATATCCTCATTTTCTAAAAATAAGCAACCAGAGCTTGTCAACTTCTTTTAAGGTTGATTACTACAAAACCATTGCAAAGTTCAATATACAAACCATAGTCATCAGACAGACACAATAATGAATGTATAATCAAATGTACTTATTACTGATCACAATTTATTTTTATTTTAAAGTCATGAAAAGCCAGCAACAGTCGGGCTGGACAAATACTTGATTGTACCCATGTTTCCATGGGATGTGGGCAGCAGCACTGAATAACACAATGAGAGCAACACTTACTTCCTTTCCACCTTCCTGGCAAAAATTTTTTTGTTAGATAAGGCAAAGGATGGGCAGCAATGAATCACCGGTGGTTTGAACCATGCAAGAACAACAACAAAAAGAGTAATAGGTGTGCAATAAACATCTGATTGCTGAATCCTGGGCTGAAAAAGGGAGAAAAAATTTATCACTGAAGATAATGGCTGAAAGGCATTTCAAATCAGAATTTTTAAAGATTAATGCAAGAAATATGCTTTTTAAAATGTCTTCCTGCAAACTTTACACAGGGCAACACAGTCCAAAGGCAATTTTCTTTTTTCTGTAATTTTTTTAGGTTGATCCAGAGAGTGGTCTGCTTCACCCTCTTCTGTTCCACATGAGAGGGGAAACATAACACCACCTATATATCTTCCTCTACAGCTCTGGATTATAGAAATGATCAACAAATAACATTTATTTCACACCTAAACATAAATAGCTAAAATGAAGATTACTGTTCACTCTCCTCTTCCATTATTTCAACTCTGCGAGGCCCATAGAGTAAAACATATGCTATGTGCCAGTCTCCACCACCAGAAAGCCGTAAGATATCCTCTGGTGTCACGATGCTGACCTTATCATCATCAAACTTAATCCATTCATCTAAAGAGCAAGAGAAGAAAATGAAATTAATATCTTACATGGTTTTCTCAGTTCCATTCCAAAAAAGGTACTGAGTAGTTTTATGCACAGCAGTATTCCATCTGCCACACTAGCAGTTTTCAAAGTGTGATCCAGATGCCACTCAGGTTTCAAGACCATTTCAGGGGCACCAGGAAGGTCACAAATTTTTTTATATCACTACTAAAGCATTATTAGCCTTTTTCCCTCTCTCAAGTGTGCTTTGGAATTTTCCAGAAGTCACAGGATGTGTGATAAAGCATGAGACCAAATGCAGAAACAGGAAGATCCAGCTATCTCCTATTAAGCCAGACAAAGAAGGCCTACAAAGACAAATCAATACTATTTCTTGTTTTTTTGTTTTGGAAAATACTGTTATCTTTGTTATTTATTTGGTATGTAATGGGTTTATTACTGCCAGTTTCCAATGAGTTAATTTCTGAATTTTAATTCCTATTATTGTAAATATTAAAGAGAATCCTCAAACAAAAGCTCTTTGTGGACCTCAACAATTAAGAATGTAAAGGGGTTCTGAGACTAAAAAGTTTGAAAACCACTGTGCTATAAAATTTGTACTAAACTGCTAAAACAATTAACAATTGGAAAAAACAAACAAACAAACAAACAAAACCCAGAAACAAAAACCAGAATCCTTACCTTGTTTCCTTTTTACCCATGATACATAATGGCCTGAAGAGCTAGACCTTCCCTGATGTGTTAACACTGCTTGTAAGTCATAGTATCCACAATTATTGGAGCCAATGTCTAAAGAAAGATGTAAATCCCACAATATTAGACAATGAAAAGATGTGCTTTCTCCAGCTAGGTAGCAAGCAAGAAGTCTGAAGGTTAGCCTATTATTAGCATTCAGTAAGATACTACATTTCAAAGTTCAGAGCTTACTGAAGATATTTTAAGAAGTATGATATTCACAGAACTATATCCTAAAAAGACTAATTTTTACTGAGTGTCTAATAAAGGTAAATTATATTTTAAGAAATCTGATTTTCTTTTTAAAAAAAGCATGATATCTGAAAAGAATGGGTGTCAAGAGAGTAATTTTACCTTAAACACACACACACAGTAACTCAATTGAAATGATTTTTCCACTTACCATCAGCAAAAGAAAAAGGCTCATATTTAACTTCTTTCTGGGGACTACTCTTTTTGTCACTCTGAGGGGAAAAAAATTTAATTTTAAATCATGACACTGGAAATAAAATTTGTATTCTCAATAAGTATTCATTTCCACAAATATTTACTGGCTACAAGGCAAAACACTACCTTACAAATTACTAAAACAATATAACTATAGTTAAAACTATAAACACAAAGGAGCTACACTTAAACAATATACAATCTCATACGCACAGTAACAGACCCTCTGATTCTAGGGCCAACTATGAACCACTAAACCTACAGCATACCAGTGAATATAATGGTACACATAAACAGTGCTGGGCACGAAAGGAAAACCCAACTCTATATTTTTACCAAAGTACTACCAAACTATGTAGGATTAAAAAAAAAAAAAGGTACCTCAATGAAACAGAAAAGTCGAATTACTGCAAAAAAAGTTAAACCTACTAAGACATGGCCACCTGCTCAAATGAAATGCATATTGAAAGAGACAAGATTTACTATTTTAGACAAGGATTTTTGGTGAGAATTCCCTGCCTCAACCCCTTTCAGTATAATACAAAAATATTAAACTTATCTAGGCATATGGGCACAAAGTTCTTAAAAACTATAACGGTGATGAATACAATACAAGTAGTTTAAAGATAGCTGGAGTGGCATGAAGTTAAAGGCTCCTACAACAAAAAAAGTAATTAAGTCAGTGAAGTCAACCATTCCTTTTTGTATTAAAATTTCATACCTAGAGCAACCATAGAAAAAGGTATACAAAGAAAAAGATTTTTAAAAAATTGAAGATAAGTCAAATTAGAATTCTATTATATGTTCAAGTAATATACAAGGCAATAAAGTGAAAAACAAAGAGCAAAATATAACAGATTAACAATCAAGTTATATTAAATGTAAAAGGTCTAAATATACCAATAAGAGACTAACAGTGTATTAAAAATACAACTAACTCTATGCTGTCTATAAGAAACTCTTCAAACATAATATAGGCAAATTTAAAGTAAAAGAGTACAAAAAGACATCATGCAAACATTAACAGAAACAAAGCAGCATTGACAATAGTAGTATCAGAAAAGTAGACTTCAGGTAAAGAAATTACCAAGGATAGAGAGGGACATTGCATAATATATATGCACCAAATAACAGACTACAAAACATGCAAAGCAACAGCTAACAGAACTGAATGGAGAAACACATAAAACAATTTTAGCTTCCTCACTCATCCTACAAAAAATTATAGAACAACTAGACAGAAAAACAACATTGTTATAGGAACATGCAATTCCACCATCAAACAACCGGATCTAATCAACTATAGAAAATTCAATCCATTCAACAATTTTTTTTCCCAAGTACCCATGGAACATAAACCAAGATAGATCACATCGTAACCCATAAAGTAAACTTCAACAAATTTAAAGGAATTTAAATCACACAAGTGATTTCTCTCACCACAATGAAATCAAACTAGAAGCAATAACGGCAAGATAGCAGATAAATTTCCAAATATTTGGAAACTAAACCAGATACTTCTAAATAATCCAAGGTCAAAAAGAAGTCTAAAAGGAGATTTTTTTTTTTTTTTTTTTAAATACAAGGAGCAGAGAAGTGCCTGGGTGGCTCAGTTGGGTAAGTATCTGCCTTCAGCTCAGGTCCTGATCCATGCCCCACACAGGGCTCCCTGATCAGCAGGGAGTCTGCCTCTTCCTCTACTTTAGGCCCACCCCAACCCCTGCTTATGCTCTCTCTCTTGCTTTCGTGCTCACTGTAATAAATCAGTAAAATCTTAAAAAAAAAAAAAAAAAATACAAAGAACAGAATGAAAATGAAAATACAATATAACAATTTGTAGGACACAGTGAAAGCACTGCTGAGACAGACTTTATAGCACTGCATGAATACATTTACGGAAAAGTGAAGTAAAAAATCTAAGGTCCCACAATTTAAGAACCTGAAAAGGAGAACAAAATAAACCCCAAACAAGCAGAAGAGTAGAAATCATTAATATTACAGAAAAACAGAGACAAATCTATTTAGCCAGTTCTTTGAAAAGATCATACAACAAACAGCGACAAATTACCAGTATCAGGAATGAAACAGGACAGATATCATTACAGACCCTGTAGACATTAAAAAAAAAAAAAAAAAAAAATTCTAAGGAACACTCTGTAACACAAATTGACAAGCAAGATAAAATGGATCAATTCCATGAAAACAAAGTATCAAAACAAACCTAATATGAAATACATCATTTGAACAGCCCATAACTACAAAGGAAGTCAAATATCTAATTTAAAAATGCCTGGGAAAAAATCCCTACACTAATTTTTTAACCAATGTTCTACCATACCTTTAAAAAAGAATTAACAATAATTATACACAATCTCTTTCAAAAAATAAAAGAGGAAAAAAAGAAACAGTTAATAAACCAATTCAGCAAAGAAGAGGATACAAGATCAAGATACAATAATCAATTACAAAAAATAATCCAAAAATGAAATTAAGAAAGCAATACCATTTACTCAAACATCAAAAAAGGATAAAATACTTAAGAATAAAGTTAGGGGCACCTGGGTGGCTCAGTCGTTAAGCGTCTGCCTTCGGCCCAGGTCAGATCCCAGGGTCCTGGGATCGAGCCCCGCATCGAGCCCCGCATCGGGCTCCCTGCTCGGCAGGAAGCCTGCTTCTCCCGCTACCATTCCCTCTACTTGTGTTCCCTCTCTCTAGCTGTGTTTCTCTCTGTCAAATAAATAAAATCTTTAAAAAAAAAAAAAAAAAAAAAAAAAAAAAGAATAAAGTTAGCCAAAGTACAAGATTTATAGACTATAAACTATAAGATATGTTGAAAAGATAATGAAGATGCAAATAAACACAAAGACTTGATGGACAGCCAAGACTTCTCTTGAAATAGGAATCCTTCCTAAATTGATGTACGATTCAATGCAATCTCATCAAAATTCCAACTGTTTTTTTTTTCCCCGAAGTAACAGACAAACTGATCCTTAAATAACGGAAATACATGGGATTCATAAAGCCAAAACAATCTTGAAAAGAACAGCTGAAAGGCTCAGAGTTTGCTACATCCTTACTACAAAATTATAGTAATCAAGACTGTGGTACTGGCATGAGGAAACACACAAAGACCTATGCAATAAAACTGATATTCCAGAAATATATATATCTATAGTCAACTGATTCTTTACAAGAGTACCAAGACCATTTAATGGGCAAAGAATAGGCTATTCACATGCAATGGGATGAACTTAGATATGCACCTCATCCTATACACAAAAATTATCCCAGAATGGGTCAAAAACCTAAATGGGAAGAACTAAAACTATAAAACTCTTAATAGAAAAACATATAAATCTTTGTGGCCTTTTACAAGGCAATGGTTTCTTAGATATGACAACAAAAGCAAGAAAAACCAAAGAAGAAAATACATTAGATTACCTAAAAATTAAAAACACTTTTCCTCTACAAAAGACCCTAAAGAAGATGAAAGACAAAGACAAAGGCAAGGAGAAAATATGTGAAAGCCATGTATCTGACAAAAGATTAGTATTTATAATATAAAAAACTCTCAAAATTCAAGAGTGAAAAATAGGAAAAAATAGAACATGAATAGAAAATATGAAGAAACATTTCACCAAAGAGGATATACAGATGGTAAATAAATACATGAAGAGACATTGAACATCATTAGCCATTAGGAAAAAGCAAATTAAAAACTACAATGATATATCACTGCAAACCCAACAAAATGGCTAAAATAAAGAACACTAACACCACCAAATTCTAGCAAGAATGCACAAAGTGAATCAGTCATATACTGCTAATGAGCATCTAAAATGTGTACGTACAGTCCCTATGGAAAATCTTTGACAGTTTCTATAAAAATTAAATATACAACTACTATGCTATCTAGCAATTATATACTACTGGGTATCCATTCCCAGAGAAATGAAAGGTTATGTTTACATGAAAACTGGTACAAGAGGGGTGCCTGGGCGGCTCAGTCGATTAAGTGTCTGTCTTTGGCTCAGGTTATGATCCCACGGTCCTGGGATTGAGCCCCACATCGGGCTCCCTGCTCAGCAGGGAGTTTGCTCCTCCTTCTCTGCCCCTCCCCCTGCTCATGCTCTCAAATAAATAAATAATCTTTTTTAAAATGGTACATGAATACTTATAGATGCTTTATTCAAAATAAATGAAACTAGGAACAATCCAGCTGTCCTTCAACAGCTGAACGATTAAGCAAAATGTGGTATATGCATACCATGGAATACTCGTCAACAAAAAAGAACCTACTGCTATACAAAATGACCTGGGCTAATTTCCAGAGAATTATGTATGCTGAGAAAAGTTACATATGATTTCACTTATATAGTGTGTGTGTGTGTGTGTGTGTATATATATATATATATATATATATATATATATATACGATATATATAAATGTAATACATATTCCATTACATATTATATATCTTAAAATGATATATTATTATATATCTTAAAATGACAAAACTACAGAAATGGAGAATAGGTTAGTTGCTAGGAACTGAGGAGGAGGTAGGGTCCAAAGGAAAGTGAGTTTGGCCACAAAGAGGCAGTATGTGGAACCTTTGTAATGATGAGAACGTACTGTATCTAGACTGCAAAGTCAATATCCAAGTTGTGATACTGTACTATTGTTTTGCAAGATATTACCATAGAGGAAACTTGGTAAAAGGTACCTAGATCTCTTCATATTATTTTTTTCTTTTTAAATATTAATTTGACAGAGAAAGCATGCACACAAGCAGGAGAAGTGGCAGAGAGAGGGAGAAGCAAGGAGCTGAGCAGAGGGAGCTGGAGAAGCAGGGAGCTGAACAGCCAGCCCAATGCAGGGCTCAATGCAGAACCCTGGGATCATGACCTGAGCTGAAGGCAGTCACTTAACTGAGCCACCAGGCACCCCTCTTCATATTATTCCACAAGTATCTCAAAATAAAGTTTAATTTTTTTAAAAAAAGCATTTAACACACAGAACTGCAGAAGAATTTAAATATGATATATAATATCACACTGGAAATATTTCTAGTTACCAGAAAGATCATTTTCACTGTGGGAAAAAAAATCCAACACAGTTCAGTTGTACCCTAAAATAATACAACTTATTAAATATAAAGTTTCCTAAGGTGGTGATTTTAGCATTTACAGGCAGGCATACAAGCAGCACTTACTAAAAGATATAATTTAATCACACCTGCCAGAATGGTTAAAATTAACAACACAAAAAAACAACAGGTGTTGGTGAGGATGTGGAGAAAAGGGGGACCCCTCTTGCACTGTTGGTGGGAATGCAAACTAGTTCAGCCACTCTGGGAAAACAGTATGGAAGTTCCTTTAAAATTTAGTTAAAAATACCCTTCAATCCAGTAGTTACACTATTAGGTATTTACCCAAAGGATACAAAAAGATTCAATTCGAAGGGGTACATACATCCTGCTGTTGGCAGCAGTATTATCAACAACAGTCAAACTATGGAAAGAGACCAAATGTCCATCAACTGATGAATGGATAAAGATATGCACACACTCACACACACACACACACACACACACACACGTATGTGTGCACACACGCACGCGCACAGGAATATTACTCAATCATCAAAAAGAATGGCATCTTGCCATCTGCAACGATGTGAATGGAGCTAGAGTGTATTACACTAAGTGAAATGAGTCAGTCACAGAAAGACCAATACCATTATGATTTCACTCATGTGGAATTTAAGAAACAAAACAGATAAACGGGGGGTGGGGGGGAACAAATCATAAAAGACTCTTAACCATACAGAACAAAGTAAGGGTTGCTGAAGGGAAGCAGGTGGGAGATGGACTAGATGATGATCATGTGCATTAAGAAGAACATTTGTTATGAAGAGCACTGGGTGTTATATACAAGTGATGAATCACTGAATTCTACTCCTGAAACCAATACTGCACTCTACGTTAACTAACTTGAATTTCAATAAAAAGTAAAAGGTACAACTTATTTGTCACTGTAGGCATAGATGAGCCAATATTCTACACCACTAAGTCCATCTAAAAATAGAGGTAACTCCATGACTTACAAGGAGAACAGTAAAATACACTGAAAATACTAGGCAAGATTTCATGTGAAATGCTTTGAGAAGAGAAATACAAAAGGAATATAGGTTACAGATTACAGAGAAAAGAAAATATTAAGCTTACTCTACCATAAAGGGCCTATTTACTATAACTAGAGTTCTTTTTCTTAAACTAAAATACACCTAAAACTTTGTGTATGTGCTAAATAAAATACAGGTTCATCCATTTTTACTAAGAGATTAACAAAGTAATTGTTAAACACTGATTGAAGACTAAACTATTAGGATGAGAAAATCAGTAATAAGAACCTACTGTCTTTGGCTGCTGATTCACTTTTTTATCTTCTAGATCCTTGAATTTTGATCGAAAAGAGACCATTTTCTCCTGAAGTTCTGGCGTACACAGTTCATACACATCCAACATAAGAGGAAATTTAACATCCTATATGCAAGAAGAAAAATTATGTGGAGACACCGTTATACAGGTGGTTTATTTAAAATACCTATCATACTTTTATAGTAGACTTTCATAATTCAAATGAAGTTGAAAATAAAATTTATAAAAAATCACTTGGAAATCTATGCAGCTGAAAACATCATAGTGCTTATTTTCAATCTGTTTGCCAATTTTTTTTTAAATAAGCTCCATGCCCAATATGGGGCTTGAATTTACGAACCTAAGATCAAGAGTCACATGCTCTACTGACTGAGCTAACCAGGCACCCCTGGTCCTAATTTTTTAAGATAAAAAAATTTGTTTAGCTTTTTTCCCAACTAAACCCATGACTCTGACCACAGAAGAGTTACCAAAACATACATAACAAAAAAAGCATTTCAGAAACACAGCACATCAGCTGCTGTGAAAATAATGGATACCTAAAACTGACAATGGAATCAATTTACAAAGGAGGGGTCACTTAATGACTTTTTGTAACGTGAAATACACCTTTACACAGAAATAAGTGATATGGCTCAATAACTAATTATTAATAAAGTTAACAATATTAAATACTCCAACTACATTTAACTTTATCATATAATAGTAAGTATATTTGAAATTGTATTATGAATTTCAGCTCAAGAGGCTAGAATTGTATCTAACTCTCCCAGGGATTACGGACTTCAGATATGTAGCAGAGCTACAGTTCTACAAAACAGCTACATCATAAGGTTGGCTCTTACTCAAGAAATTACAATTATTGCACTACAGAATGCAGCATGCCTCCTTCCCCACACTTCCATCCTCTAAATCTGCTGGGTCAGTATCTGTGGAGTTGAGGATCTGGTCGAGAACAGTATTTCTGGGGAGTGGAGAGTATGCATCAGAACTGGGAATCCTTTGTAAAAATTTTTAGGACCTCAGGCCCTACTTAATCAAATTTGCTAGGGGTGGGCTGGTGGTCAAAGTCAGGCATGTATATGATTTAAAATAAAAAGGACGGGGTGCCTGGGTGGCTTAGTCAGTTACGCATGACTTCAGCTCAGGTCATAATCCCAGGGTCCTGGTATCCAGTCCAACATCAGGCTCCCTGCTCAGTGGGGAGTCTGCTTCTCTCTCTGCCTCCCACTCTCCCTGCTTGTGTACTCTCTCTCCAACAAATAAATAAAATCTTAAAAAAAAAAAAAAAAAAACAAAACACTTGTCTAATGTTAATAACTTTCCTACTTACAATGTTTCAAAGAAAGTTTATCCCTAAAGGAAGAAAGAAACCTATTATGAATTAGTAATTGCTGTCAAAGAATTACAATGTTTTATTATACTGAAGTTCATTACTAACCTTAAGAACTTTAGCATTCACAGATTCCTTCTCTTTATAAAAAAACCGAACCATCTGAATAGTCAAGTAAGCAGGTAGTCGGCTGATCTTAGACTGAGGAAAAAAAAAAATGCAAGAAATCCTATCACATACAAATACAACACAAGTTTTTAATGCCTTGGTTTAGTAAAAACAAAGACTGGGTAAAATTAATTGGAAACCTTTCATCAAAATGGATTCAATTTCAAAAGGAATGCACAACTTACAGATTTGATATATAAAGCATTTCTTTGCAATGTTGGAGACTGCTTAGTGATTTCTTCCTGAAGTCGCTAAAAAAAGAACAGGAGACCAAACATTTTTAGTTTTAAAGAACTTTTTTCTACAATATATAAATCACACTTCTTTTTTTAAGTAAGTTCTACACCCAAAGTGGGGCTTGAACTGTTGACCTCAATGCAAGTATCAAGAGTCGCATGCCAGTGAGGCATCCCTAGAAAAACACTTTTTTTTTTTTTTAAGATTTTATTTATTTCACACACTGAGAGAGAGAGATCACAAGTAGGCAGAGAGGCAGGCAGAGAGAGAGGGGGAAGCAGGCTCCCTGCTGAGCAGAGAGCCTGACGTGGGGCTCGATCCCAAGACCCTGAGATCATGACATGAGCTGAAGGCAGAGGCTTTAACCCACTGAGCCACCCAGGCGCCCCTAGAAATTTTCAACACTTTTAAAAGTTCTTTTAAAATTTAGTACTCCTTGGGGCGCCTGGGTGGCTCAGTCGTTAAGCGTCTGCCTTCGGCTCAGGTCATGATCCCAGAGTCCTGGGTTCGAGCCCCGCCTCGGGCTCCCTGCTCTGCAGGAAGCCTGCTTCTCCTGCTACCATTCCCTCTGCTTGTGTTCCCTCTCTCGCTGTGTTTCTCTCTGTCAAATAAATAAAATCTTTAAAAAAAAAAAAAAAAATTTAGTACTCAACAGACAATATACAGCGATGGATTCATACCACTGAAAAATAATTTCAATGAAGACTATGTGGGAAAGCTTTTAGATATGAGTCAGCACTTAAAAGGTATCAATTTATACTGGTGTGAACTCCTCAGAATGTAAATAATGTCTGAGGTTTTAAATTGTAACCCAAATGTTGCTGAGACTCTGAGTCTACAAGGTATTTTATATAACATAAAAAAGCCTTATGGCGGGGAGCCTGGGTGGCTCAGTGGGTTAAAGCCTCTGCCTTCAGCTCAGGTCATGATCTCAGGGTCCTGGGATGGAGCCCCATGTCAGGCTCTCTGCTCAGCGGGGAGCCTGCTTCCCTATCTCTTTCTGCCTGCCTCTCTGCCTACCTGTGATCTCTCTCTCTCTCAAATAAATAAATAAATAAAATCTTAAAAAAAAAGATTAAAAAAAAAGCCTTATGGCTTCTGTCTATACACAGATTATCAGAATATTCATACAGGAGGACAATTATGAGAAGGTAGGAAACCCTTGTTCTTTATTCTTTATGTATAAGAGCCTTCTAGAATCAATTATTCTCAAATTTGAGGAAAGTCACACAGAAAACCTGTTAATTTAACAAATGTAGAAAAGACTTTAGCCACTATACATATCTGAACCATCATGTCTGCCTTTCTATTTTTTACAGGCTGTGTGACACTCAGCGAGACAGTTATCCACCCTGGGCATCAAATGGAAATGATGATAATACCTATATCATAGTGCTTTTGTTAGAACTACATAATTAGGTACACGTAAAAAAAAAAAAGGACAACCATTTGGCATATATCCTATATCCAATAGACATAAGCTACTATTTCTAACATAAAAAAGGCACTACTAATGTGCTCTGCTTTGTAAGAACATTAATACACAAGTTAGTGAAAAATTTACTAATGTTCACTGTTACTTTTGTAAAAAAATTTTTTAATTTTTAAAAATTACTAATATCATTACAAAAGGAATCACCATGCAGCTTTTTAACATTTAATCAAGTTTGTCTGGCAGTAAAAAGGTAAAGAAATATGGAGTCAGATTACTCTAAAATAATCAGAACCAATGACGATAAAGCATCTAAACAATGGGCAAGACAATACAACATCTCATAAATACATGCTTTTCAAGAACACATATCTGGTGTGATGTTATTCATCAGGTAAGCATACATATTATCACCAATTCCCTATATGTAGAAGTTCCAAGTATACTTAGTTTTTCTGGAATTTTATAAAATTATGAAGAAAAATATCATCCTGGAGAGTCGCTGCCAAAACATCCTATTCTGTACTCTCCAATTACATTTATGCTTCATGTTTTGATGTCCTGAAACTTGCACGTCATAATTTGTTATAGTACTTTTAGTGGTTACCTATTACTAAGCTTTTAAAATGAACTTCTCTTAAGTCAGCAGGCCTCACTCCAGTCCCCGTCGGTATCACAGGGCAAAGAATATTACTTCCTATTTGCCTCTTAAGTCTGCATTTACCAACCACTCTCCTAACTGATCTTACCCCAAACTGCAGATGGGAACTCCCTGATGACAAATTATCTAGTTTATCAATGCAATCCCTGCCCCAATTCATTGCCTATCCTTCAAAACAGAAACATATTTCCCAAACCATAGAAAAGTACTAAATTAGCAAGCAAAACTGTTATATTTTATCAACCTGCTCATTGGAGTGCATTCTGTAGTATGAAAATGGGGAAAGAGCACTAGCTGGAGAATCAGAGGATCAAGTTCTAGACCCAGCTCTGCCACAGAGCAATGAAGTCACTTACATTCCAGGGCCTCAAGTGCAATACTGGGGAAAAGGCACAGGGCCTATGTGTACAGTCCCAGTTTACACCTCATCATTACTAACCCTCATTAAATACCCTCAGAGGCCTCCTGCAAGCCTCTGGTCACAACACTTCTGTTGACTTATCAATACACAACCTCGGGTTATCAATGTTTCTATTTAATGACAACTCATGGTCTTCACAGCCAACCATACTATAACTCATCCCTAAATGAAGCTTATCCAACAAGCATTTCCTCCTTAAGGCTTATCTAATAAACATTCACACAGAGCCTTCTTGGGCTTAGAACACTAGACAGCACTTCAGCACTATGGCTGAAGGCCTATTTTAAGCAGAAAATCACCAACAAAAAGCACAAAACTGCAAAAAAAAAAAAAAAAAAAAAAAAAAAAAATGTAGGTACTAAAATTACCGTAAAAGGACACTTGTTAACAGTACAAACTGAAACAAGAAGGCAGAGCATCACCTTTTTGGACCTCAGGTGAGACTGTGTCTGACAACTCAAAATTTTTGCCACTCAGAGCAGGTCTACAAATGACCATGAAAGCACCAAGTACTAATGTTAAGAGTTAAAATAAATTTTAAGCTAAAATAAATTTTAGCAAGTAAGTGCATCTGCAAATACAGAATCCATTTATAATGAGAATCAACTATAATTGATCTTACCAATTTAAGTCCTGTAAAAAGATACTTGACTTCCTGATTGATAAAACAGCTAAGCTGAAGCTGATTTTCCTTCCCTTTAGTGACCTCTTCTTCTTCAGATTCTGTACATTTCATGCTTTGAGAAATAAGATAAGGAATATACCAACAGATAATCAATCTGCTATAATATAATAAATTATATGTTGAACATAATGAATTATTCTCATGCTATTAAAATTAATAGCATCAATATTTGCAAATGATATCTGATAAAGGGTGAATATCCAAAATTTATAAGAACTTATACAACACCAAAATAATAATTCCATTAAAAAATGGGCAGAAGATATAAAGAGAAGAGACATTTCTCCAAAGACATAAGAGAAGGCCAACACACAAAAAGATGCTCAATGTCACTCATCAGAAATGAAAATCAAAACCACAATGTCAGAATAGCTAAAATCAAAAACACAAATCCTGTAACACTGAAAATAAATAAATTAATTAAAAAAAAAAAAAACCATAAAAACAAAAACTAAAAAAAAAAAAAAAACAAAACAAAACAAAGCGCTGGGTCCCTGGGTGGTTACTTGGTTAAACGTTCGACTCTTGATTTCAGCTTAGGTCATGGTCTTGGGAGTTGTGAGATTGAGCCCCACGACAGGCTCCTCACTGGACATGGAGCCTACTTAAGATTCTCCCTTTCCCTTTCCCCACCCCACGTCTCTCTCCCTCACTGGGGGAAAAAAAAAAAATCAAGTGTTGGTGAGGAAAAAGGGACTCTAATACACATCTGTGTGTAGGAATGCAAACTGGTGCAGCCACTGTGGAAAACAAATGGAGTTTCCTCAAAAAATTAAAAATAGAACCTCCTCAAAAAACTAAAAATAGAACTACGATATGATCCAGTAATTCCACTAGTAAGTATTTTACCCAAAGAATACAAAAACACTACTTTGAAAAGACATATGTGCCTTTATGTTTATTGTAGTATTATTTACAATAGCCAAATTATGGAAGCAACCCAAGTGTCTATCAACAGATGAATGAATAAAGATGATGTGGGAGTTATATACAATGGAATATTATTCGGCCATGAAAAAGAATGAAATCTTGCTATTTACAACATGGATGGATCAAAGGTGTATAATAACAGTGAAATAAGTCAGCCAGAGAAAGACAAATACAATATGATTTCATTCTCAACAAGAATAAAGGAGGTGGGTGAGGGTATGGGTGAAATAGGTGATGGGAATTAAGAGTACACTTATTGTAATGAGCACTGAGTAATGTATGGAACTGTTGAATCACTCTATCGTACATCTGAAACTAATGTAACACTGTATATTAACTATACTGGAATTTAAAAAATAGCATCATTCATTGGTATCTTAAACATTTTGGTTTCCCACATTTGTTTAGACATACTTTAAAGTGCTTCATGCACTTACCAACAATATTAGTAATGAATAATGAAAGTAATAAAAAGATAAATTCTAAATGAATATAAGTTGGTACTTACACAGTCTTAAAATGGTTTTAACACAAAAATGTATCAACAGAAATCTTTAAGTTTCTACCCATGACCTAGAAAATAGTCCTTCCCTGAATTCATAGATTCATGTTAAATGAATTGGTTCAATCTTATATATATAATCTGGCTGATTTACTTTGTTTCATACAATTAAAAATTAATTCCCCATGAAGTGAATTAATGAGGCTAACTCTGCTAAAGATATTCTTAGGAAAAAAATAATATCCCTAAAGTGTACATTTATCTAAACTTTAGGATTACTCTGATGGGGTATTTTTCCAAATTCCTAAGTTTCATTATATCTTTTAGGCATAAAAGCCTCTGAAGAATTTATCTACATACCCCACCCGCCACTCCAATCAGTCAACAATGCTACTGATACCAATTCATTTGTAGTAAGTTATGAGTACAGTCTCTACAAATCTTGGCTCATAAGGATACGTAGTTTCAAATTCAACTCCGAAGAACTGATCAATTAAGCTTTTCTTTTTAGAAGGTGTCACTGCTGATGCAGATGAAGAATCTGTCTGCAAAAATTAAAATGAAATAAAAATTCCAATTTTTCTTTATATAAATACTAATGTATATTTTCCCCACATAACCCAGTTTAGGAACACATATTTAAGCTTTTAAAAATGTAATCCCTTTCTATAAAATCCTTCTACTATTCAAAAAACATTACTGAAAGACTACATACAAACGCTCAGTAGTATCAATTAAGTTTAATAAATAATGCAATGAATTCAAGTGTCAAATGCAAGCTTTCAAATTCCAACTACGGACTGAGCATCTAAAATATTCAAATACATGTCTATCTATTAGGATGAATTTATTTCAAGTTTTTGGCATGGGAGTATAATTATCAAGGTATAATGAAAATCTATAATCACAAACATGTGTCAATTACCTCTTTAACAGACTCATCCTCTATGGCTTCCAATTTCTGTTGCAATACTCGCATCATTTGTATCCAACATTCATTAGCATCCTATAATTTAAAAAAAAATGACAAAGTAAATAATCTTGGCTACTGATAATGTTTTATCTACAAAAATCCTTCCAAAAGAATTACTGTTTCCTTAGGGAAGGGGAAGAAAGGTATTTTTTATTTAAAAACATTAAGTCAAATTAGATATTACAGGATCTTCAGAGCAATGAGGAATTCCAAAATATTCATTCAAGAGATGTTTACTGAGCTCCTCCTTATGCTAACTACTCTTTTAGACAAAGGAATAAACAGCAGTAAGCAAAACAGAAAATGTTCTCAATGTGGACATAAACAAAATATAACAAATTCACCTAAAGAGAAGAGTTATGAATTTAAAAAAGCAATATGGAAAAAAACTAAAATTAAAATTAAAAAAGTAATATGGGACCAGAAAGTGATGAGGGGAAAGAAGTGTGCTATTTCAATAGGAGAGTTAAGAAAACTGTGCTCCCTTGACATTTGAGCCATGAGACCTGAATGAGGTGAGGAAGCAAGCCATGCACTCATCTGAGAGCCAAAGAAATAAGACCAAAGACCCTACAGAAAGACGATACTGGAGGGTTAAAAAAGTAAGTAGGAAGCCAGTGTGTTTGAGAGCCAAAGAAGTAAGCAAGGGAGAGAGTGGCACATGAGGAGCTCAGGTAGGAAGCCAGGAGCTTTATTATTCAGGACTGGGATAGAAAATCACTAGGAGGTAACGAATAAGGGACTAAGATAATCCTATTTACATTTTATAGACTATGGAGACTGTGGAGAAACACTGCAGAAGGACAAAAACAGAAGCAAGGTAATAGTTAACAGACTACTCCAAGCAAGAAATAATGATGATGTGAACTACAGAGGATTTGATAATTGGAGCATGGAAATACAGATAAACATTGGTAAGTATACAACACTTAAGTTTTACATTTACAAAATGAAAACCACGGAACCTTGCCCTGTTTACCTGTTGAAGATACTGTCCTTGTTCGCCCTTCTCTGCAAACTGTGGAAAAGCCATGTGCAAAAACTGCAGCAGAATAATAGGTGGAATACTAGAAGAAGTTTTATCCATGGAATCAAACAAATCTCTAAGGGCTTAAAAACAAGGCAAATACTGCTTTAATAAAACAATGATATATTTAATACGTGTTACTATATATTAATTCTAGATTAATACAAACAAAAATTGCTGAGTAATATTTTTAAGTGTTTTTACTCCTTTTGTAGTTGTCGAATTCCCAACAGGAAAAAGATTTGTTTTAAAATTTGAAGAACTGACCAGACTTTATAATGCAATCACTAACCATAAACAACTTCTGAGTCCTGCCCCTCAGTCTCTCTCTCCTTGCCAGGCTTTGTCTTCCCAAACAAAGCAGGGCATATTCATTCACTACAGCAAACACATAACCTCTGTCTAGGGATCAAACAGGCTAATGTTACTGTTCTGGTACTATGCCATTATCAGGCCATCAGGTGACCACTCTCAACCCACCTCCCTTTAAGCCAGTTCTTGGTTCCCATCTACTCAACTCCTCCATTTTAAAATCTGTTTAACATACTTCCTGGCTCTACTGATAGCTAAAAATCAAAACTAATTTGCCTTCTCCAAAATCTTTCCTCCACTATCCTCTCTCACCTTCATAAACCTCATGGTCACAGTCCCAGCGCTGCTCTGGGAGTTCAGAATACTTTTCCTCTGCTGACTTCCTAGCTACCACACCTTACCTTTACTTCAAGTACAGCAAAATTCTAGTCTAGCTTATCTTGACTTGTTTTATTAACTAATATGTGAAATGTTATCTACCATTATCATACAAACTGAAGCCTCGCGAATAATACATCTCAGCACAAAGCCAGTGTTTAATAAAATGTTCCCAAGTAAGACAATGAAACATGGTGTTTAAAATTATTTTGAGGGGGCTCCTAGGTGGTTTAGTCAGTTAAGTATCTGCCTCCAGCTCTGGTCACGATCCCAGTTTCCTGGGATCAAGTCCTGTTTCAGGGTCCCTGCTCAGTGGAGAGCCTGCTTCTCCATCTCCCTCTGCTGCTCCCCCTGCTTGTGTGCACATGTGCTGACAAATAAATAAAATTTAAAAAAAAAAAATTGGGGGGGGATATCTAAAAATCATATATCACTACCAATCGAATGTTTATTAAAATAGAAAAGCCTAAATTGTAATAACTCCTTAAGGTACACACTACTCAAAATAAAAAATGATTTAATATTTAATATATACCATAAACAGCATCTCAAAGTACTTCATTAGTTTGAAATTAAAAAGTCAAAAATGCACTTACTGTGCATTAAGAGAGACTAGTAGGACATGACAACTAAACGCAATCAATATGTGATCCCAAACTGTATCCCAAAGCAAAACAGAAAAAGAACTTTGTAACAGGCAATACTGGGTCAACTGCCAAAATTTGAGTAATTTGTATTATAGAGTATTTTATCCATGTTAAACTCCTAGATTTTGAAAAATGGTAACTGTCTTGTGGTTATGAATGTCCTTATTCTTGGGAAATACAAACTGAAGTATTCAGGAATAAGACAGGATGTCTGTACCTTACTCTCAAATGGTTCAGAAAAAAGAGAACACCGTTATAGAGAATGATGAGCCAGCTGTGAAAAAGTTTGTAATTGGTGAATTCTTGGAACTGTTCTTTGCGCTAATTTTAAATTTAGCACAAAATAAAATGTAAAACTGACGAACAGTACCTTTCATCCCTTCACTACAAGACTCACAGGATACTGGAGAAGTCACTGCAATTCCAAGTTACTCTCAGATACACATGCAACCAAGTAAACTAGATATAAGTGATCATATTTTTCCCATTAAAAAATTCATTTCAACAAATAAATCTACTTTCAGGAAAAAAAGGTCAAAGGAAAATCTCTAACTCCAAATGACACGGAGAAACCTACTCTTTATAGTATTACAAATGAACAGCTGACCACAGTTAGCTGTGACATACCATTTCACGCCCCTAGACTGGTTATAATCAAAGACAGACAATACCAAGTATTATCAAGAGAAATTGGAACCCTCATTCATGGGAGAAATCCAAAATGATGCCACCTGCTTTGGAAAACAGTCTGGCAGTGCCTCAAAAGGTTAAATATAGTTACCATATGACCCAGCAATTCCACTCCCAGATACATATCCAAGAGAAATAAAAACATTATGTCCACAGAAATGCTTGCACAAATTTTCAGCAATACTTGTAATAGTCAAAAAGTGGAAACCACCCAGATGTCTATCAGTGATGAAAGGACAAATGGAATGTGATATATCCCTACTATGGAATCTTATTCAGCAGTAAAAAGGAAAAAGAGTACTAATGCATAGTACAATGTCAATGAACCTTGAAAACATTCTAAGTGAAAGAAGCCAGTCAAAAAAGACCACATACTGTATAATCCCATTTATGTCAAAAGTTCAGAATAGGTAAATATACTGAGACTGACAGCAGATTAATGATTGCATAGGGCTGGGAGTGGTGAGGAGAAAACAGGTTGAGTGCTAAATGTTAGTTTCTTTTTCAAGGCCACTAAAACATTCTAAAATTGTGGTAATGGCTGCACAGCTCCACATATACTAAAAGAAATGAACTGTACACTTTAAGTGGGTAAACTGTATGAGATGTGAATTATATCTCCATAAAGTTGTTACCCCCTACCCCAAAAAAGGCACAGCTATAAAAATACCCTACCAACCTAACCCAATAATTTAAGAGCATTCATTTTTAAAACCAGTCCAAAACAAATGGGGACAGAATATATGATATTAGGTAATGAGGAAATATGATAGAAATTGTTATTTCTATCCTTTAAGAATTTCTGTTTTTCCTTTTACCTCATACATTTCCTTACACTAACACCCACTAAGACTCTCTCTTATAATGACTGTATCAACTACAATAAAACCTATCTCTGGATATCCCCAGAGATATATTTTACTAATAGAAACTAAAGCCAAAATTCATTTTAATCCAAAAAATCCAGACTGTTTTTCAGAAAAGACAGATATCACTGGTTTATAATTTGAAATAAAATAGGTCCATAAGTTGCTTAACAATAAGTGTAAGTACTCCAGTTTTAATGAGATGATGTTTTACAAAACATGTTTTGTAAACTGAAAGCCACTAAAAAAAAAAACCGTGAGTGAAAAATAACATTTCTTGAATACTACACTGTCCTGTTGGAAAGGAATATATTTAAGATACTGACCTGCAAAAAAAAAAAAAAAAAAAAAAAGATACTGACCTGCAGTAATATACTGTGCTGAAGCCATTTCCCCTGAAGCTCTCAAGGCACCTGCATACCTGGGAACATTAAAGCAGAATTAAATAGGATTCAACTCATTCTGAAACTCAAAAGGGAAGAAACTAATTAAAAGAGCTTATGATGACATCCTCAACTGTAACTTAATCTGAGTTGTTCCCATCTTTCTGTCTTCTTCTCTTCTGGTCTTATTCCTATAAGTATTATATGGGCAAAAAAGGAATACTATGAAAAAAGGGAATTTAGATGAATGACGCCTACTTTAAATTCTTTCTCCTAACTTATTTAAAAAAAATTTCCTAAAAACAATGTGAAACAAAAAAGTAAACTCTTAATGTCCATTATTACAAAGAAAATAAGATACACTTTCAGAAATAAGAAAAAATGTCTTAGATCAAAAACATTAAATCAAAGTCAATACACTTACATTCAGCATTAACTTGTTATGTAACATTAAGTAAGTCACTTAATTTTCAAGTCCATCGGCTACCTATACACTACGGTGTTTCTATTAAATGACTTCTAAATTCACTTTCAATTTATAATCCTCATTTAATTTACAAAAGCACAAAGGACTGGCCATCCAAAGGAAATAAATAATAACATTCACTCAAACAATGTCTTATGACACAGGATCAGAAATTATCATTCAGAAAGTATCAAACATTGAGAGGTAGGGGAATGACTGCCTATTCACTATGATTAAAACATCCACTGGAGGGTTGTCTCAGTGGCTCAGTCATTAAGCATCTGCCTTAGGCTCAGGTCATGATCCCAGGGTCCTGGGATCGAGCTCCTCACTGGGCTCCCCACGAAGTGGGAAGCTACTTCTCCCTCTCCGCTGGCTTTTGTTCCCTCTCTTGCTGTCTCTTTCACTATCTGTGTCAAATAAAGTCCTAAAAAAAAAAAAAAAAAAAAACCCCACAGGAGGGACTAAAATGAAAAAGACTGAAATCAACCAAAAGTGGCAAGAATGTGGAGCAACCAGACTATCCACACCATCAGTAACATGGATAAACTTCAAAGACTATGCTGGCGAACTAAGCCAAACCTCTTTACATTCAACTTCCAGAATGCGCAAAACTAATATGAGGTCAGTAGCTGCTTGCAGAGCTGGGTGGTGGAGATGAGATGGGAAAAGGTACAAGTACAAAAACATCCTGAGATGAGGGAAATGTTCCATGGTTTGTAAAATGGGTTACAGAGAATTTGCATTTATCAAAACTGATCACACCAAACACAAGATATTTCCTATTTACTATATGTAAATAGTAAATACTATTTACTATATGTAAATATTCCGACTTAAAAACAAAAAACCTCTGTGCTATGTGAGTAGAATGAAAGAGGTCACAGAAAATATGTTACATTATATCCAATTAAGAAGTTCTGTTTTGGGGCGCCTGGGTGGCACAGTTGGTTAAGCAACTGCCTTCGGCTCAGGTCATGATCCCAGAGTTCTGGGATCAAGTCCCACATCAGGCTCCCAGCTCCATGGGGAGTCTGCTTCTCTCTCTGACCTTCTCCCTTCTCATGCTCTCTCACTGTCTATATCTCAAATAAATAAAATATTTAAAAAAGTTTAAAAAAAGTTGTTTTGGGGTCCCTGGGTGGCTCAGCCATTAAGTGGCTGCCTTCAGCTCAGGTCATGATCCCAGGGTCCTGGGATCGAACACTACATCGGGCTCCTTGCTCAGCTGGAGGCCTGCTTCTCCCTCTCCCATTCCCCTTGCCTGTGTTCTCTCTCTCTCTCTCTCGCTGTTTGCTGTGTCTCTCTGTCAAATATATAAAATCTTTAAAAAAAAGTTTTTAAGTTCTTTTTTTCTTTTGTTTATTTAGATCTTTTGGAAATTACTGTGACTCAAGTTTTTTTTTTATTTTTCAATATACAATTCATAATGTCTAAATTACATATGTTCATTTTAAAAAGGGAAAAATCATAATAGTTTCCTACTCAGTTTACAACTACCTAAAAGGCATTTTTTGAAGTTGAAATGAAGTACCTATAAAGCAAGTGTATCCCAAAATATCCGTGAAGTATGTAATGACACAACTGCTGCTGTTACTGATTTTACTTCTAGTTACAGAGTGACACCGCTAAGTAACTATTCCTACATTTATGGCAGTTATTTTTTAATAACTGAGAATGGAAAATCATGAGTCACTTAATAGCATTCCCCCACAAAAAACTCATTACACCAACATTTAATTCCTAAGATAAAACCATCCAATAAACCAAATAACATTAACAATTAAACTTTACAAAGAATAACTGTGAGAAAGTAAAAGGAGGAATTGACATGAGTAGAGATGTAATAGAAATACTGAGGTTTTATAGATCAAAAAAAAAACTTCCTTTTCTAGTCTTTATCAAGTCAATATAATAAAAATTAAGTAATGATACAGAAAATCCAAATAACTCATCAACTTAATGTCTTAATACTTTATCACCTATAAAAAGAGTATGCCTTGACTTTTCTATCATCTGTGAAATAAATCAATCATACATCAGTTCAATTCAAACATTCATCAACAGAAAAATGGATAATTACTTGGTAGTATGTGCATACAGTGGTATACTATACAGCATGAAGATGAATGAACTACAACTACAAACACACAGTTAAGCCAAAAATAATGAGCTAGACCCAAATGAACACAATCTATGTTTCTGTTCATAAAGAGTTCCAAACAGGCAAAATTAATCTATGAGGTTAAAAGTCACATTAGTATTAACAATTTTGAAAAGAAAGGTGGAGTAGTGATCAGGAAGGGAGAGTCATGAGGGGATTTTTAGAAGCTAACAGGGTTCTGTTTGTATTGGTTACACAGGTGGGTTCACTCGGATAATTCATTCGTACACCTTTTTGTATGTTAACATCTGTATGTCAATAATTTAAAAATTGGGGGTCAAAGGAAGAGATTTATAGTGTTTAAAAAAATACCTGAACAGCCTCATCTTTTTTTTTTTTTTAAGACTTTATTTATTTGACAGAGAGAGATCACAAGTAGGCAGAGAGGCAGGGAGAGAAGAAGGGGAAGCAGCTCCCTGCTGAGCAGAAAGCCCAATGTGGGGCTCAATCCCAGGACCCTGGGATCATGACCTGAGCCAAAGTCAGAGGCTTATTAAACCACTGAGCAAACCAGATGCCCCTGAACAGCTCATCTAATGAATAGGGAATAGAGCCAAAACTCAAAACTAAATACTTTCATTAGTACACAAGAACAAATAAATGATCTAAGCATACAACTTAAAAGAAAACAGCCTAAGGAAAACAAATCAATACAAACAAAAGTAGAATGAGTCAGACAATAAAAAGAACTGACCAAATAAGCCTAATAGCTGACTTCTATGAAAAATAAAATATACAAACCTCTGGCAAGATAATCAATGGTAAATTTCTATGTATAAATTTCTATATATCTAGCAAATAAGAAATGAAAATGGGGGAAAATACAGGTCCAAAATAGAGAACTCTTATGATAAAATATCTTAAAAGACATAAGGACAAATTCAGAGGAAAACAAATTTTAAAAACTGACCCTAAAGTCACAGAAAATGTACATTGAAAATGTTAAAATGCCAAAAAAAAAAAAAAAAAGGCTGGGTCCAACCAATTTTATAGTTAAGTTCTATCAAGAACAAATCATCCCTACACAAATTTGAAAATGCAAGTAAAATAGCAACCTAGTAATTGCTGATGAAAAAACTATGAGGTAGTTACCAAGAGGGACCTTGCCAATCTCCAGTAAGATAAAAAATATGGCCATGAGATACTTTCTTTTTAAGTAATTCACAGAATTTAAGGGTAATTTTTTTTATATACACTTTTCACTTTAAGTTCTAAGTTTAGAACTCCTACATTATCATGAGGTTCCACTATTGGGCAGCATCAAGCAAACCAGATTTTTCCTGCAGCTCTGGTTCTTGGCCCTCATTGCCTCTTCAGCTAACCCAGTCTATTTCCTTTCTAGCCTTTACAACATACATCCTACTCTCCAGATCCTGCCAAATAAAAATCCTTAAGTATTTAAGGATGAGCTTCAGCATTGCCAGTTGTAAAATATCTTCAATAGAAATTTTCCTCTCTTCTTTCATTCCTATTTTATCAGTTAGTGCCATTTTTCCAAAGACATACAACCCCATCCATGTCCTCTTGTATTAAGTTAGTTAAGTACAAGGGTTTCCAACCTCTTGTAAAAACCAAGCATTCAAAAAATACTTCATCTGGTTTCAAGAAAACTGAATCAACAGGATGAAATCTCCCCTGCTTATACAAAACTCAGAGAAATAATTCCACAACATGGAAGAGTTCTCTTTGGAATAGAAGCTAGAAGGTATCCCACGTGAAAAAAATACAGAGGAAATCTTGGAAGAAAGGCAAGTCTGTTCCAAGTAGCCACCTTCTAGGGCAGGGAACTGCCCAGCAAGCTGCTCATTAGATCATTTGCAATTGAGACATAAGGAAGAGAACATGGTTGCCTAAGTACATCATCTTCAAACAAATGAGAGATCAATCCTTACATCTAAAAAGAACAGAGTTAAAATTGAAAGGACCAAATTGGTAGGGTGGGGGGGTGGGGTGGGTACGGGTAATTAGAGTACTTCAGAGCCTTGAAGAAATAAAAGCAAGAATCATCCAAAATTAAGAACAGGAGATTAAAGAAAAGAAGGTTGTGATAAATAAGCAGCTGTGAAACAAAGCTAATGCACAACTCAGTGAAATGTACAATAGAACTGAGACACTCTCCTAGAACACAGCACATAAAAATAAAAAAATTAAAAGTGCAGAGAAAAAAAAAGAAACGTGAAAAACAGATCCAGAAATTCTATTATTCAGAATATTAGGGAAGCTATATAAAATACAGAAGCATTTTCTCAAGAAGTAACAGTCAAGAATGTCCAAAGTTTAGGACAAGAGTTCTCAGAATGAAAGTGCTCACTCAGGGTACCTGGGTGGCTCAGTCGGTTAAGTGTCAGCCTTTGGCTCAGGTCTCGATCTCAGGGTCCTGGGATAGAGCCCCACGTTGGCCTCCCTGCTCAGCGAGGAGTCTGCTTCTCCCTCTGCCCCTCTCCCCTGCACTTGCTCACTTGCTCTCTCTCTCAGAAATAAATAAATAAGATCTTAAAAAAAAAAAAAAAAGGAAAAAAGAAAAAAAGAAAAAGTGCTCACTCAGCACTGAAGATAAAAAAGAAAATCCCACACCTACCCTATTGGAAAACTATGAAAAACAAAAATAAAGAAAAAACCCTAAAAGTTATTAACAGAAAAGAAAAAGAAATGAGACTGATACTAGATCTCTTATCAGTAACTAAGAGCACATGAAAATAGTGGAGAAATGACTATAAAACCCTGAGTAAAAATAACTTTGACTTTAACATTTCCCAACAAAGCAGTTTTAAAACAGTACCAAACTTGATAGCCTCTCTCAATTAAGACTGTTAGTGCCTGGAAGACAGGTCTTGTGTCTTGTACACTACTAAGTACATTAGCTACAATCTAGGCAACTTCCTAAGTACCTGACAAGTATTCACTTCAGAGAAATTTACAAAACCTTCAGTTATTCTCAGATTTCTGCATAATCCTCCTCTCTCCTCTCTACTGCTCAGTTCTATCAAAGCATTTCCCAAGCCACTAAGGAAAAAAAAAAGTCAACATTCATAAAGCTGGCTAAGAATCCAAATTGCAGTTTACAATTCTAACCTATATTATATATACCAAAACAGTTGTAATAAATTCAGTCAGAATTCAGTTCCAAATTTTTAAGTTATATATTTATACTCACTGAGAAGTAATTCTCATTTATAGACTATTTCACAGGCTATCAAAACATAGATAATTGTTTATTCTTTTTTCTTTGGTATAGTCGCATAAAACAAAGTTTTACTTCTTTGTAAAATCATTACTCACTAGCATTAGGACAAATCAATACAAATCAATGTACTTATTTCCAAACTAAAACTGAGAGTCCAGAAATAAATCTTATTACATGCATCATATGATCAAATGATTTTTAATAAAGGTGCTAGGGCAATTCCACAGGGAAAAGAGTAGTCTTCAACAAATGGTACTCGAAAAATCGGATATCAATTTGCAAAAGAATGGGATGGGATACCAACCCCCCACGCTACATAAAAATTAAGTGAAAATGGATCAGAATAAAAATGGATCAGAGACCTAAACTTAAGATCTAAAACTCTCAAAAAAATAGGAGTAAATATTTGTGACCTAGGATTAGTCAATGGTTCTATACGTAAGATAGACACACACAAAACACAAAATAAAATTAATCAAAAACAAAAACTTTTGTGTTACAAAAAAACATCAAGAAAGTGAAGACAACTCACAAAATAATTATGAATTATTTATCAGAAAAAGGACTTGTATCCAGAATATATAAAGAACACTTAGAACTGAAAAATAAAAAGACGAGCCATTTAAAACACAGGCAAAGGATTTAAACAGGCATCTCTCCAAAGAAGATATACAAGCCAGTAAGCACATGAAAGGATGTTAAACATCACTAGTCATTATGTAAATGCAAATGGCAACTACAAATGAGACGATTTTACCCTTGGAGGATGACTATAATCAAAGACACACAATAACAATATTGCCATGGAGGTGGAGAAATTGGAACTCCCTAACATTGGTGGTGAGAATAGTAAATGGTGCCTAGCAGTTTGGCAGTTCCTCAAAATGCTGTTTTACATAGTTACTTTATGGCCAAGCAAGCCACTCATAACCAAAAGAAACAAAAACAACTGGTCTGCACAAAAAACTTGTCCTTGAATGTTCATGGTAACATTACTCAAAGGAGCTACAAAATGGAAACAAATCAAATGTTTATCAACAAATGAACAAATCAGCAAAATGTAGTATGTCCATTAATACTGGATTATTATTCAGACATAAAAAAGAATGAAGTGGGGCGCCTGGGTGGCTCAGTGGGTTAAAGCCTCTGCCTTCGGCTCAGGTCATGATCTCAGGGTCCTGGGATCGAGCCCTGCATCGGGCTCTCTGCTCCACAGGGAGCCTGCTTCCCCCTCTCTGCCTGCCTCTCTGCCTACTTGTGATCTCTCTCTCTCTGTCAAATAAATAAATAAAATCTTAAAAAAAAAAAAAAAAAAAAAATGAAGTACTGATACATACTACAACATGAATAAACCCAGAAAATATTATCCTAAGTATCCAGTCACAAAAAGTCACCCATGGTATGATTCTATTTATATGAAATATCCAGAACGGCAAATCTGTAAGACAGAAAGCAGGTAAGTATTTGCCTAGAGCTGGAGGTGGGAATGGTAAAAAGAGTGATTGCTTGTGAGTATAAGCTTTCTTTTTTTGGCGGGGGGACACACCTAAAATTAGACTTGTGATGGTTGTAGAACCTTTTGAATAAAGACCATTTAATTGAATACTTTAAAGGGATGAATTGTACAATAAATGGGCATCTCAGTAAAGTTGCTAAAAAATTAAACACACATTTATACACAAAACACTACTCACCCAAATGTGAGTGTCCCTTACCCACCAAAATGAATCCATTTATCTTCTGTCTTACCTTTTAAGGGCATCTTTGAGTTCAGGCACAGATCGAATACACTGAACTGTAGCATTCATGTAGCAAGTGTTACCAAGGTTTGTCAATCCACATGGTAATTCCATCTGAAAAGGACAAGGATTAAAACATTTTTATAAAATGATATAGCATATATAAAATCACTGAAGTTCACACTCTGAAGTATAATTTACCAACTCATACCAATTTATATTCCAACTTTACCCAAAAGTAATACGTTTTATACTCCTAACAGAAATGTCCACTTGCATTATGTTGACATTCGGTGTTTTAATTCCCTTCTCAAAAATATTGAGAGCCTCTTTTCCCATAAAATAATAGCACTGTTAGCACTGCCCAACACTTACTTATTAAACACTAATTAACTTTATATTGAATTATCCAATTATACCAGGACTCCTCAAGCCATATTTAAAAAATAAAACCTTTTACTTCTAAAAGCATACATCTTGGGGAGCCCCAGGTCAGGCTCCACAGTCAGTGTAGAGTCTGCTGGAGATTCTCTCTCTCCCCCTCTGCCCCCCCCTCCACTCACTCATGCACTCTAATAAAATCTTTAAAATAAACAAAAACATACATCTTGATATTACCAATTAAATCTTCAAAACACTTATTTTTTTAAAGATTTATTTATTTTAGAGAGACGGGTGTGCACTTGAGCAGGGGAAGGGGCAAAGAGAGAGGGAGAGAATCTCAAGCAGATTCCTCTCAGAGATGGAGCCCATCACAGGGCTTGATCCCACGACCCTGAGATCATGACCTGAGCTGAAATCAAGAGTTAGACGCTTAACCGACTGAGCTACCCAGGCGCCCCAAATCTTTAAAACGTTTAGATGCCACTTTCTGAAAGGCATCTTAGTACCTGTAGCGATCATATACAAAACGTGGTATATCTTACCGCAGATGCTAACTGTTCTTCTGTCATGTCTTCTACAAAGACAGTTTTAGCTGAGGGTTCCTCAGGAAGAGCATCTGCTGACCCCATCATTAGTAGAGTCATTCCCTGTTTTAAAAAAAATTTCATTTCATAAAAATGCTCAAAAGTTGATAATGTTTATGTCCAATGAAAGAAGCCAGATACAGAAAAATAAAACATATTATATGCTTGTATTTGCCAGAAAACATATCTACAGAGACAGAAAGTAGACTAGTGATTACTAAGGCTTAAAAGTGGGAAGAGGGAGTGATTTTAAACAGACACCTATTTCTTTCTGGGGTGATGGAAATGTTTTAAAATTAGATTGTGGTGAAGGTTTCACAACTCTTGTCAATATACTAAAAATCACCAAGAATATTAAAAAAACAAAAAACAAAAAAGTACTGAGGTGGCTGCTTCAGGCCAGAGGTCCCCTGCTTATATTCAAAGGGGCACAAAGAAACTTTTCAGAATGATAAAATTTCTGTATCTTGATTGTGGTGGTGGTTACATGACTGTATAAAACTACCCAAATTCAAAGTGTACACTAAAAATAGGTGAATTTTAATCCATATAAATTATACTTCAATGAAGCTAGAGGAAAAATAAATACTGTCATAAAGACAGTTGAGAATATTTACAATACTGGAGGGGAGAGAATTCTTGAAATGATTATTAACATTTAGTGGAATCATTTCTCCCCATAACAAAGTGCAGATAGCATTCTTTTTGTGAATGTCTATTGTATAACTGTAACAATTACTTACAATTGAATGGAATTATTTTGAGAACACCAAACCCTTCATTATTGGAAAACACACCAAACACACAAATTAGCTCAAAATATCCAATTTTAAAAGTCTACATTATTAACCTAAGGGAATATTTAACACATATGTAACATTCCATACAACAGAAAAACAGTGAAGAAGACACTGTCCCCTAAATCACATAATCCTGAAATGTTAACAATATCTTACTATGAAAGACATAAACACATAAGACAAAGAAAAGACTAGGGAGGTTTAAAAAAAAAAAAAAAAAAAAAAAAGAGCCAAAAGTGGAGGTTTAAGAAGGAAAAAAAGACAGAGAAGATAAAAATTTCCAAATAAGGATTAAAATTAGAAAATTATTAAGTATGGGGCACCCAGCTGGCTTAGTCAGTAGAGCATGCGACTCTTGATCTCAGGGTTGTAAGTCTGAGCCCCATGTTGGGTGTAGAAATTACTTAAAAATAAAACCTTAAAAAAATTTTTTTTGAAGAAAATTAACAAGGCTAACAAGCTTAGTCCTGAGAGCACCTTCATTCTATCACCTATTATTTTAACTTAAACTTTCTGTGATAGTGCAGAAGGAATACTAAATCATTGCTAAAGAATCTTTTTCCAAAGACTACTCTCTCAGGAAAAATATATTTAAAGGATATACTAGCAAATAGTCTGTTAGAAATATGATAGAAAAGAAAAAACATGGGACGCCTGGGTGGCTCAGTCATTTCATTACGCATCCGCCTTCAGCCCAGGTCATGATCCCAGAGTCCTGGGATGGAGCCCCACATAAGGCTCCCTGCTCAGCAGGAAGCCCGCTTCTCCCTCTCCCACTACCCCTGCTTGTGTGCTCACTCTCGCTGTGTCTCTGTCAAATAAATAAAATCTTAAAAAAAAAAAGAAAAAAAAAAAGAATTATCAGTAAATAACTAACAGTAAACGTAACAAAATTATCTGTAATACTTTGATAAGAAAACTATAAAGCTTTACTTAGGAATATAAAAGACACCTAAATAATAAATTGAAAGTCATTAACAGTTTCCAGACAGGAAAAGTTACTGTAAAGATGTGATTCTAAATTATTACATGAATTTAATTTTTTTTTGAAACTTTACAAAATGATTCATTCATGTACCAAGTTTATACCCATAATAACAGCTAAGAAATTTCTAAAAAAGAATAAAGACTAAAACAATGCCATTTAAGGTAAGAAAACAGATTATACAACGAAGAATGTTGAGAAAACCTGGATAATTTAGAAAAAAAATATATCATTAGTTGTCCACCTTATGGTATGCCATACCCAAAATGAATTAAAAGACTTAAGAAATAAAACAAAGAGTGCCTGGGTGGGTCAGTGGGTTAAGCGTCCAACTCTTGGTTTCAGCTCAGGTCATGATCTCATGGGTAAGGAGATCAAGCCCCACAACAATGGGCTCCACACTCAGCCAGGAGTCTGCTTGAAGATTCCCTCCCTCAGCCCTTCCCCCAACTTGCGTGCATGTGCTCACGCTCTCTCTAAAATAATTAAGTCTTTTAAAATAAATAAATAAAACAAATAATTACAAAAATATGTAAGTGAATAAAAAAAAAAATCTTGCTTTGCTGAAATGTTTTCTAAAAGTAACATAAAAGATGAAATGATTAATGTTACCACATATTTCTTGAAAACTTGTGTAAAACAATACCAATCAAAATTTAAAAGGAAAAATATAATGGAAAAAAGGTTAAACTATAGAGAAAAACATAAAAAAAAATCAGTAAAGCAAACACAATAGAAAACTGGACAAAAGATATAAGCAGTAAACAAAAAGGTTTAAAATAAATTAAGCTTCTACCGTAAGAAACTACAAAAAGTATACAAAATAAATGAAGGAAATAAAGCAAAGAGGTAAAATCAGTAAAATAACAAATGAACAAGCAAAAGTTGATTCTTTTGGGTGGGTAAATCCATGAAATTGACAAACCTCTGGGTAGAGAATGAAGAAAGTTAGAGAGAAAGCACAATTTGCCAATACCAAAAAAAAGAGAAAACATCACTAGAGACTCTAGAATTAAAGGATACTAAGAATGTATTATGCCAATCAAGTTAACAATTTAAACTATAAATTAAATGGACCAATTCCTTAAAAGATGCTATTACCAAAACAGATGTCAAAGAAAACATACCATCTGAATAGTCCTACATTTATTAAATACACTAGATTCCTAACCGAAAGTCTTCCCACAAAGAAATCTCCAAGCTTCAATGGAGAATTCTATGAACCATTTAAAGAAAATCTCTTTCAGAAAAGGGGGAAGAGGGAGATACATCCTGACCCATTTTATATGGCCAGGATTACACTGATAGCAAAAGCAGACAAAGACAAGTCAAGAAAACTATAAACCAGTAATTCTCACAAGTAGAAACACAAAAATCCTTTACAAAATACCACCAAATAGAATCCAGCAATATATAAAAAGGAAAATACGTAATGATTAAATGGGGTTTATCCCAAGAATGAAAGGTTGGTTTACTATTTAAAAGAGTTGATGGGGGCGCCTGGGTGGCTCAGTGGGTTAGGCCTCTGCCTTCGGCTCAGGTCATGATCTCAGGGTCCTGGGATCAAGCTCCGTGTCGGGCTCTCTGCTCAGCAAGGAGCCTGCTTCCTCCTCTCTCTCTGCCTGCCTCTCTGCCTACTTGTGATCTCTCTGTCAAAGCAATGAAATCTTTTTTAAAATAATAAATAAATAAATAAATAAATAAATAAGAGTTGATGTGTTTATTTTACATTAACAGATTAAAGGATAAAAAATGCTCTTTGCAATAGATATGGAAAATACATTTGAAAAATTCAACTCCCATTCATGAATAAAAACTCAGCAAATTACAAATAGAGGAGAACTTCCTCAAACTAATGATGAACATCTGTAAAACAAAATACTCCAACAAAAACTGGAGACTTTTCCCCTAGGAACAGGAAAAAAAAAAAAACAATGATGTGTGCAATGTCAACCACTTTTACTCGACATTTTGCTTAACATCCCGAACAGTGTAGTAAAGCAAGGAAAAAAAAAAAAAAGAAATAAAAGACATGGAGATTGAAAAGGAAAAAATAAAACCATTCTTATTTGCAACATGATTGTATCCTACCTACGTTAGCCTCAACAGTAATATGTAAAAATCAGCAAAATCACAGGATACAAGATCAATATACAATAATTAATTCTACTTCTATATGTCAGCAATAAACAACTGGAAAATGACATTTGAAAAATACCATTTATGACAGCATCAAATACAATGAAATACCTAACAACATTTAAAAAAAACCAAAAAACACATATATGATCCTGTATTGAAAATAAAAGGGTCCCTGGGTGGCTCAACTGATTAAGCATCCAACTCTTGATTTCAGCTCAGGTCATGATCTCATGGGTTATGAGATCAAGGCCCTTGTTGGGTTCCATGCTCAGCAAGGAGTCTGCTTGAAGATTCTCTCCCTTTGCTCCTCCCCTGACACGCATGCATGTGCATGCATATTCTGACAAATAAAAATCTTTGAAAAAATTGGGCCCCTAGGTAGTTCAGTAGATCAAACGTCTGCCTTTGGCTCAAGTCATGATCTCAGAGTCCTGGGATCAAGCCCTGTATTGTGCTCCCTGCTTGGCAGGGAGTCTGTTTCTCTCTCTTCCTCGGCTCTCTACTCATGCACGCACTTTTTTTCTCAAATAAATAAATAAAATCTTTAAAACAAAGAAAAAAAAAATACATAAAATGTTGTTGTAGGAAATTCTTTTTAGAAGACTCAAGATGTGCTAATTTGGGAGTCCTGGATGGCTCAGTCGGTTAAGCATCCAACTCTTGATTTTGGCTCAGGTCACAATCTCAGGGTTGTGAGATCAAGCCCCACATCAGGCCCCACATTGGGCATGAAGCCTGCATAAGATTCTCTACCTCTCCCGATGCCACTGAATCCAAAAGAAGAATGCCATAAATGGTAAATGAGTTTTAAATATTTTTACTCTCTTTAAATGAGAAATGACTATTTAAGGCAAAAACAGGAATGAAATATAAGATTTCCAACATGTGGAAATAAACTGTATGACAACAATAGCACCAAGGACCAGGGAAATAGAAGCATATCCTTTTAAGAATCTTATACTATACCTGAAGTCATTTGTTATTTAAGGCAGAGGATAATTAAAGATATATAATATAAATCCTAGAGCAGCAATTCAAAGACATCATCTTAGCACCCTTTATACCAAAAGTCAGCAAACTTCTCCTATTGAGGACAATATAATAAACATTTTAGGCTTTCTGGGCCATATACAGTCCATAAAAAAGGATCAGTAAGTCTCAGATGACCAAAATAACACTAGCATGTTCTGGGACTACACAGAACCAAATGAGAAATATGTCACACAAATGTATTAGAAAAAGGCCCAAATAATTGGATAGGAAAGAACATTCGTTCTAAACAATCCATGGGTAAAAAAACAAAAACAAACCAAAAAAACCACCCACAACATAATACTTAACTGCATAATAAAAACATAGCACAAAAATTGTAGCTACAACTACAAGTGATTAAAGTAATAATTTTAAATGTCTACATAAAGAAGGTATTTAAAAAAAATCAATGATTTAAGCACACACCTTAAAAACCAAGAAAATGAAATAATTTAAACCCAAAGTAGAAAAAAAGAAAATAACCAACAGCAAAACAGAAGAAAGAGAAATTAAGGAGTCCATCCCATTTACAATTACACCCAAAACCATAAGATACCTAGGAATAAACCTAACTAAAGAGGCAAAGAATGTGTATTCAGAAAACTACAAACTGCTCATGAAAGAAATTGAGAAAGACACAAAGAAATGGAAAAATGTTCCATGCTCATGGATTGGAAGAACAAATATTGTGAAAATGTCTATTCTACCTAAAGCAATCTACACATTTAACGCAAGCCCTATCAAAATACCATCAATTTATTTCAACACAAGCCCTATCAAAATACCATCAATTTATTTCAAAGAAATGGAACAAATAATCCTAAAATTTATATGGAACCAGAAAAGACCACAAATAGCCAGAGGAATATTGAAAAAGAAAACCAAATTCGGCGGCATCACAATTCCTGACTTCAAGCTCTATTACAAAGCTATAATAATTAAGACAGTGAGGTACTGGCACAAAAACAGACACATAGATCAATGGAACAGAATAGAGAGCCCAGAAATAGACCCCCAACTCTATGGTCAACTAATCTTCGACAAGGCAGGAAAGAATATGCAATGGATACAAGACAGTCTCTTCAACAAATTGTGTTGGGAAAACTGGACAGCCACATGCAGAAGAATGAAACTGGACCATTTCCTTACACCACACACAAAAACAGACTCAAAAAAACCTCAATGTGAGACAGAACTCCATCAAAATCCTGGAGGAGAACACAGGCAGCAACCTCTTTAACCTCAGCCGCACAAACTTCTTAGAAACATCTCCAACGGCAAGGGAAGCAAGGTCAAAAATAAACTATTGGGACTTCATCAAGATCAAAAGCTTTTGCACAGCAAAGGAAACAGTCAACAAAGCCAAAAGACAATTGACAGAATGGGAGAAGATATTCGCAAATGACATATCAGAGAAAGGGCTAGTATCCAAAATCTAT
>CM053616.1:62262995-62292581 GCA_028646535.1 Procyon lotor | reverse complement strand
AAAATCTTTAAAAAAAAAAAAAAAGAAATGGGCAGAAGATATGAACAGACATTTCTGCAAAGAGGACATCCAAATGGCCAACAGACACATGAAAAAGTGCTCCACATCACTCGGCATCAGAGAAATACAAATCAAAACCACAGTGAGATACCACCTCACACCAATCAGCATGGCTAAAATTAGCAAGTCAGGAAACGACAGATGTTGGCAAGGATGCTGAGAAAGCGGAACCCTCCTACACTGTTGATGGCAATGCAAGCTGGTGCAGCCACTCTGGAAAACAGTATGGAGGTTCCTCAAAAAGTTAAAAATAAAGCTACCCTATGACCCAGCAATCGCACTACTGGGTATTTACCCTAATGATACAAATGTCATAATCCGAAGGGGCATGTGCACCCGAATGTTTATAGCAGCAATGTCCACAAGAGCCAAACTATGGAAAGAACCTAGATGTCCATCAATAGATGAATGGATAAGGAAGATGTGGTACACACACACACACACACACACACACACACACACAATGTAATACTATGCAGCCATCAAGAGAAATGAAATCTTGCCATTTGCAACAACATGGATGGAACTGGAGGATATTATGCTAAGCGAAATAAGTCAGTCAGAAAAAGACAATTATCACATGATCTCTCTGATATGAAGAATCTAAGAGGCAGGGAGAGGGGTGGGGGGGGTGGGGGAGAGAAATAAAACAAGAAGGGATGGGGAAGAAGACAAACCCTAAGAGACTCCTAAACTCACGAAACAAACTAAGGGTGGCTGGGAGGTGGGGGGTAGGGATAGGGTGCCTGGGTTACGGACATATGAGAGGGTATGTGCTATGGTAAGTGCTGTGAAATGTATAAACCTGAAGACTCACAGACATGTACCCTGGGGCAAATAATACATTATATGTTAATAAAAAAATTTTTTAAAAAAAGGAACAGACAAGAAAAAAAAAAAAAGAAAATAACAGAGTAGATATCAGTAAAATGGAAAATGGATAATACATGAAGTAAACAAATTAAACAATTGAAAGAGTAACTGATAAATCCTTAGCAACACTGACCAAAAACAAAACACCAAAGACTTATCAGGAATGGGGGGGGGGGGGGGACATCAACAAAGAAAGATAATAGATATAAAAGAATAATTAATGAATAATCTACATATTATGAACTTCATGCCAATAAATTCAATATATTTAAACAAATTTTCTCAAGAGAAAAGTCACCAAAACTGGCATAAAAAAAAAAAAAAAAAAAAACAGAAAATCTAAGTACCCTGTACCTATTAAAGAAATTAAATATCAATCAAATTCTTACAAAGAAAATCCAGGTCCAGATAAAATTCACTGTTAAATTATTTCAAGTATTTATAGAAATACCAATCTTATACAAACTCATTTAAAAGAAAGGGCAATACAGTCCCAAATAATATTAATACCTCTCACAAACATACATACAAATAACTTTTTTTTTTAAATAAGAAAATTAAATCCGGCAATGTATAAAGGAGATAAATAAATCATGACTCATTGGGTTTGTCCCAGTTCTCAAAGTGTGAACCCCTACTGGTCTCTGAAATTCTTCCACAGAGCCAGCAAGAACAAAATTATTTTCATAATACTATGATGTTATTGTCCCTTTTTCACTGTCCTGACATTTACCACTAATAGTGGTAAATCACTTGAGGCTAAAAATTTTTAACAGTTCAGCACATATCAAAGTAATGATATCAAATAAATTGGTAAAAATGATTATTAATTTTATTAAATATCGACCTTTGAATACATTTCTTTGTGATATTTTGTGTTAGGAAATGTTAAGTACCCATTCAAAAAAGACTTACTTGTCCCGGACCAAGATCTCCTTTAGTAGGTGAATAAAACTCTGATATATCCAGAAAATGGACTATACTCAGCACTAAAAAGAACTGAACTAACAAAGCCATGAAGAGACGTGGGAAAGGAAATTTAAATGCATATTACTAAGTGAAAGAAATCAATCTGAAAAGGACACTTCTTGTAGGATTCCAACCACATGACATTCTGGAAAAAGGCACAACAATGGAGACAGTAAAAATATCAATGGTTGTCAGTGGGTTGAAGGGATGAACAGCCAGAGTACACAGAATTTTGGGGACAATAAAACTACTCCATATGACACTATAATGGTGAACACATGTCATCATAAATTTGTCTAAACCCACAGAATGTGTAACACCAAGAGTGAATGCCCACGTAAACTATGGACTTTGGGCAACAATGATGTGTCAATGTAAGTTCATCAATTTTAACAAATGTGGGAAGCCTGGGTGGCTCAGTTGGTTAAGCTTCTGCCTTTAGGTAAGGTCAAGATCCCAGGGTCCTGGGATCAAGCCCCACATGGGGTTCATTGCTCAAGAGGGAACCTGCTCCTCCTGCTTGTGCACTTGCACACGTGCATGCACTCTCTCTAATAAAATCTTAAAAAATAATAATAACAACAACAAATGTGCCATCCTGGTACAGGATGTTGGTAATAAAGGAGGCTCTGCATGTGTGGGGAGGAGGATATATGGGAAAGCTCTCTTTCTTCCACTCAATTTTTGCTGTGAACCTAAAACTGCTCTACAAAATGAAGTCTATTAAAAATATATATGTAGAAGGGAACCTGGGTGGCTTAGTCAATTAGGCATCAGCCTTTGGCTCAGGTCATGATCCCAGGGTCCTGGGATTGAGCCCCGCAGCCCGGCATTGGGCTCCCTGCTCAGCCAAGAGCCTGTTTCTGTATTTCCCTCTCCCTCTGCCTGCCACTCTGCCTACTTGTGCTCTATCTCTCTGTCAAATAAGTAAATAAAACTTAAGAATATAAATACATACATACATATATACATACATACATTATATATACATACATACATTATATATATATATACATTATATATATATATACATTATATATATATACATACATTATATATATATACATACATACATACATTTTATATATATATATATATGGTGTGCCTGAGTAGCTCAGTCGGTTAAGCATCCAATGCTTGATGTCTGACTCAATTTTGGCTCAGGTCACAATCTCAGGGTTGAGATGGAGACCTGTGTCAGGCTCCTGCTGGGCACAGAGCCTGCTTAAGATTCTCTCACTCACTCTGCCCCTACCCATTCCTTCTCTCTCTCTCTCTCTATATATATATAAAATAACCAATAGAAATAACACATCTACATACCAAAATATGATCATTTTCTTCAGGATAAGCTTGTGTAAATATCTGAGTTGAAAGCTGGACTAGTTGGGGCACCTGGGTGGCTCAGTGGGTTAAAGCCTCTGCCTTCAGCTCAGGTCATGATCTCAGGGTCCTGGGATCGAGCCTCATATCGGGCTCTCTGGTTGGCAGGGAGCCTGCTTTCCCCTCTCTCTCTGCCTGCCTCTCTGCCCGCTTGTGATCTCTCTCTCTCTCTCTGTCAAGTAAATAAATAAAAATCTTTAAAAAAAAAAAAAAAAAACTTAAAAGAAAACTGGACTAGTTACTTTTTCAATGAAATATCATTTTTACTTAAAACTACAAATTATAGGTTTTTATACTCAAGTATTTAGCCAATATCTTCTCAAAAATAAATGAAGTGAGCTTGCTGCCTTAGGAAAAAGAAATTGCCTTATAGTTGCCAATGACGAAAATCAGAGCTTTTGATTGAAAATTAGAATTTTGTATCAGTCACTCCGTACTTGGCACCTTTTCAATTATAGCCAAACAGATTTTCATGCACAAAAGGTCACTGATGTGGTTTCTACCACACACTAACCAATAATTAGCTATTACATGTTGAATTTAGGTGTACTATGAAAGATGAATGTTCACAATTTTATCCAAAAAGATACCTCCCTTTCCAACTATTTATATGAGTCCAGATTTCTTATATATACCTCAACTAAAAAAACCTATCACAACAGATTGAATGTAAAAGCAAATACAAGAATTCAATTCTCTTCTATCAAGCTAGATTTTTAAGAGATTTGCAAAAATATAGAGCACTGCCAGTCCTTTCACAATATTTTTAGGAAAACATTTAAAAATACAAAATTAACGTGTAATGGGTGTGTCATTGTTATTTCTAAATAAATAGGTTTTTTAATTTGTTTTAATTTCTAATATGGTAAATGTCAATAGATATAACTAGTATATATGAAACTCTTTGGGATTTAAAAAGAATAATTTTGGGGGCACCTGGACAGCTCAGTGGGTTAAGGCCTCTGCCTTTGGCTTGGGTCATGATCTCAGGGTCCTGGGATCGAGCCCTACATCGGGCTCTCTGCTCTGCAGGGAGCCTGCTTCCCCCTCTCTCTCTGCCTGCCTCTCTGCCTACTTGTGATCTCTCTCTGTGTCAAATAAATTTCTTAAAAAATCTTTTAAAAAAATAAACTTTTAGGAGTGCAGATGGGGCTACAAAAATCAAAAAACGTAAGGGTTACCCATCCCAGGAATGAATTATTTAACAATTAAACATCAATGAGGGATGCCTGGGTGGCTCAGTCAGTTAAATGTCTGCATTCGGCTCAGGTCATGATCTCAGGTCCTGGGACTGAGCCCCACATCAGGCTTCCTGCTCAGTGAGAAGTCTGCTTCTCCCTCTCCCCCTCTCCCGCTCTCCCGCTCTCCCCAGCTCATGCACTTAATCTATCTCTCAAATAAATAAATAAATAAATAATCTTGGGGAAAAAAATAAAAATCAATGAGATTAACCAGATTATCAGAATAAAGTAGGAAAATCATATGATCTTCTTTAAAACCTGACAAATTCGACAGCCATTCATAATTTAAAAAGCCTTAGTGAACAAGTTAGGATAAGACAAAGATGCCCATTCTCACCACTTTCTATTTAACACTGTATTATTAGAAGTCCTAGCCCAGGGAAATAAGGCAATAATAAGAAATAAGAGTCATAAAGATTGGAAAGGAAGAAGTAAAAATACCTCTATTTACAGATAACATGCTCATGTACATAAAACCCCCCCAGCGTGAATCTAGAAAATAACTAATGAAACTATTAAGTGAATTTAGCAAGGTCACAGGACGAAAATAAACTACATTTTTGTAATCTACCCATGAACACTGGAAAACAAAATTTTTTAAAAAATATCATTTAACAGCCACGAAAACTTAAGTTCAAAGAATCTAACAAAAACCATGAAGATCCTACACTAAAAAGCTACAAAAGTCAGTTTAAGAGAATATAAAGACCCAAACAGAGTATATCATTTTAAGGATTTTATACTAAATACTGTTAAGATGGCCATTTTCCACAAACTGAAGAACCAAAACAACCTCAAAATTCTAAGAGTCCATTTGTAAAAATTGACAGACTTATTCTAAAATTAAAAGGAAACGCAAAGAAGCTAAAACAGCTAAAATATTCTTGCAAAAGTTGGGAGAACTTATACTATCTCATTTCAAGATTTACTATAAAGCTTTAATCACTAAGACCATGTGTACTAACATAAGTTATAACCAAATGTATCAATGAAACAGGAGTCCAAAAGTAAACGTGCAACAGATTTTCCCAAGACAAGTCAATGGGAAAAGGAGAGTATTTTCAGTAGATAGTGCTGAACAACTGAATATACAAATGGAAAAAAGGCATTTGGAATGCATTTGTGTGTAATAATTAAGAAACTGAATTACAGTAAGTGCTCTTAGGATAATACTTACATTTTTTATTTTGATGTTTCCCCAATCATCATCCTGTTTTAAAAACAAATGAAAATCATTTAACCACCCTGTATAATCTGAACATATTCTAATAATCAATGAATTTTAAGCTACTCCAAAATAGAATGAATTTTTTTTCTGATTTTACTTAAAATTACTATAGTCAAAAGTATTTTGATTTTTTAAATCAAAAATTTAAAAGATTTTTTTTTAAAGATTTATTTATTTATTTGACAGAGAGATCACAAGCAGGCAGAGAGGCAGGTAGTGAGAGGGGGAGGGGGAAGCAGGCTCCCTGCTAGCAGAGAGCCCAATGCAGGGCTCCATCCCAGGACCCTGAGATCATGACCTGAGCTGAAGGCAGAGGCTTTAGCCCACTGAGCTACCCAGGCACCCCAAAAGTAATTTTTTATAATGCAGTGTTAAAGTAAGGAAGTCTTACAATTGCTTAAACTACATCAGGGGGTCGTGAGGGCTAGGAAGGGAAAAACTGAAAACAAGAGGGGACTGGAGAGGGAGACAAACCGTAAGAAACTCTTAATCTCAGGAAACAAACTGAGGGTTGCTGGGTGGGGATGGGGGGATAGAGTAGCTGGGTTATGGACATTGGGGAGAGTATATGCTATGGTGAGTACTGTGAATTGTGTAAAACTGTTGATTAACAGACCGGTACCCCTGAAGCAAATAATACATTATATGTTAATAATTTAAAAAATAAAATCAATTGTTTAAACTACAAAAGACACAATCTAAAAGACAAGAAACCTGACTATACTAAACCTTGATGATAGATATTAATTCTTCTGCATGTGTGCTATATGTATGGGCCCAGCAAAACTACTAATTAACTTATGTGACAAGAATGAAGAGTAACTTATGAGATAAGGTCTACATATAAGAACAGTGATTATATAATTTACTGTCCAAAGCAGGAGATTAAGAATGAAAGTGCTATTAAAAATTATACCAGGACTTGGAGCGCCTGGGTGGCTCAGTGGGTTAAGCCTCTGCCTTCGGCTCAGGTCATGGTCTCAGGGTCCTGGGATCAAGCCCCACATCAGGCTCTCTGCTCAGCAGGGAGCCTGCTTCCCCTCTCTCCCTGCCTGCCTCTCTGCCTACTTGTGATCTCTCTGTCAAACAAGTGAATAAAATCTTTAAAAAAAAAAAAATTATACCAGGACTACCAGAGACAAACTACACTTAACAGCATCTGCTGTGTCCACAAATGTTTGTCAAGTCCTAAATTTCACATCTATGAAGCAATTAAATATTTTTACTTCAATATATTCAATTAAAACAATTTTTTTAATGCCATGACTGGCCCCCAGATATCCTGGCCTACTGCAGCTAAAGTCTTTGCCTTCACAGGATAAAGTCATTTCCACATAACTTCTTTTTTACACAAAATACCAGGCACCCAGTATGCTTCCCTTTGGTAGTGCCACTAATTTTTTCTTTGGACATCGAATTTTTTCTTTGGACATTGCACTTCAAAGTGCAACAGTAACTTCCTAAATAACCCTTCTCAGTTTAAGGGCCATTTCCATTAATTATAAGGAATAATAACTATATACGCTCCCTTATATCACTTATCTGAGGTCACACAAAGCTGAAAAATGAACGGGGATCTGCTTGGCTTGTAAAACACATGCTCTCCTGGTAACTTGCTATATGTTACTTAAATCTCTCTGATACTAAGTTTTCTCATTTATTAAATTATAAAATAGAGGGCGCCTGGGTGTCTCAGTGGGTTAAAGGCTCTGCCTTCAGCTCAGGTCATGATCTCAGGGTCCTGGGATCGAGCCCTGCATCAGGCTCTCTGCTCAGCAGGGAGCTTGCTTCCTCCTCTCTCTCTGCCTGCCTCTCTGCCTGCTTGTGATCTCTCTGTCAAATAAATAATTAAAATCTTTAAAAAAATTATAAAATACATTTATTCTCATTTCTTAAATACATAAAGTTGAGAATTAAAGAAAATAAAAGCCTGGCACAGAATAATTATTCAATAAGTGATTACTATTAGTAGTCCGTTTCATTTAATTACCATTTCTCTGTAATTCTCCATAGTACACCACCATTACACAGCTCATCACAAATTCAGTTATCAAGTTCACTAATGACTGAAAAGCTCATACTGCAACTTGGAGGGGAAACAATGTTTTCTTCACTAACATCAATTTTACTGTCCACCTGACAAGGAGAACCAAGCCATTATCTCTAAAGTTAACTACAGCTCTTTGGCATTTCACACCTAACTCTTGAGGGTAATATTTTTTTAAAACTATACTTCCATAGTTTTACAAACATTAATACATGCATCTTTTTGTGGCCCATCACCAAAGACACCAGAAAGGTTAGACTCCTAACTAGTCAATATGACCATCCCAAGGAAACTAAAATTATGTTCACTCTTTTTAAACAAAAATTTTTTTCTCCCACCTCCAATCAGGTTTTATACAGTGATTACTCCCTAAATGATAAGAGCTCTTTTTTAATGAGTAGAAGATGAAACAGGTCAAAAAAATTAATAGTTTTCCAGTATTCCAGAAGAGGGACTTTGGTAAAAATGTTGAATATTCTAAATTTCAACATTGAATGCATGTACAAAAATACCTTCTATAGTCTTTTTTTTAATCTACCATATTGTTCCATATTTTTAACAGAGATAAAATTTTCTCCACCCCTACAACAGAAAATTAAGGATGTATAGATTTTTTATATTAACCTAAGCAAAATAAAATGCTTTTAACACACCCTCACCAAGAAAAAAATCCAAACAACAGAGGACAAAAATCCTCACTCCCCGACTCCTAGGAATATTCACTGATACAATGCATTTTAAAATAAAAATTTTAATGATGCTTCTATAATACAGTGTTTCGAAATGGCTACAGGGTTTCTTTCTACAACATGAATAAGACAGTTTTAAATTCACAGACTATAATACTCTCAACAAATTAAAAAAAAATACCTCAAATGCTACATTTTCTGGTGTTTGTCTCTACTAATTATGTAATAGTATATAATGAAAATTTGGACTAAGTTTTACCTTCAGTGTTCCTCCTTTCACCATAACTTTCTGTCTGGCTGGCTGGACTCCAGTGAGTGCAAAAAGCTGAGCCTTGAATACCATTGGAGGTTCATCAGTGTTCAATTCTACACCTTCAAATTTCTCCTTTCCCCATTTCACAGTAACTGCAAACAAAACCATAATTTATTTTCATTTATAAAAATAAAGCATATTTAAAACAGGTGTAGGAAATACAGATTCTGAATTATAAGAAGAAAGGTTCCATGGGAGAATTGAAAGGTGTGGTTCCTGAGCAAGAGGTGGTCAAATATTAAGAATCCAAAGATACAACTAAATCATTAAAAATACAGAAATCTTACTTCAGTCATTTGGAGGGCTATTAAAAAAAGATAGCAGCATAGAAGAAAATACCAAGTGCTGGTGGAGGATGTAGAAAAACTAGAACGGGGCCCCTGGGTGGCTCAATGGATTAAAGCCTCTGCCTTCGGCTCAGGTCATGATCTCAAGGTCCTGGGATCAAGCCCTGAATCACAACGGGCTCTCTGCTCAGAGGGGAGCCTGCTTCCCCCTCTCTCTCATCTATCTCTCTGCCTACTTGTAATCTCTCTCCTGTCAAATAAATAAATAAAATCTATTGATGGGAATAGAGCCACTGCGGAAAAAGGTATGGTGGTTCCTCAAAAAATTAAACTTACCATATGATCCAAGAATTCCATTTCTAAGTATATACTCAAAAGTGTGAAGTAGGGACTCAAACTACTATTTGTATACCCCTGTTCATAGTGCATTATTCCCGAAAGCCTCAAAGATGTGAGTGACCCAAGTGTCCACCAACAGATAAACAGATGAACAAAATGTGGTACAGACACACAATGGATATTATTCAGCATTAAAAATTCTTATACATGCTATACAGTATGGATGAACCTTGGAGACATTATGCTAAACAAAGTAAGCCAGATACCAAAAGTCAAACATTATGGTTTCCCTTACATAAGGTACCTACAGTAGTCAAATTCATAGAAAGTAGGATAGTGGTTGCCAGGAGGCTGGAAGGAAGAAGTGAAGAGTTACTGTTCAATGGGTACAGAATTTCAGTGTAAGAACATGAAAAAGCTCTGAAGGTGGACGGTGATGATAGTCGCACAACAATATGAATGTACTTAACATCAAAAATGTACACTTAAAAATGGTTAAAATAGTACATTTTTGTTACATATATTTTACCATATAATAAAAAAAATGTCAGCTGGCTTCATGAAATATCTAACCTTTGAAATAACATAAAAATAAGTAAACACAAGGATATACATAGCTTGTTTCCACTGAAAACTTCATACCTACTCAAATAAGAATCTCACAAGTTATCTGTTTTCAGATAACTGTTTTCAAACCAAAATATGAAAAACTAATCCTTACTCCAAATCCAAACTCCTTCACTAGTTCAATTAATATGTTTAGCATTCATTCAATAAGTCCCAGAACAAGCCCTAGGAAGATTCTATGAACTCAGAATATCGTAAGATAAAGAAAAGGGGGAGAAAAGGTCAAAATAATTAACAATACAATATAAATATTATAAACGTTACAGACTCACAAAGGAATGCTATAGGAGTGAAGGACTCCCTGGAGGAAGTGGTAACTTTTCTTTAAATTGAGTCTCAAAGAAAAAATTAAGTGTTAGCCTAAATATAAGCATTCCTGGAAAAGGTAAGAAAAACATCAAAAACATAAAACTGGGGTGCCTGGGTGGCTCAGTCGTTGAGCATCTGCCTTCGGCCCAGGTCAGATCCCAGGTGCCTGGGATCGAGCCCCGCATCGGGCTCTCTGCTCTGCAGGAAGCCTGCTTCTCCCGCTACCATTCCCTCTGCTTGTGTTCCCTTTCTCGCTGTGTTTCTCTCTGTCAAATAAATAAAATCTAAAAAAAAAAAAAAACAAAAAAAAAACAAAAAACATAAAACTGAATTTTGTGTTCTGAGATTTAAGAAATTCCCTGAGAGGGGGGAGGAAGTTGAAACTGGAAGCTGGCCAAGGACAAAGTCACAAAAGATAACATAAGTCATGCTAAAACATACAGGCTTTGGGCTTTATGTTATAGAAATGCAGTATCTGTGAAAGGTTTTCATAAAGGCCACTTTAGTCTGGTTTGAACATCAGATCATTCTAGCAGTAGCTGGGAAAAATGGGTTTGAAGAGGACACAATTGTAATCTTGAAATAAACTAGGAACAAAGAACGTAGGAGCAAAAGATTAAACTAAAATAGTATTAGAAATAATGAGGAGGGGCACCTGGGTGGCTCAGTGGGTTAAAGCCTCTGCCTTTGGCTCAGGTCATGATCCCAGGGTCCTGGGATCCAGCCCCACATTGGGCTCTCTGCTTAGCAAGGAGCCTGCTTCCCCCTCTGCCTGCCTCTCTGCCTACTTGTGATCGCTCTCTGTCAAATAAATAAATAAAATCTTAAAAAAAAAAAGAAAAAGAAAGAGTGTGGAGGAACCTATCTGAAACTGACTTAGCTGTGTCACCAAGAGCAAATTACTTAAACTTTTTGCTTACCCAAAGAGAATTATACCGGTGTCACAGGATTATGTTGAAGGTTAAAACAAAGCAACATGTATAAAAACACTAGCTTCGTGCCAGGTATACAGGTGTCCATTAATTTTAACAGCAGTTTATCCTTAATCATGTATGAATCTATTTAATTTTCTACTAAAATTTATGAAATAGAATTTAAAATATTCTCATTTTAATACAGGGGTTTTTGCAGAACCTGAAAATATAAATTCTCAATATGGAGAGGTCAAAGAAGAAACCTTTGAAATCCACTTCAATTCTCTCATTTTGGAAATAAGGAAAAGATAAGGTTAAATATTTAAGATAAAAAGATAGTTTGGTGAATACAAGCATTTTTTGAGGGGAACAAAGAGGTTTGGTGTTGTATGTGAGTCTACCAGTGTGTTTTAAGTATTAGCATACACTGTTATTTATCGTCATCACTTAATTAATAACCCCTCAATTCTACATTGCATAAACAGAATATTTCAAGTACCATTCTACAGTCTACTGTTAATCTTGGCTTTAGAAAGGTTGAGCAATCATTAAAGCATTCTGTTCAAGATTCTAGAACACCAAGAATCCACCTCGAAATTAAACATTACTCCTTTGTTTCACATCATTCTTTGAAAATGCTGAATCTTCAATAAAGGAATTATGATGGAGTTAAGAATGGCCAATGAATCACACATCCATAGCGAACCGAAATCACCAATATGTTTTAGGTGCCATTTTGAATAAGACTAAGAACAGCAAGGTCCATTAACTAAACAAAAATGTGATCCCTGGCCAATACCTTGGACTGTTTCAAGCAAAATAAAATAAAAATTGCAAAACGCCAGTTAAAAGGAAAGGACGCCTGCGGGTATTTGTATTCATCTAAGTCTCAAAGCTAACACTATGCTTTAGACGTAGAAACCCAATTTAACATCTGATGAAATGAAAACAAAAAGTTCACAGTCTACCTCGGGATAAAACTCAAATCCGTACAAAAGGGGTGTCTGAGCCAAAGGCAGCAAGGGGTTAGAAAGAAAGCTATAGGAAGCTGTTAAGGGACCCCCATGCACCCTGAAAGCTAACCGTCCAACCCAGGTCCTTCCATCCGTCTCTTACCTCAGGCTTCCCCCTCCCTACCCTCTCCTTCCACAGCTACCACTAACGAGTCCAAGAAAATGCCACTACACCTCTAGCCTGGTCCCGGGTGCCTCAGGACACACCTTCACCTCTCCAGGCTCACTAGGACAGCGACAGAAACTATTCTGCAGAGTCACCACTCCCAGGAGCTGACTCGGGCTCCCCATCCGCCCCGGCCAGAAGGGACTGCAATCCCTCAGGTTGCTGAGCTCGGAAATAGCGGGCGCAGAGAAAGCGGCCAGGGTTGTCGCCCACCGGAGTCGCCCCTACCCGTGCCTGCCCGGTCCCCCTCCCCCGCCCCGTGCTCAGCCGGGTGCCTGCCCTCCAGGCCCGGCCTACTCAGAGGCCTAGCGCAGGAGAGAACTGCAGAGCTAGGAAGGAGCTCACCGGAATAAAGCGGCATGGCGGCGGAAGAGGCGGCGGCGGTGCAGGAAGCCTGGGCCTGGCAAGGACGTCGAAGGGAAAGGGACGCGATGAAGCTGTGGCGGCGGCCAAAGCAGAGGCGCGGTAGTGGCGGTAGCCCGGGTGCGACGAGAGTCTCATTCAAACCGGCCACTGGCGATGACGCAGCAGCACGCAGTTTGCCGGCCGCGAAGGCACAGGGCGCCTGCAGGAGCGGACCCGGCGCACGGAGCGGGCGAGGCGGGGCCTGGAGGGTGGAGAGCGGAGGGAGGTGGGAGCGGAGCCGCGCGAGGCCGCGGGCAAGCGCGGGCACGCGGCCCCTGCACCAGTACAGGTGCACGCCTGCGCAATGCAATGCGCTGCCCCGCGTCCGCCGCAAAGTGGGCCGGCCCTGCCCCGTGTGGCCCCGGCTGGGTGCGAACCTTGTTCCTCGCAGCTGGCTTTTAAAGGAAGTCTTTCTCCCCTTTTTCAAAGAATGGTTCGATTCGAGCTGGGGATTTTTTTTCCTTGTTAATATAGCCGGTAGAAAAACTCAGAGAGGCCTTGCTCCACCCTTCACCTGGATCTGTCTACTTATTAATAAAAATATCCCGCTCTTTCAGGATCTTGTGACAAAACGCGTGTCACAAGGCTTTGAATGCTAGAGATAGCCCTGCAGCGATTGTAATGTATTACTGTTGTTTCTAACAACCGGTTCGGACTCTAGGTTGAATCTAGTAAGAGAGGAAAAAAATAAATAAAATGCCCTACGATGGTGAGAGTTGCCCATGGTCCTCCACTTACTTGTCTTAGACCTGTTTCCCCAATCAGGAAAAAGAGGGAATTCAACTGGATGGTTTCTGAGGCCTCTTCAAACTCGAAATTGTCACGGGAAAGGTAAATTCAAGCATTCTAGAGAAGTAGAGCCTATAAGTGAAAGGAGAAATTTCAAAGAAATTCAAGCCAAATTTGAGGTACTTTCTTGCCTTATAGAGGCTTTATTATGATTCTAAATGCTGCAAAAGTGTTGAAGCTGTCCATATTTCAAGACGTAAATTGTGCACATTTCAAAACGCTACAACCCATTCAGAGACCGATTTCATGAATGTACATTAACAGTCTTAATCACCCTTCACTACGTCAAGACCTATGAGAATAGGATCCCAAATGTGATGGAAACAACACAACGATGCTATAGAGTATCTTTTAAAGTGATGTAATATGAAGTGGAAAGAGTATATCAAATTTATTGAGCATTATAATTGCCAGTACATAAAATGGTCGTAAAGACTCATCTAAATCCAGTTATTACTAGCTGTGTGACCTCTCAACTCCAGTTTCCTTCTATGAAATCAAGAATAGTATCTACATTATAGGATTCTTCTGAAGATTAAATAAGATACATATAGAAGATACTTAGCACAGTGCATTGCACCCAGTATAGCTATTACAGATTATACAATAAAAACTCCAGAGGGATTTTTAGGGTATGGTTAGAGTAATAGACTATGGGTAGCTTTATTCTCTCTTTTCCAAATGTTCAGTCATATATTTCTATAAAATATATCTTTTTATTTAATTTTAATTCCAGTATATTTACCATACAGTGTTCTATTAGTTTTGGATGTACAATATAGTGAGTCAACAATTCCATACAGCACACAGTGCTTATCACTAGTGGAACATCTTGATTCTCATCACCCATTTCACCCACTCCTGACCCCCTTCCCCTCTGGTAATCATCCCTTTGTTCTCTCTATAATTAAGAGTCTGTTTCTTGGCTTGTTTCTTTTTCCTAAAATATATCTTTAAAAATATATTGGAGGGGCTCCTGGGTGGCTTGGTCATTAAGGATCTGCCTTCGGCTCAGTTCATGATCTCAGGGTCCTGGGATCGAGCACCGCATCAGGCTCCTTGCTCACGGGGAAGCCTGCTTCTCCCCCTCCCTCTACCCCTGCTTGTGCTCCCTCACTCCCTGTGTCCCTCTCTGTTGAATAAATAAATAATGGGGCACCTGGGTGGCTCAGTTGGCTAAGCGACTGCCTTTGGCGCAGGTCATGATCCTGGGTCCCACGATCTAGTCCCACATAGGGCTCCTTGCTCAGCAGAGAGTCTGCTTCTCCCTCTGACCCTCCCCCCCTCTCTTTCTCTCTCTCTCTCAAATAAATAAATATTTTTAAATATAAATAAAGGGGCACCTGGGTGGCTCAGTCGTTAAGCGTCTGCCTTCAGCCCAGGTCATGATCCCAGCATCCTGGGATCGAGCCCCGCATCAGGCTCCCTGCTCAGCAGGAAGCCTGCTTCTCCCTCTACCATTCCCTCTGCTTGTGTTCCCTCTCTCGCTGTGTTTCTCTGTCAAATAAATAAATAAAAAAAATCTTTAAATACAAATAAAATCCTTAAAATATATCTATATAGATATATAGGATAGATCCTCTATGGGAAAAAATCTTTGTTGCTCTGTATGATGTTCACATTCAGGGAGGCCCTAAAGATGGAAAGATGATGTTGCAAATCCTCCTCTGTACTGTGCTCTCATTGACCCAGTTTTCCCTCCAGTAACTTTCATCAAACTTATGTTTCTTTAATGTCAGTATTCCTCCACCAGACTATAGACAGAAATTGTGGTGGTCCATTAGGCACTCTGGAATTATTTGATGCCGTGCGAACTGGATGTGAGAGCCAGTTTTGAACTTACTCATTCTATACATGCCCAGAGAGTCTTCCAGAACAAGTCTGTTTTCAGCTTACACTGACCAACGCTTCAGTAAAACTAACTTCTAGTCTGGTTGCAGGATCAAGTACCCAAGTTTAAGACAAATGCAACAGAGTGAGGATGTGGACCAGAGCTAGCAACTAAAAGAAAGCATCAAAGGAAATTTGCATAGCTACCCTTCCTGGATGTCAGCAGGAATAGTAGATGATGGCCACCTTGCCCTATAAACTGTATGTTGCTAAGCCCTGGTCTACATGTGTCTAATGGATGGAAACTTCTGCTTAAAACTTCTTTAAATAATGGATATATTAGTAATATCTCAACCTGCATGCTTATGAAAAAATAATGTTGGTTAAATGTAGCCAAGTATCAGAATAGTTTTTAGTTGGTGAACTACCTATAGTAGCTTATGTAAAATGTCCACTCCTTATCTGGCCAATAGAAATCCTATCCAATTTTAAGGTTTCTATTTAATGGTAATTCTTTCATCTGTACTTAGAGCCTCCTTCTACAATTTCTATCAAGTAGTATTACATTGTAACTGTTTGATCCTCTTATTCAGCCAAGTACCTATTATGCGCAAGACACTCAACATAGAATCTGTGAATACAAAGATGAACCAAACAAAGGTCTTGCCCTCTTAAGACTGAGAATCTACCAATCTATATCAACCTACTAATCTATATCAATCAATCTACTAATCTACTAATTTCATATTATTTAATATAATAATAAAATATAATATAAAAATAAATAAAATAAAAAATAAATAAAATAAAATAAATAAAATAATTTCAATTATTATTAATTTCATCAATATATTGAAATATGCACAGGTTTGTCGGGGGGGAGCCCTTGGCTGGCTCAATCAGTAGAGCATGGGACTCTTGATCTCGGGTCATGAGTTCAAACCACATGTTGGGTATAAAGACTACTAAAAAAATAAAATCTAAAAAATAAAAGAAAGAAATATGCACAAATTAACTCCATGGCTCTCTGAATTAGGCTCTCTGAATTGGCTGTAAACAAAGAGGAATTGTTTACAATTCTCATTTACAATGAGGAATTGATTGGTAAAATATAGAGTGAGCTAACAGCATCAAGAGGAACACCTGTGAACCAAGCACAGATAATAAATAGGAACCAAGGCATATGGATAGTAGGGAACATAGGCAACGTCATGTCACAGAAACAGTATGGTCACTCCTGCCACCACCTCCATGAGTAATTCCTAATTCCTTGTCCACCTCAATCCCTCAAGACTCTGTGTCCTGATCAAGAATATATAATTAGGGTGACTGGGTGTCTTAGTCGGTTAATCATCAGCCTTCTGCTCAGGTCGTGATTCCAAAGTCTTGGGATTGAGTCCCTCATCGGGCTCCCTGCTTGGTGGGTTGGTGGGGAGTCTACTTCTCCCTCTGCCCCTCCTCACACTCTTTCAATCTCTCTCTCTCAAATAAATAAATAAAATCTTTTTTTAAAAAAAGAATAATTAGCTAATGATGAGGAAAGGGGTGTCTGGCTCTGCCTCCCATGTAGACATATTGGGATATAGGATGTGGGCTGCCCAAAATGGAAGAGCCGTATATTTGTCTTCTGTTGCTGCTGTTAACAGATTATCACAAATTAAGTGGCTGAGGACAATACAAATATATCATCCTACCGCTCTGGCAGACAGAGTTCAACAGTGGTCTCAATCTTAAGGTATTGGTAAGACCGTACTCTTTCTGGAAGCTCTAGGGGAGAATCCAGTTCTTACCTCTTCCAGATGCTATAGGATGCCCACATTCCTTGTCCCCCTGCCCCCTTCCAGCAATGGCATCCCCCTCAACCCCTGCTTCCATCCTCAGAATTCTACCCCTCACGGTCTTACCAATACCTTAAGATTGAGACCACTGATCCTCTGCCTTCCTCTTTATAAGGATGCTGAATTACATTGGTTTCACTTGGATAACCCAGTCTCATCTTAAAATACTTAACTTAATCACACTCTGCAAAGTTCCTTTTGATATATAGGGTAACACATATTCATGAGTTCAGGAGATTAGGACATGGATATCTTTGGGGGAGCTATTCTATCTTCCAAACAAACAAACAAACAAACAAAAAACCAGCAATATCCAATACACTTTCTGGTAATATCTATAATTTTTATATTCTTATGTCTTTTTTCCTCTACTAAATTATAAACTCGAGGGGAAAAGTGCAGCCTTAAATAATTTGGGAATAAATATACATTATCCAAATGATTTATTTTTATATAAATACATTTTTATATGCATACAATCCAAATTATTTATATATATATATAATATTGTATATAGTACATATAAATATATCCTGGAACAGTACTTTGCCCATAAAATACATTCAATAAGTATTTCCTAAATGAATGCGTGCCTTACTTTTGGGTCAATAGATGAGGCAAATTATATTAGGGTGAATCTTATGCTACTATAACAAAGAGACCCCAAAATTCAGTAGCTCAAAGAAGAAAACAGGTTGTGGAAGAGTGAGGTTGTTCGAAGACCGACATTCCTCTGATAAAGTTCTTCTGCTATCCCCAAAAGCAGCACCTCTCAAAGTTTGCGAATGCGAATGTAAATCACCTGAGAGCCTATTCATCAAGGTAGTTCCCTGATGAAATTTAAGATACTAATAAGCTTTCAGGAAATCACTATTTTGAGCAGTAAAGCATTAAGGGACTTGTCCTTTTCTAATTGGTTGAAGATGGCCTGCAGGCACATCTGAGATTCAGCTCCCAGGAAGAAGAAATGGAAGAGGGAAAAAAGCACAGGGCAGCAATCTCCTTTAAAGTGAGAGTAATGGGTGGGATGTGCATAAATCATTTCCAATTCACATTTCGGTGAAAACAGTTTTATGGCCTAACTGCATGGAATTCTGGGAAATGTAGTCTCTAACAGGGCAGAAGTATTACTCAAGCTTCTATTCTATCTACCATTAAGCAAGAAGGAGAAAATGGACTTTGGTGGAAAACCAACAAACGTTGACTTCCTTTGTAAGTCATCTTTAAGCGTATGCAGTTTTCTTAAAACACGTGACAAAATTCCTGGGTGTTTAATTTTCTCACGTGTAAAATGAAAATTACATTATCTGTCTCTGGATGCTCTCATTGTCATAAGATTTAAATCATTGGTTGAGTACATATAAATTGGAATAAAGACCAAGTAGAGCTGATCTAGAACAGAACAAATACCAGGTCCACTGATATGTTTATACATCTACCTTCTAGGCTAAGTTCAGCTCCAGAAGTTTTAATTAGTGAACCTAAAACAGGAGAAGCAAATGATTCATAATCCTCGTCAAGAAGTTTCTTTCTGGGCACCTGGGTGGCTCAGTCAGTTAAGTGTCTGCCTCTGACTCGGATCATGGTCTCAGGGTCCTGGGATCCAACCCCATGTCAGGCTCCTGCGCAGCAAGGAGTCTGTTTCTCCCTCTCCCTCTGCCTCTCCTCCGGTGCTCTCTCTCTCTCAAATAAATAAATAAAATCTTTTTAAAAAATTAATTAAAAAAAAGTTTCTTTCAAAAACAAAAGTTTCCACAACCAGACACAAACAAACAGTTCTGGCCCAATATTTCCCTACCTATACATTCTGCTGCAATTAAATTCAATTATGTTTGAGTATCCTGTGCTTTCTTGCCTTCCATTTTTTGTCCCCAACCCCTACCTTGGAATCAAGTTCTCCTCACTTTTTCTCCACTGACTCACATTTCACCTCCATAATACATTTCTAAACTTCACAAACTGCAAAGTCTCTTTGAGCAATTGCTTTTTGCATCATTCATTTAACATTTAATATTTACTGTCTTTTTTACATATGTATATAGCAGATACATTTTATCTTTCTATCTAGGCTATGAATACTTCTTTGTACTTCCTACAGAAATATTTCATAGTTAATTCAGTTAGAGAATTCAGGATCATAGTGTACTCTGAAGTAATTAGATCACTATCTGTATATTATCTACTTCATATCTAGACAGCAACTACACCCATCTTGTTGATGTCTGCATGCTCAAGGTCTGGCACAGACCCAGCATGGAGGAGACGTCTTACATACTTGCTCAATAGTGGATTACATGTGTTGGTGATAGGCATTTAGAGCAGAAAGAAATTGAAGCGAATGGGAGGCAGGTGGGGACAGAAGGATTCTAGAGAAACGGAAAAAGCAAAACCTCAAAGCAATCAAATCCATTCATTGAACAATTTCTAATTGTCTACTCTTGGGCCTTGCATTGCAGGAGCTCATTGTCTACCAGAAAATATAAAAAAAATATTAAAGTAAGTAATAACTGCATGTGGATGATAGGAAGGAGATCAGCTAAAATAGAGCAGAAGACACATACGGGCCTGTGGCAATAGATAACATAGGGTGGGTAAAATGGGATGTGATTACAGAGAACCTGAGTGCCAGGATAAAACGTTTCATCTCAGTTACGTGGGATTTTCTAGCTCCTTAAAGCCGCGAGTCACCACAAACAAGAAAAGTAATATTGAAATTTCCATATGCAAGACTTTCCCAGATTATCTCTCATTCCAAAGCAATGATCTGACCTGTCAAGGATTCTTACATAGGGATCCCTGTGCATCAAGGCAGAAAAGCCACTTTGCTGTTTTCTACTATTACAATTAGTAAGGTTTAAAATTCCAACAGTAACAGGAAAATATTTAATGAAGAATGAAACTCTCTTCCCATCCCATCCCCAAACCTAACTTTTCTCAGGCAACTTTAACCTTTTATGATTTTAGAACTTCCTGGTGGTCACCTCTGTAATTCTAAATAATATGCTAATAATCCTATTTGTTTATTTAACAAGTTTAAGCGATATCAATTAAACCCCTTGTAAAATATGAGGACATAGCTTTTTCTGAGATACTTAACTTCTCTTCTCGTTCGCCCTCCTTCTCCCAATTTTTATAGTTATGAGTTTTAGTTCCTCTGTTGGTTACTTTAAAATTTGTCACCTACTTAAACCTCCATTTCTTGTTCTGCAAACCTTAGGAGTTTCTTGACTGCAACTGTATCAGAAAAGCAAAGTGGATTTCTGGCTTCCCCTATCCCTTTGTGTCTCCCCTTTCACATTCCAGTATCTTCCAACCATACCGCACTCTTAAAAGGTAAGTGATTATCAACAACAGAAACTAAGAACATTATGGTATCAACAAGAAATGGACAAGGACCAGGGTAGCTTCAGGGGGCTAGGAAACAAGAAGGCTGTGATGACAATGAGAGTTTGCTTGAGATGCTGCTGCTCAGATGAGTGAATTCTTTTATCCTATAATTAATATCAACTCAATTAAGAATCCTTTTAGTCTCCACTAAACTATATCATCTAAACCACCACTATGTAGGTGATGAGCTCTCTTCCTTAAGTACTGTACAATTTTAATCTTTTTCCAGTGAGTTTCTGAAAATGGTGAATCTTTTTATTCTACATTTGGCTGCGATATCTTGATTTTAATCTTATTCTTTATGATATCTTAGCTGAATGGGGATTAGCAAATTGACATAATTTTCCCTCAGCACTTTGAAGATACTCTTTCATTGCCTTTTATCATCTAGTATTGCCGATGAGACACTATTTTTTAGTTTAATTGTTATTTTGCAGGTCTTGTCTTTCTTTCTGGTAACTCTTAAAATTTATTCCTGTTCTTACAATATGCCTGGGTGTGTATTTCTTTGAATTTATCCTTTCCAATACTATGGGTAAACTTTTGAACTAGACACTTACATTTTGAACATTACCTATTCTCTCTTTGGGAATTACAATAGCAGTTTTGTTGAAAATTCCCTATATTCCATTTCTCTTATCTGGTCTTTCATATTTTTAAAAAAAGATTTTATTTACTTGACAGAGAGAGAGAGATCACAAGTACGCAGAGAGGCAGGCAGAGAAAGGGGGAAGCCGACTCCCTGCTGAGCAGAGAGCCCCATGTGGGGCTTGATCCCAGGACCCTGAGATCATGACCTGAGCTGAAGGCAGAGGCTTAACCCACTGAGCCACCCAGGCGCCCCTGGTCTTTCATATTTTTAATCTCTGTCTATCTGTAGTAAACTACATCTGAATGCTCAGTACTGTCTTCTGTATCATTTATTCTCTTTGATTATGCCTAGTCTGCAGTTTTCCCCATCTATTCTTTTATGTTTTAACAATGATATTTTACATTTTCAGGATTACTAACTGGCTTTTTTCCATAATTTTTTTTATCTTGACTTGTGTAATATTTGCCTATTTCGTATTCATAATTTATTGGTCTTTTTAAAGAAGATAGGATTTTTTTTAAGTTTTTTATTTTAAAGATTTTATTTATTTACTTATTTTAGAGAAAGACAGAGAACACAAGTAGAGGGAGGAGCAGAGGGAAAAGCAGACTCTGCACTGAGCACAGAGCCCAGCGCAGGGCTCGCTCAATCTCACGACCCTGAGATCATGACCCGAGCAGAGATCAAGAGTCAGACGCTTAACTGACTGAGCCACTCAGACGCCATAAAAAGGCAGGATTCTGTCATTCATACTAATTCTTTTGTTGTCATGACTATTTTAATGGCAACTTACTATCTTGAAATAATTTCAAAGTTACAGTAAATTTGTAAGAATAATACAAAGAACTATTTACCCTTCACTCAGATTCATTAATTGTAACATTTTGCCATATAGGGCACCTGGGTGACTCAGTGGGTTAAAGCCTCTGCCTTCGGCTCAGGTCATGATCACAGGGTCCTGGGATCGAGCCCTGCATCGGGCTCTCTGCTCAGCAGGGAGCCTGCTTCCCGCCCCACCCCCGCCTGCCTCTCTGCCTACTTGTGATCTCTCTCTCTGTCAAATAAATAAAAATAAAATCTTAAAAAAAAAACATTTTTCCATATGGCCTTATCTACCCATCAATCATCTAACTACATTCTCATGCTTCTTCTGAATCGCTTGAGAGTAAGTTGCAGATATGATGCTCCTTTAGGCCTAAAGACTTCGGTGTATGTTCCCCAGGAAAAGGGACACTCACTTAAATAACCACAGGACAATTACCAAAATCAGGATATTCAACATTAATACAATAATATACAATAATACTATTACCTAATGTATGAGCATTCCTCAAATTGTACAAAATGTCCTGGATAGCAGTTCTTTTCTAGTCCAGGATCCTCTCCAGGATCATGCATTGATTGCATTTAGTGTTATGCTCTTCAATCTCAAATAATTACCCAGCCTAATAGTAAAGACTTTACAGGTTTCTTTATAAAATTAAATTAATCTAGAATAAAGTCATAATGCCAGCTGTATAGAGCATAGTAAAATGAACTTCTATATTACCAGTATCCAGACTTAATAAAAATTCAACATTTGCTTAATTGCTTCATCTACCTTTTCCCCCTCTTTATTTCCTTAAGAGCCTCAGATAAGCATCTTCAAAAATATACGGTTTTCTTATATAGACATGATATCATATATAACCACAGTGTCACTTAACAAAATAATAATTTCTTGGAAACATCTAACAATGGAGACCATAATCAAGCTTCTACAATTGACTTTAAATGTTTGTTTGTTTGTTTGTTTTGTTCTTTCTAGAATCAGGATTCAATGAAATCTGTATATTACATTGGGTTATTTCTCCTAGGTTTCTTTTAAAATAAAGCAGCTCCACCTTTTCTTCCCTCCCTTTATTTTTAATTTTTTTATTGACTTTTTATTTATTTTTATTTTTTTAAAGGATTTTATTTATCTGAGACAGACACAGAGAGAGAGAGAGAGCAAGAGTAGGGAGAGAGGCAGAAGGAGAGGGAGAAGCAGACTCCTTGCTGAGCTAGAAGCCCGATGTGGGGCTCGATCCCAGGATGCTGGGATCATGACCTGAGCAGGAAGCAGACGCTTAACCATCTGAGCCACCCAGGCACCCCTTTTATTGACTTTTTAAAAAACCAGGTAAATTGTTCCATACTATAAAATGTCCCACATTCTAGAGTTTTGTTGGTTTGCTTCTTAGTGGCATAATTTGTTTTTCTTTATGCCTCATATTTTTTGTGAAAAGAAATTAGCTCGAGAGGCTTAATGAAATTATGGTTAAGCAGCACTTGGAGTGAAATGGTCAATACACATATATACAATTGTATATTCTTTCCTTATTCATCAAGAAATTTACATTGATGCTAACTTCTATTCCAGATTGTTTATGCATTTCCAAAACTCAAATTTAATCCTGTCCCATTTCTCATAGTTTTAAGGTCCATTTTCTAGAGATTTGCTGAATTCTTTGCGGGGTGGGTTAGGCTGGCACCTAACACATGATCCTTATAGTGAATCTTTGGCTTTGATCAAAAGAGACAAAAATAACTAAATATAACTTATAACTAAAATAACACCAAAGCTTCACCAACGCTTTTTTTCCACAAAAGCATGTACAATTGGTCAAAAACATGTTGCATTCAAGGATATTGATATTAGACAAGTCTAGCAATACCATCACTATGGAATGAGTAAAACATCCTTCAGTCACTTCTTACTACAACCCCAGCTCCTGCTCCTTCATTACTCATCTTTAATTATGTAAACAATTTTTGAGTATGATATTCCTGGTATTATACTCATAAGCAAACATTTTTGATAAAGTTTTACTCAAGAATAATTATTCAGGTATCTCTTTAATTTATTTAAAACTGGTACCCATGTATATTTACTTATTTAACATATTAAAGTTTCATACTATCAAGTATAACTTAATTTTTAAATGTGAAAAGGTATCTACAAAATTTCTGAAATGGACATTTGCTTTCACAGCTCTTACAGTGAGGTGGGGTCCATCTATTCTGGAAAGTAAATCAGGTGACTATGAAAAAAACATTTCATTATCCAGTACAGAAATGTCTATGCTCAAGAAAAAAAGAAATGTCTACGCTCTCTCTAAACTAGTTTGAAATAAAAGTCCAAGATTCTTGTAAACTCCCAAGTTGGCAGTATCCTCAATAAATAGTTGCCCTCTCTGGGGCACCTGAGTGGCTCAGTTGTTTGAGCATCTGACTCTTGGTCTCAGCTCAGGTCTTGATCTCAGGATTGTGAATTCAAGCCCCGCCTTGGGCTTCATGCTGGGCATGGATCCTACAGAAAGGAAGGAAGGAAGGAAGGAAGGAAGGAAGGAAGGAAGGAAGGAAGGAAGGAAGGAAGGAAGGGAGGGAGGGAGGGAGGGAGGGAGGGAGGGAGGGAGGGAGGGAGGGAGGAAGGAAAGAAAGGAGGAAAGAAAAGAAAAGAAAAGGAAAGAAGATGTAAGGTACTTTTATTTCAGTCACTTTTTTTCTGTTTTAAATATCAACATATATCCTGAAGTTCATTTTATTGATTGGATAGTGCACCTGAAGGTATAAATTTCTTCTGTATTCTCTTTAACAAATCAACAATAAGGCAAACAAGGATTTGTATATCATGTAATTTGGAGGAAATTTTCTGGAACACTGAAACAGAAAATCAAAGTGGAAAACGGGGTTGTAATAACAAAAGCAGTGGCTTAAAATTGTTCATTTGCTCTCAAGTGTTTTCTTGGTATGACAGGATATATTGTCAAAAAAATCACAGTGGTGTTCTTGTTTTCCTACTAGAGACTCACCTGGGAACCATAGCAACAAAACTAGAAATTTTTCTTCTCTGAGAAACCTACGCATATTTTAACAAAGATTGGTGGTGGATGGTGTGGTTGGGAGGGAAACAGGAGAAAAATATGTAGACACTTCTCAAAGAAAAACAGACTCTTTTAATCATATATTTTCATTTTCAATTTATTTTTGATCCTCGCATTTAGAGTTCTTTGATTCCACAGGAGAGTTCACTATGTTTATGCTAAAATTTATTGTAGTAATCATTCCCATATGTTGTTTTCCATCATACACCTATTTACCAAATCCATTTTATGGTTTTTACTCATTTTTTAAAATATAACTTTTGCCCAAATTTCCTGGTCTTTCCTATGGAGAACTGAGCAACCAGTAGCTCTGAGGAACATTTGTTGCTTTTTCCTCTTGCCTTTGTTGGAAAGAGCAGTCTGATTTTTCCTTTACAAACCAACCCTTCGTCCTCTCTCAGTGCAGGTGGTGTGTGTAGGTCTGACCTCACATAAACCTGGTATCAGGTTCAGGAATCAGAAGCCTGCTTCCCTCTGCCTGAGTGATAGGCAAGGATAAACTTATGACTCAAGCAGTGAGAGGATTTCCCCAGGTCCTTGTATGGATTAGGCTTTTGGCTGAGATACTACACTTCTAAGAATATAAGCCTGGTGCTTCAGTGACTGTGTGAGGAGAAGGTCAGCCCAGAAGAGAAAATAGCCAGACATAAGGATCCTGATAACATCATTTGAACCCTTGGATTCATGTCCAAAGCCAACTTTTCCACCAAACGTTTTAATTATGTGAGTCAATAAATTTCCTCTTCTTTAGCCAGTTTGGGTTGGGTTTTCTATTTGCAGTCAGAGGATTCCTTATACAAAAGTATATGTTGTGGGGCGCCTGGGTGGCTCAGTGGGTTAAGCCTCTGGCTTCGGCTCAGGTCATGATCTCAGGGTCCTGGGATTGAGCCCCGCATCGGGCTTTCTGCTCAGCGGGGAGCCTGCTTCCCCCTCTCTCTGCCTACCTCTCTGCCTACTTGTGATCTCTCTCTGTCAAGTAAATAAATAAAATCTTAAAAAAAAAAAAGTATATGTTTTAAAAATGATATCCTAACACAAGTTCCATCTTTACATTTTTTCCCCATACATATTTAAATGTTGCCTGTAGGGGCGCCTAGGGGTCTCAGTGGTTAAACATCTGCCTTTGGCTCAGGTAGTGATCCCAGGGTCCTGGAATTAAGTCCACCATCTGGCTCCCTGCTCGGTGGGGAGCCTGATTCTCCCTCTGCCTGCCACTCCCCCTGCTTGTGCATGGTTTCTCTCTCTCTGACAAATGAGTAAATAAAATCTTTAAAAAAATAAGTGTTTCGGGGCGCCTGGGTGGCTCAGTGGGTTAAGCTGCTGCCTTCAGCTCAGGTCATGATCTCAGGGCCCTGGGATAGAGCCCCACATCAGGCTCCCTGCTCAGCAGGGAGCCTGCTTCCTCCTCTTTCTCTGCCTTCCTGTTTGCCTACTTGTGATCTTTCTCACTGTGCCAAATAAATTGAAATCTTCAAAAAATAATAATTAAAAAATAAGTGTTTCTGTAATTATGTTTTATGTACTGAATGATACCATGTGCTCTGCTCTAACATTAAAAATCACACCATTTTAATAACTCATTTTTGGAAACAAAGCATTATCTGCAGTAGAAGAGGTATTCAATTATGAGCTGGAAGACTTGGATTCCATCCCACTTCATGTCTAATTGCAATTTAGGACACAGACATGTTGCAGTTTCTTCCCTGAATATTGATACAGTAAGTACCTTGAGTTGGATTGTCCCTAAGACACTTTCAACATTAAAAATTTTGTCACTCTTAGAAATACAGCCCAGAGGGGAAAAATGGAAGAGACTATAATAAATAGGAGGAAATAGATAAGCAAAACCACTTTTCTTTCAGTAAAATGATATTAATTTGAGGAGCTCATGTGTAAAAACTTTGATACTTTTGGTCAAAGGAAAAAATTGTAGCAAGATACATTATTGTTCCCCAGTATTTCTTGCCCTTCTCTATTGGACTACGATGTATCCTCACCCCTTTAATGGCAAGTTTGGCCTTGTGACTTGCTTTGACCCTGAGATATGAATGGAAGTGACACATGTTGTGTCTGGGCAGAAGAATTCGCTCATGGGTCACGTGTTCTCTTTTCCTTTGCCATGATCATCAGCGATGTGCCAGATGGAGAGTGCTCCATCACCCAGGGTTCCAGAGTGAATAGGATGTGGAACAAAGGTGCTGCTTTGTGTTTATAATGGACATGTAGTGTGAGAGAAAAATAAGCTTTTGTTTTTGTAAGCCACGGAGATTTGGGGAATTGTTTGATACCACAGCATAATCCAGCCTCCCGTGACTAATGATGCAGTGGTGACTAGGCAAAACTGTATTACTATCGTCATGCAGGCTAAGCCTGAGGCTAGCACTGTATTAATACAGAAAATCCATACAATTTTTCTACACTCAGTTGATTAGATGTCAGTTGTATTATTTAATAGTAAAAATATATGGCCTGTAATAGTGCCAGAATCATAAAGGAGACTCATGTATAGAAGTTTAGTAACAGGAAGCTTCTTCAAGCCTGAACTGATTTTATGTGAAAATAAGTTGCAATTGAAATAAGAAATAATGAAAAAAAAAAAGAAAAGAGAGAAAGAAAAGAAGAAATAACGCTTTTAAAAATGAGGCTGAAAAAACACATTTATTTATTTTATTATTATTTATTAAAATTTTATTTATTTATTTGACAGAGAGAGATCACAAGTAGGCAGAGAGGCAGGCAAAGAGAGGGGGATCCAGGCTCCCCACTGAGCAGAGAGCCCAATGCAGGGCTCGATCCCAGGACCCAGAGATCATGACCTGAGCTGAAGGCAGAGAATTAACACACTGAGCCACCCAGACGCCCCTGGAAAAAATTTTTTTAAATGAAAGTGAGACTGATAGGTGGAAGCTGTGAAATCCTGAGACTTAAATCATAAGTGATTATATAAATTCCTTCAGAAATTGGAAAAGAGCTTACAAATACCATCTAGGCAGAAGTACAGCAATACCTGAAGCAATTATAATAAATAGTGTTCTGTGTATAAAAATTAATTGTAATTTACTTTTGGATTCTAAAAGAATATATTGAACACATGTAATTAGTATGCCTGAGGCCTATAAAAATAGAGATTACTAGTTCAAGAGCCATTATTAAGGGATGAGTTACTGATTATGAGCAATTTTATGTGCCATGCTCTGAGGTAGGGAGTAGACTATACTAAAAAAAAAAAAAAAGGGACTCTGAGGGAGCTTGCAAAGAAAAATGCTTTAAAGACAATAATGGAAACTATCTCATAGTGAAGGAGGGGTTTTTTTTTTTACACCATTGGTGGATGATGATTTTGAAAATATTTTCCTTGATAAAAATAACATGAACATTGAAATATAATTAATGGAAAAAAGAAATATAATTAATGATTGGCTAGGATTTCTAAATTAGAATCCTAGAATTAGAAACAATGAGATAAGACTCCTTATCTAACCATGAGGACCTTCAGTGACTAATGTCTGATGCATTACATCCATATCCTAACAGACTCTGAAATACATTTCTCTTTTGGCCAGCTCAAATTCAATTTTATAAGGGTGTGGAATCACGGAAACCATAGTTCTAGTATAAAACTAAGTTGACATAACACAAAACCACAGGGAATTTTTCAGAATTTCCTTACATTGTACTTATCTTTACATGTCTGTACATACAAATCTAATTTCAGTTTATGTGAATACAGAATTTTACAATTCAGATGTTCATAAACTCATATATTGTGACTTTAATTTTTTATTATGACAAAGGCAATGATATAAATTATCACATGACACTCAATATAAGAAATGTAGCATTTGTTTTGCTATATAAAATAACATCTACATACAGGTGTACTTCGGAGACAGAAAGCTGCAAAAAAGCTGATATTGCAATGAAGTAAGTCAAATGAATTTTATGGTAATGCATTCCTATAAAACTTATGTTTACATTATAGTCTATTAAATACACAATAACGTTATTCTGAAAAAAACAATGTACATACCTTAACTTTAAAATTTGTTATTGCTAAAAAAGTCTAACCATTATCTGAGCTTCTAGGGAGTCAATCTTTTTGCTGGGGGAGGGTTTTGCTTCTACGTTTTGGCTGCTGATCACAGGTTGGGTGGCGGTGACAGCTTCTTAAGACAACAATGAAGTTTGCCACATACATTTGACTGTTCCCTTCACGAATGACTTCTCTGTGGCATGAATGCTGTTTGACAGCATTTTACCCACAGAACTACTTTCCAACCTGGAGTCGATCCTCTCAAACCCAACCACGGCTTTTGTTTATGAAAGATTCTAAATCCATTATTGTCATTTCCACAATCTTCACAGCATTTTCACCACACGCC
>CM053616.1:62210233-62262495 GCA_028646535.1 Procyon lotor | reverse complement strand
AGCTTTGGCTTAAGGGCATGTTGTGGCTCCTTTGATCTTCTATCCAGACCACTCAAACTTTCTTTGTGTCAGCACTAAGGCTGTTTTGCTTTCTTACCATTCATGTGTTCCCTGAAGTAGCACTTTTAATTTCCTTCAAGAACTTTTCCTTTGCATTCACAACGTGGCTTACTGTTTGGCACAGAGGCCCAGCTTTCAGGCTATCATGGCTTTCTTTTAAAGATTTTATTTATTTGATAGGGAGAAACACAGCGAGAGAGGGAGCACAAGCAGAGGGAATGGTAGCGGGAGAAGCAGGCTTCCTGCTGAGCAAGGAGCCCGATGCGGGGCTTGATCCCAGGACCCCGGGATCATGACCTGAGCCGAAGGCAGATGCTTAATGACTGAGCCACCCAGGCGCCCCTATCATGGCTTTCAACATGCCTTCCTCACTGAGCTTAATCATTTCTAGCTTTTAATTTGAAGTATGAGACCTGTGGCTCTTTTCACTTAAATACCTAGAGGCCATTGAGGGTTATGAATTGGTCTAATGTCAATATTGTTCTGTGTTAGGGATTAGGGAGGTCTGAGAAGAGAGAGAGAGATAAGTGGAAGGCCAGTCAGTGAAGCAGTCATAACACACACATTTATCTGTTTATTGATTTTAAGCGATCTCTACCCCCAGCATGGGGCTTGAACTCATGTCCCTGAGATCAAGTCACAACCTCTTGTCCCTGAGCCAGATAGGTGACCCAAACACAATTTGGGGGACCAGCCAGATAGGTGACCCAAACACAATTGGCCATATTATGGGGGTGGTTTGTGGTGCCCCCAAACAATTACAGTAGTAATATAAAAATTCACTTATCACAGATTACAATGACGAATATAATAATAACGAAAAAAGTTTGAAATATCGTGAAAATTACAAAAATGTGACACAGAGACAGGAAGTGAGCAAATGCTGTTGGAAAAATGACACTGGTAGAATTGCTTCATGCAGGGTTGCCACAAACCCTCAATTTGCAGAAAATGCAGTATCTGTGAAGTGCAATAACATGAGGCATGCCTGTATATTTTCTCCTGTTTTCCAAAGTAGGTAAGACATTTTTTATGACTACAATGACCATTTCTTCCAGTTTACACTGGTTTTCTTGGTCTAACTGAAGCCCCTTACTCTTTTAAAACATCTCAGTTTGACAATATATGGGGTTACTCTACTATCAGTCATTATTTGGGGTCTTTGCCCATTTCCACTTGATGGCACTGGAATCCAGGAGCTTATCTTGATCGAGGAAGATGGGAAGTATCCGGAATTTAATCTACAGAGCCCCTAATACTGCTAATCCTTTTGTTACCTACTTTAGATGCTATCATAGAAACTGTCTCAAGCAACTTCGCACCGAGCAGTTAGCCTGACCCAGGGCTCAGTCTCACAGTCCTCATATCATGACACGAGCTGAAATCAAGTCTGATACTTAACCAACTGAATCACTCAGGCATCCCCGGCCTTTTTCTTTTTTAATAATAGCCATCCTAACAGATGTGAGGTGATTATCTTCTTGTGGTTTTGTTTTTCCTTGATAATTAGTGATATTGAGTACCTTTTCAAATACCTATTGGCCATTTACATATCTTCTTTTGAGAAACATCTGTTCAGGTCCCTTGCCCATTTAAAAAATCAAGTTATTTTGGTTGCTTTCACTATTCTTTGAGTTCCTAATATTTCTTGAATATTAACCCTTCATCAGATATATGGTTTGCAAATATTTTCTTCTGTTCCATAGGTTATCTTTGGCATAAATAAAAAAATAAATATGTCTTTGAGGTCACTGTTTCTTCTGCTTGAGTCTGCTTTTAGAGCTCTGTTACTTTTTTTTTTTATATTTATTTATTTATTTAACAGGGAGATCACAAGTAGGCAGAGAGGCAGGCAGAGAGAGAGGGGGAAGCAGGCTCCCTGCTGAGCAGAGAGCCTGATGCAGGGCTCCGTCCCAGGACCCTGAGATCATGACCTGAGCTGAAGGCAGAGGCTTTAACCCACTGAGCCACCCAGGTGCCCTTACATTTTTAATTTCATTTATTGTATTTGTCAGCCCTAGAATTTCAGTTCAGTTCTTATTTTATGGATTCTTTTGGTGTTTGTGTTCTTTTGCAGTTCATTGAGTTTCTTTAAGATTATTATTTTGAATTGTCAGGCAATTCATAGATCTCCGTTTCTTTGGGATTAGTTTTTGGAAATTTATTTTCTGTCTTTAGTTGTGGTGTTTCTCTAATCTTCACGTTCCTTGTAGCCTTGCATTAATGTCTGTGCATTTGAAGAAGCATTCACTTCTTCTAGCCTTTATTGACTAGCTTTCAGAATAAACTAGAGATTCTGAGGTTTCTCAAATGTATGAATACATGGGGCGCCTGGGTGGCTCAGTTGGTTAAGCAACTGCCTTCGGCTCGGGTCATGATCTCAAGGTCCTGGGATCGAGTCCCGCATCGGGCTCCTTGCTCAGCGGGGAGCCTGCTTCTCCCTCTGCCTCTGCCTGCCTCTTTGCCTGCTTGTGTTCTCTCTCTCTGACAAATAAATAAATAAAATCTTTAAAAAAAAAAATGTATGAATACAGCTGCTCCACTCCTCTTACTCTTTTTTGGTGTGCAAGTCTTAGGATTGTGTGCTTTCTCTATACGCTACAGTGTTGTGCCAAGTGCTTAGAGTCAACCACTCCTTTTCCTAAGGGCTGTGCACGGAGATGCTGTGATGATGGGCACAAGCTTCATGGATCTCCCTCTCTCCTGAAGGAGCAATCTTAGGGTTGCGCACTTCTCCCAATCTTGCAGTCAAGCCAACTACTGAGATCCTTGGTGGCTATGAGATCCATGAGCCATCTGTGAAAGCATGTGGGGCTGCCACCTGCAGGGGCAGTGGGCACCAGCCACTGGAATCTGTGGGCTCAGTTGGTCTCCAGAGGGCTCGCTGACCAAAGGCTTTGAGCCCTCACCCCTTTTCTTTGTTCTTAGCTGCCCCCGGGTTATTTAGCCATATCTACTCCCTCAGCATTCCTAGTGAGGTGAAACAGAAGCAAGTTTCTTGAGAAGTGCCCCAAAAGACTGGGGAAGCTGGATGCTCACATCATTCTGTTTACCCTGTGAGAGAAATCAGACACCAAAAGCATCTCTCTCAGTGCTGAGCTGTGCTAGTTTTGGGGAGGGGTGACAACAGTTAAATTCAAAGTGTTCTTACCCTTTTCAATGCAGATGCTCTTGGATTTTGTGCTCCACTGGGATGCTGGATATTCTCAACTAGACTCCAGAGGTCTCATAAAGGTAATTTCATCCATGGGTATTTGTTAAATTGGTGTTTGTCAGGGTATGAAGGCTGGGTCCTCCTATTCCGCCATCTTGATGATGTCATATATATATATATATATATATATATATATATATATATATATATATATATATATATATATATTTAATATTTATAAATACTACCAACATAAATTTCACCTAATAACAACTATTGCCCCGTTTTTTGAAAGTACTAGATATTATAATGATGAAAAAACATAAACTTAATGGGCAAAAAATGGTTATGTTGGTTTTAATTTATAGTTTATCAGCCATTTGTATATTTAAATAAATTTTCTATTACCTTTAGCTTATTTTTCTATAGGATCTCCCCCCCTTCTGCTCTTCTTTCCTTCCTTCGTTTTTTAAACTGTTGACTGGCAGGATTTGTAGAATTTTAATCTTCTGGGGTGCCAAGGTGCCTCAGTCGGTTAAGTGTCTACCTTAGGCTCAGGTTACGATCTCAGGGTCCTGATATTGAGCTCTGCATCCAGCTCCCTGCTCAGAGGGAAGCCTGCTTCTTCCTCTCCCTCTGTCTGCCACTCCCCCTGCTTGTGCTCTCACTCTGTGTCAAATAAGTAAAATCTTTAAAAAAATTTAATCTTCTATTTTTCAAATATTTTCTCCCATGTCATTTATAAGTTTAATTTTGCCTCAGGAGTCTTTGACCATATAGACCTTTACATTTTTACATATCAATTCTGCTAAATGTTACATTTTTGACAGCTTTGAAAATTCAGATGGTTTTAAACACTAGACAGGTAATACAACAATTGAAGTGGCCCAAATGATTAAATGTCTGCCTTCCACTCAGGTCATGATCCTAGGATCAAGCCCCATGTGGAGCCCATGTTGAGCCCCATGTCGGGCTTCTGGCTCAGTGGGGAGCCTGCTTCTCCCTCATCCTCTGCCTTTCCCCTGCTCACTCTCTCTCAAAATGAGTAAATAAAATCTTTTTTAAAAAATGGGTCAGGCAATTGCTTCTGTGCATGATTTAAGTCCAGTGTTACTAAACTTATCTTGACAAAGAATCACTGGAAATCAGATTTTAACTGAAATATTTCAATTTAAAAATTAGCAACTGAACAGAGTTTAAAAACACTGTATGAGTCTAACAAAACAATTATGAAGGCTGAATATTACTAAGTTCTCTTCTTGTAATTTTCCAGTTGATCGGAACATTTAGGTGAACAACTGCGTAACTAGCAAATAAAGACAGATTTACTCTTCATCTCAGTATTTGTATTACTTATTTTTCTTATTGTATTTGTTAGGATCCTCAGAATAAGGTTCAATAGTAAGAATCCTAGTCCTGTTCTGGCGTCTGATGGTTCCTTGTTAATTGTGTTTTCTCTAAGTTGATATACCACTTTTATAGTTAAACAGGAATTATTATGCAAATAATTTGTAAAAATGATGTGGTTAACATCATAATTATTGTTGATATCTAGTATGTGGTTTTAACTTTTCGAGCATTTGAGGTGCAAGTGTGGATTAATTTAACAAACTAATTAATGAAACGTTTAAGTGTATGATTATGAAGATGTTCCAATTTTTCTTTTACATCAAATGCATTTTCTTGAAAGCTTGGTTGGGATGTTTATGCCACTAAAATAGAAAAGATTTTATTTTTTTTTTATTTTTTATTTTTTATTTTTTAAAGATTTTATTTATTTGACAGTGAGAAACACAGCGAGAGAGGGGACACAAGCAGAGGGAATGGTAGCGGGAGAAGCAGGCTTCCCGCGGAGCAGGGAGCCCGATGCGGGGCTCGATCCCAGGACGCTGGGATCTGACCTGGGCCGAAGGCAGACGCTTAACGACTGAGCCACCCAGGCGCCCCGTAGAAAAGATTTTAATTATAGTTTGACAATGTTATTTTTTTTTTAAGATTTTATTTGACAGAGAGAGAGAGAGAGAGATCACAAGTAGGCAGAGAGGCAGGCAGAGAGAGAGGGGGAAGCAGGCTCCCTGCTGAGCAGAGAGCCCAACGTGGGGCTCGATCCCAGGAACCTGAGATCATGACCTGAGCCAGAGGCAGAGGCTTTAACCCTCTGAGCCACCCAGGTGCCCCCTAACAATGTTATTTTTGCATAAATATATTTTCTGCTTAGAAAATAAAAAATAGTGAAGCTGACTTAAAACTAACTACTAGGGGTTTCTACATGAAGATTTACATAAATAAAATGTTTAATTTGGGAGACCACTGTTTCTATAGTAAGTTCTAATGCTATTATTTCTTATAATGAATTAAATAGATTACAAACAGCACAAATAGCAATGAATGAAATAAACAAGTTACAGAATATTGCAAATGAAAAATATAAAGTCATTTATATAAATGTAAAATCCACATACAACTTTATATGTATATATGGATATATGCATATTCAGTAAAGGGCTGGGATATGAATAAAAATAATACACATCAAATTAATGGCAGTTACTGCTTTGTGGAGGAAGGGCAGAGAATAAGAATGGGAGGAGTAACAGTATCTGATAAAATGTTTTTAAGAGCAATTTGAAGCAAATATAACCTTTGCTGATTCTGGATGGTAGATATAAAAATATATTTTATATATATATTTTTAAAGATTTTACTTATTTGACAGAGAAAGAGATCACAAGTAGACAGAGGCAGGCGGGGGCGGGGGGAAGCAGGCCTCCCACTGAGCAGAGACTCCCACCACCCCCCCAATTTGGGGAGCCAATCCCAGGACCCTGAGATTATGACATGAGCGGAAGGCAGATAGATGCCCAACCCACTAAGCCACCCAGGCGCCCCTACATTTTATATTCTCTTGCAGATTTAAAAATACCAATATTGTGAGCATAATGAGTAAAATAAATGGGCCTTTTTTTTTTCCAGTATTTTATTTATTTGCCAGAGAGACAGAAAGAGCCCATGAGTGGGGGTGGAAGACCAGAGAGAAGAGAAGCAGGCTCCCAAGGAGCAGGGAGCAAGACGTGGGGCTTGATCCCAGGGATCATGACCTGAGCCAAAGGCAGACACTTAACCGACTGAGCAACCCAGAAGCCCCAGTTATTACAGAATATCTAATGATATGAAAATGAGAACATATTTTATCAAGCAGAATTTGACCACCTTTTTTTTTTAAGTGAAGTTGTTATTTTAAGCTGAAACTTCAAATAATGACAAAATGACTCACACTTACCAGTCTGTGAATAAGGACAGTGACTGTTTTCTTTCTAGCCCAGAGCCTCTGGTCTCAGTTCAAACTTGTAGGTTGGTGGATGGGCACACTTAATGCTGAACCACTTAGTGTGTCTTCCTGTAGTAAAGTGGACAGAAAAGTGAAAGAACATTTCCTATATTTCCTTATAGCTGGAGTTCTGGATGTGAGTTAAGTTTTGGACAAGCAGATGTACCCACAGAGGACATAAGTGAGATGATGAAAATGATTTTTCTGGGGCAGTGTTGACAGAAATTCCAGTGTTCAGACACAAGGTTCGTAAGTGGCAAGAAGAATAGTAGAAAGCATCTAAGTTGGTGTGGGTTGTAGGAAGCCTAGCAAAATACCGTAGAGAACCACGAATGGTGTGCCTTCCTGATCATGGTGCTCTCCTGGCCCTTGCCATGTTAGTATACTTTGGGATTGAGTGGTTTTCTTTCCTATTTTTAAAAATTTTATTTATTTGACAGAGAGAGAGTGAGAGATCACAAACAGGGGGAGCAGCAGAAGGAGAGGGAGAAGCAGGCTCCCCACAGAGCAGGAAGCCTGATGTGGGGCTAGATCTCAGGGTCCTGAGATCACAACTTGAACCGAAGGCAGACACTTGACTGAGCCACCCAGGCAACCCTAAGTGGTTTTCTGAACTAGGAAGAGAAGCAGCTTTCTTGGCTGACCTGGTTCTACAGTGTGGCATTTAGTCATTCCTCAAATCTCTGTTAGTTCTCAAGAGTTTCATGCTCAGGTTAATTTTTTTTTAAGTCCTCTCTTTTTTAAACTAACTAGAATGAACTATTCTCTGTATTTTACTGGACCTTGTACAGAACCAAACTGTGTACTAACAGTGTGAGGTTAGTTAGTGGCAAGCAGCATGAGCTTCACACTCCTGTCAGTTCTCCTTGCCCCCCAAGGAGATGCAGATGCACAGTGGTCCAGGGGGTTGCTGAGCATGCAGTGGGTTCCCATTACAGCTGAGGAACCTGAAGTTTAGGGTTTCTGAACCTTTTATAAGGAACATAAGCAAATCTGCCAGCTTTTGCTCTAGAGGGAGAAATTACCTTTTATTATATTGGACAGTAAACAACCTGCTTTTCTTTGAGGAAGACATGATATTGTCCAAGGCTGTTGACTATACAAATCTCTTTGGTAAAGAAAGTCCAGAACTAAAGCTGTCAGAGCCACTGCTCACAGGACATGGAAAAATGCAAGAGACCCACAGAGAACTGTTTCCCAACAGACATTACTTAACTCTTCAACTGTAGCCACTAGTTTTAGAGCCAAACCAGGTTTTCTTTTAAAAATCCACTTTAATCTAATCATGGACTTTAACAAACATTTGTTTACAGTCAGGGACTAATTTTTAACATGGTTTCTATTCATTTCAGCCACGAGAAAACACCAGTCATTATTAAAGGTATCCATCCATAAATTACTTTTATTTCTCATTAAATGAGCACAGAGTCATTAGCATATTAATAACAGATATGTTTATTTTACATATCCATCAGTGCGGCTTTCAATACCACTTGAAACATGCATATCATCCTAGAGACGAATCAGTTTTCCAGTGCTTCTTATTTGATACACATTACTGCAAAGCCATTATAAATTACTGAGGAGGTATTTGGTTAAAAAAATAAACAATAAATCATACTGCCCATATGAATCAACTCTTGTTATTGCACAAGAGTTTAACAGTATTTATCTGGTAATTCCTATGTTAACTGGAAAACATCACAGATGTATTGCCATAATTTTCCTTTATATTGACGTAACCTACATATTTTGCAGAATTTTATAAAGTCATTCATTATTGTAGCAGGTAGTTTAATGCAAAGATTGTATTCAATTTGTGAAAGTCCAACAAAACTAAATATTTTAAATTAAACCAATTATCACTGAAAAACCCACTGACACAAAATTTTTTGAAAACATGTTCTTTTGAAATTTCTGTATTTAGTCATGGCAGTAAAATAATTCTTTCAAATTAAGGCACTAAAAGGGCAATGCAACTCCCATTCAAAGTGTTCTAAGAATAATTTACATTTCAAACAGTGCATACATTTCTTATATGTTTGTTAACTTAATGTCTTTATCACTTAAAACCACAAAGAAATACATTATACAATTACAGAAATGTACCCCACAAAATGCTTTTAAAACTTGGTTCTTTTGTACAGTTAGTTCCTAATGTCTCTAGTAGTAAAATAACTCAATATGGCTTGGCAAAATGCATAGATTAAATGTAAATTTTTATTTTTTTTGCCTTCTCCCATTCCCCAATCTATAAACGTGCTGAAACACATACAGTATTTTGTAAAGCATAATGTAAAATATTTATTCTCTGTAAGTCCACCATGGGCAATCAAAAGTGAGGCTTTTAAATTCTACAGTGAGGGCACTGAAGTCAAGTGATGTCACTGCTTTCTTAAAATAGTTTTGTATAGTCTTGCAAGAGCACAAAGACTGAAGTCATTTAAAAGAATTTCAGTTGTCTCATTTTGAGATATTTTCTTTACTCCTTCCATGAGCTGATCTTCATAGTGATGGCCATTCCACTTGAAAGTGAAAGTCCCTTCCTCTCACTCATATGAGGAAAACTGTGTTCTATCATGATTGACAGGCGTTTTCTTAGAAATTCAAAAAGGAAGCACCTTTTTAAAAAATATACCTACCTAAGCTTTCCCCCAATTGTACTTGCATTACATAGTAATAATTAATCTAATCTACCTGTAGGCAAACCCGCAATTAAAGACAAAAAAACAAAAACAAAAACAAAAAAACCCTCAGTGTGCTTTTGTGCCAAAGCAAGGACAGAATAACAGCAATCTTAACCCTGAAGCCTGTGATATTTGTGTCAAAGGAACAGCCTTTCTGCTCTGCATGGTTAAAGAAGCCTGGTTTATCAGGTAGCATTCCACATGATTCCACGAGGCGTTAGGTCACATGGTTAACTGCTGGGGAGGGAAGGGAAGGCAGAAAAAGAAAAAAATTGTAATTAAAGAAATATACTCAGTTAAAAAATATAAGAAACAAAAATACAGGGAAAGGTAAATATAAATTATCTTTACATGTGATTAACAAATACACAAAATTTGGAAAACAGGAAAAGGAAAAATATACTTAGTATTATTTTCTTCTTCTACTCTATTTCAAACACATGGACTTCTTTTTTTGTTTTGTTTTTTACAAAGCTATAATTCAATTTTAAATAATTTTGGATGCCGCTTTATCTTATACAGGAGAGAGGTGATAATAGGATTTTACAGAAGTCAGTCAGGACTGAGGTAATAATACACTGGAGTAGTAATGGTGGTTGAAGAATACAGTGTAATGCCTATTAGTCATTTCAAAGAATTAGACTCAGTTACTGATAATAGGGAGTAAAGAAATGGGATGAATTTGACATTAACAGAAAGACAAATTAATGTTAGGTCTCAGCTTCCTCAAATCAACATTCCTCTTATATATGGGTTAAACTCTAAGAAAGTTGGTATTTGGTACAGGAGAAAAAAATTTAGGCTTTAGAATTGGATAAAAATAGGTTTCAACACTGACTATGCCACTAGCTTGATGTGTAATCTTGTCCAAGTGGCTTAATTCCTCTGGGCCTCATATATTCATGTATAAAATGAGAATTTAATGAGATATCTATCATAACCTCTCTTGAGGAAAGGGTTTAATTATGTCCTATAATTGTTTATTACAACATATAAATATTTTTGAAAAAATTCTATCAAAAGCAGTTTAAAAAAAGGTGTATACTTAACTGAGAAGTTTATTTGCAACATCATCAGTGATACCAAATAATTTTGATTAAAAAAAATCTATGCCGACATAGTTAAATTTAAAGAAAAGTTTTTTTATGTATCTATTTACATTTAAAAAGGGTGGCAAAACGACAAGTTGTTTAAAACATTAAGGGCTAAGTAAGGGCCATGTATTCCAACCAATGACATGGTTGGAATCTTGACATGGACCTGGAATTAAATATGACATTTATAAATATTATGAACCTCAAACAGGAATCAAACTAATTTGAAAGTTATTTTAAGTCATGTATTATAAATACTTAGCTACAAATGATGCCCTCTATAGGGAAAAGAACAATTAGATTTTAAATTTTAATAGATACTAATCACTTTCACACTGTCAAAGAGGTTAACACTACAATACTTACCTAGTTTTTCCAGATGTATTTTTGACCACTTTTCGGAAAGACTGGTTTGCAGTAGATCTTGTAGAAAGCGTTCGAGGGGATGCACGAACAAAACCAGATGGTGGATTCTTAGGGATCTTCTTTACCAAATGTGTTACCCATTTTTTTTGTTCATCCTGAGAACATGCTAACAGCAGCATATCTCTTGCTGATGTTACATCATAACTTACTATGTTAAAAAAAAGAGACAAATTAAAGTCATACAATACCTAAAATGGCTCTACTGAAGCATTAATTTTATAAATTCTTAAAATTTTAAGATTTACTATGCTTAATTAAGCTTGGAAATAGCCTTAATTAAGGCTGAATATTTAAAAAGAAAACATTAGCCACAAACTATTAAGAAAAATAAAAACAGAAATAAAAAAAATGCAGAAGTGAAACAAATTAATGTATTTTTAGAACATAAGTTTCTTATCTTAAAATAACTATTGCCTGTATTCTTTCCATCATGCTACCTCCACTAACCTAGAGGACATTTTGTCTATGATCCAGCATGTTGGTCTAGGCAGTGAAAATCAGACAAAAAGAAAACAAGTACAAAGAAAAAACTCATGGGGGAATAATAGAGTTGAACTCACAAATAGCCCTTCTCTCCAATTTAGAGTAATTTCTTAGAGGTACTTTTTTTTTTTTTTTAAGTTTTTATTTATTTGCAGAGAGAGGGAGAAAGAGCACAAGCAGGGGAAGCAGCAGGCAGAGGGAGAGGGAGAGAGGCAGGCTCCCCGCTGAGCAGGGAGCCAGATGTGGGGCTCGATCCCAGGACCCTGAGATCATGACTTGGGCTGAAGGCAGAGGCTTTAACCCACTGAGCCACCCAGGCGCCCCGAGGTACGTTTTCTTTATAAGGGGGTAATGCTCTTTAAAAACATTGTGTTGAACAGCTGAATCTGTGACTTGAAATGACAGCTACATGTTGCTCCACCATGTCAAAATATTACTTCTTACAATCTCTTTTCAAATTGGTGTAGAAAATGCTACACTTGAAGAAGTTATTTAAATGGGACTTAATTTTCTAATTTTTTATAAATTGTAAGAATAATTTTTATGCCTTACCTTTACATGGAGAAATTAAGTCCTCTTTCTTATCTAAGTGATCTCTGTGGCACTTAACATGGCATCTTCGACATTCTAGGGCAGGAGGTGGCTTAAAAACATGCCAGAGAGGTTTGGCACAGGCCTCACAGTTGGCAGGAAAGTGGTAGAGTGTAGGAATGAACTCATGGCCTTTGTGGTTTTGAAAATTAGTCTTTTCAGCTTGCTGTACTGGTTCCAGCTCTACCTCTTTTCTACATTCACCTTCATTTGCATATAGTATCTACATTCAGGAATGGTAAAATGAAGATTTTAAAAAGTCTTAATTTATACATAAAGTTTCAAATGCATAAAAAGCATTGGTGTATTTGCATTTACTTCACAAAATGCACTTAGCACTTAAGTAAAAGATTTATTATGGTTTTTACCTGGAATATTTTAGGAATTTCTTCAGTTTCTGCCCTGTAAACATCTCCCTGGGTTACAGGTCGAACGTGAAACAATTTACTAAAATAAAAATAAGTATGATATAAGCTATTATAAAAACTCATCTACAGTAAAAGACAAACAGACATTTCATTAAAGAAGACAAAGAGATAGCAAATAAGAACATAAGATGTTCAACATCATTAGTCATCAGAGAAATGCAAATTAAAATCACAGTAAACTATATACCTAACAAATTTAAAAACTAAAAATAGTAACACCAGATACTGATGAAGATACAGAGAAACTACACCATTCACACAATTGTGGCAGAAATGTAAAAGCTGCAGAGCCACTCTGAAAAACAGGATGGCAGTTTCTTACAAAACTAAACAAACATATATGCTTAACATATGACCCAGCAATTGCACTCCTGGGCCTTCATTCCAGAAAAATAAAAATTTATGTTTATAGAAAAACTTGTACATGAATGCTCACAGCAGCTTGATTTATAATAGCCAACTATTGAAAATAGCCCAAATGAATGGTTAAACAAATGGCGGTACATTCATACCATGGAATACTACTCGATAATAAAGAGAAACAAACAACTTGGATGAATCTCAAGAGAATTATGTTGAGTGAAAAGAGCCAATCTCAAAGGTTGCATACTATTTGATTCCATTTATATAACATCTTTGAAGTGACAAAACCATAGAGAAGCAGAACAGAAAACAGGTAGCCAGGGGTTAGACTGGGATGGAGAAAGGGCGCTTGTTAATGGCTACAAAAGGGTAGCAAGATGGGTTCCTGTAATGGAACTGTTCTGTAACTGGTGGTGGCCATATGAATCCATACATGTGATAAAAGCATATAGATTAGAAAGAAGTACATGATTATATTTGTAGAAAAGTCCTGTAGAATCCACCAAACCCCCAATAAAACTAGTAAACAAACGGCAAGATTAGAGGATTCAAGACCAATATATAAAAATGAGTAGTACTGGAATACCAGGTATCTACATGGGAAAACACACACCTACACATTCAAAACTAACCTCAACAGCAACATCTTACCAAACACAAAAGTAAATTTTGAGATTAATCATAATTTAAATGTAAAGCCTAGAACAATAAAGCTTCTCAAAGAAAACAGAATACCTTTACAACCTTTGGACAGGCAAAATTTTTTTTTTTTTTTTAAAGATTTTTTAATTTATTTGACAGAGAGAAACACAGCGAGAGAGGGAACACAAGCAGGGGGAGTGGTAGCGGGAGAAGCAGGCTTCCTGCCGAGCAAGGAGCCCGATGTGGGGCTCGATCCCAGGACCCCGGGATCATGACCTGGGCCGAAGGCAGACGCTTAACGACTGAGCCACCCAGGTGCCCCGGCAAAATTTCTTAAGACTACAAAAGGCTATAATGCTTTTAAAAAATTGATAAACTGGGTTCCATTAAAAGACACCATAAAGAAAATGAATAGGCACATATAAATTTACATGAAGTTCTAGAATAGGCAAAACTCAGTAATAAAATTCAAATGATCTTTTTTTTTTTCCCTGAGAAAGGGTATAAGTGGGCTTTCTAGGTGATGGAAATATTCTTTATCTTGTTTACATGGGTGTTTATAATTGTCAAAAGTCAGTGAACACAATACTTAAGATGTATGCATTTTATTACATAAAAATTCTGACTTAATAAAAAGGTAAACAACCAACTTTCATCCATCTGAAAGTACTGAGCTTTTGAAAGTTGAAAGATGATAGCTTTAATATTAGTGTTTATGTATTATTCCACTTAAGTTGATCATTTAAATTTTCAAAACTAATCCTTCTTTAAAGCATTAGGAAATCAAAACAGTATGGTACTCCATAAGAACAGACACACAGATCAATAGAAGAGCACAGACAGCCCAGAAATAAACCTTTTATGATCAATTAATCTATAACAAAGGAAGCAAGAAAACAAAATGGGAAAAAGTCTCTTCAACAAATGGTGCTGGGAAAACTGGACAGCTACATGAAAAAGAATGAAACCAGACCACTTTCTTTCACCATACACAAAAATAAACTCAAAATGGATGAAAGACCAAAATATGAGACCTGAAACCATAAAACTCCTAGAAGAAAACATAGATAGTAATCTCTTTGACATAAACCATGGAAACATTTCTCTGGATAGGTCTCCTTTGGCAGGGAAGGTAAAGCAAAATTAAACTATTCAGACTACACTATAAAAAAGGCATTTTACATAACAAAAAAACCAAAAAACAAAAACACCCATCGACAAAACAAGACAACCTACTGAATGGGAGAAGACATTTGCAAATGATCTATGCGATGAGAGGTTAATATAAAAAATATATACAGAACTTTCACAATTCAACATCAACCCCCCACCCCAATAGCCCAATTAAAAATGGGCAGAGGAGGGCCACCTGGGTGGCTCAGTTGGTTAAGCATCTGCCTTTGGCTCAGTTCACAACCCTGGGGTCTTTGGATGGAGCCCCGCCTCAGGATCCCTCCTTAGCAGACAGTCTGCTTCTCTTTCTCTCCTCTGCCCTCCCCCTCCCCTGGCTTGTGCTTGCTCACTCTCTCTCACTTGCTCTAATAGATAAATAAAATCTTAAAAAAATGGGCAGAGGGCACGAACATACATTTTTCCAAAGAAGACATACAGATGGCCAACAGACACATGAGAAGATGCTCAATATCTGTAATCATCAGGGAAATGCAAATTGAAACAACAAGGTATCATCCTCTACCTGTCAGAACAGCTAGATTTAAAAATATAAGAAATGAGAAGCATTGGCAAGGATGTGGAGAAAAAGGAACCCTCATGCATTGTTGGTGGGAATGCAAGCTGGATTAGCCACTGTGGAAGACAGTATGAAGGTTTTTCGAATTATTAAAAATAGAATAACCATATGATCCAATAAATCCATTACTGGGTTTTTACACAAAGAATACGAAAATACTAATTCAAAGGGATATATGCACCTCTATATTTATTGCAGCATTATTTATAATAGCTAAGATATGGAAGTGACACAAGTGTACAACCATAGGTGAAGAGATTATTCAGCCATAAAAAAAAATTATGCCATTTGCAACAACATATGTAGAGCCAGAGAGTATAAAACCAAACGAAATAAGTCAGAGAAAGACAAATACCATATGATTTCACTTATATGTGGACTTTAAAAAACAAAACAAATGAACAAAGAAAAAAAGAGACAAACAAAAAATCAGATTCTTAAATATAGAGAACAAACTGATGGTTACCAGAGGGGAGGTGGGTGGGGCAGTGGGGGAAACAGGTGAAGAGGATTAGGATTGCACTTATTGTGATGAACACTGAGTAATGTAAGGAATTGATGACTTACTATGTTGTATGTCTGAAACTAATATAACACTGTATGTTAATTATACTTGAAAAAAAGAGAAAAATTGAGAAATAAAATTTCAGTACTCTTTGGCAGTTGTTTAATTCTTTTTATATTCTAGCTATTACTGATTTCACAAATGTTTAATTCTAAAGGAATGGCAATGCTTCATTTTAAGTTTATCTTTTTCATGAATAGCACCCACCATATTTCACTTTGAATTTATATTTTGTTGCATGTTTTACCTTTTCTACTACTTCTTACTATCTGTAAGCTCCTTAAAAAATGGAACCATTTCACTCCTCTTTGTATAATCTATAGCACCCATGATGCTACAGGCAGCAGTGCTTAAGAAAAGGTTTTAGAATGAATACAAAAGAAAAACCCTAAGCTTATTAAAGGCCTCTACTAAAAACGAAAGACATATTTATATTTCCTTAACAATGACTGCATAATTATATACAGTACTTTTGGAGATGCTCTTAGAACCTAAAATCAATAAACACTTGAAATAAAAAATTTGTCTTTAGAATACATGAATCAGCTATGCAAAATTTTCCCTCTCATATTTTGCTAGATGTAATATAAAGTTTTAAAGTCGGTTAAGAAAAGTAGGCAATATCATTTAAATAATAAAATATAAACTAAATTCTAAGTCTAGGGGTGCCTGGTGGCTCAGTTGGTTAAGCAGCTGCCTTCAACTCAGGTCATGGTCATGACCTTAGGGTTCTGGGATGGAGCCACATGTTGGGCTCCATGCTCAGTGGAGAGTCTGCTTCTCCCTCTGCCCCTCCCCCTGCTAGTGCTCTCTCTTTCACATAAATAAAAACTTAAAAAAAACCCTAAATTATAAGTCTAAAAATAATTATCATAAGTAACATTTAACTGATTTAAAATTCAACCAAGGACAACTTACTCTATGTCCAATACCATGGATGGATTGGATTGTTCCTTCTCTTGTTCATCATTATAGAACAAGATTTTTTTGCTGCTTACCACAACATACTGAAACGAGAAAAAAACAGAAAGATATATACGAGCAACATTAACTTGGTTTAAAATGATAAGCACAATACTTAACATTTATGTCTAAAATATATTAATCTGAGGTCAATGCTAATAATAGATCAGTTAATACAAGTTCTATGCTTTAAAAGTAAAATATATAACAGAATATCAATTAGAAAAAATGAGGCATATAATACCTGCTTCTTCCAGCCATATCGTTTGATATTTCCTCTATTTGGTATTGAAAGCCAACCTTCAATTCTTGACTCTAGGAGAAAAAGAATATATTGTCTTCAGTTTTAAGTTGTAACAAGAGGAAAAGCTATTACACTTTGTTTGACAGCATGCAGCAACAGGCATTTGAACACAGCTAAATGAATAAATGCTACAATTTGCTCTTCCATGCTTTAATCACACAAATCAACTTTAATGGCCATACAAATATTGCAGAAAAAAATCCCAAGCCACTTTTCCCATAAAATTAACATTTAGTACTCAATTACAAAAGTATGAAGTAAAACAATACCCATAAGAGCCAGGCAAGACTGGAATGGATTGCAGCTTAAATGGGATATGATACAGAAGACTTTAAATATCATTTAACACTCATAAAAATACTTAGCAAAAAAAATTATGCAGCAAGTGGAACAAATCAGAGCGATGATTTACACAAGAAAGAGCAAGCAAAAGTACAGAGAAGTGTCCTATTACTCACAGAAGATAAGAATAGAAGATAAATAAATAAGGAATGCAGGCAGAATCAACTAGATATAAAGAATAAGAGACAAGCATTTTATTTGTTTTCTCAACACAATATTCTGATAAACTTTTTGGTAAAACACCTATAATAATTTCAATAAAACTGTCCAAATCTGGTTGGGGGTACTTAATTCTAGAGTTAAGTCCAAATGCAATTCTTACCAAACTAAAGATATATAAAGTCTTTTAAGTATGTTATACCAGAATTTGATAAACAGCAAAGAACATAGAATTGAGTTGGTCAGTTGCTAATATTTTAACCAGTTTGTGCATACTAGAAATTCCTTGACAAATTCAATCAAGGCATTTAGAAATAAACTATATTACTATTTAAATATAATTAATGCTTATTAGAAATATCTTAGAGGAAAAAGAGGATTCTGTTAGAAATGAATAGTTTATATCAGGTTAGAAATAAGAGCATTTAATTGTTTTCTATATCTATCTTATTATATTTAAGACACAAAGAAAGAGAAAAGTAGCCAATATTCAAGTGCTCAGATAATGCTCAGTTCATGACCCTAATGGGAATATACAAGGGGAATAAATAAACCACTGTAAAACATCTAAGTCTTAGAGTAATTAAAACAACAATAGGTAACATATACTGAACAATTATGGTTTGACATGTGCTTTCCAAGTAACATCCCACATTTCATATACCTATTATCCCATGAATATATGATATTATATTCCTATGAATATTGGATAGGGTAGCTTCTATCATTCTCCATTTACAAATGAAGACACTAAGGTTTAGAACGTAAACTGACTTGCTCAAGAGTACACTCTATCAGTAACTGTCAAAACGGTAGGTTTACCCTAATTTCTGAGCTTGTGTTCCTAGAACATAATGCTACTCTGTCCTTTAACTAAAAGCTTTGCAGTTAATTGAATCGGAAGTAATATTCTTCTTGTTCCAACTTCTTCCATGCACCTAATGTCCTTGCTTTTGTTATTCCCCTTCATCTAAACTGTAATTGTTAAGGTGGAGAAAATAATGAGAAACCTGAGTTCAAAACGATCCTCCTCTTCTCCCAACTTTTTGCTTAGTCACTGTTATTGTTCAGCAATAATTATTTTGTCTCCTTAGGTAGTTCCTCGGTAAGTTTTGTAACATCAGGAACCATATCATAACACTATTTTTATGTGTTAAGACATCTGACATACAAGTGTAGATAGGTACTTGACATACAAGAGTAGATAGGTACTTAACAAATACTTGTTGATTGTTTTGCAATTTTGTTTTTCTTTCTGAATTAGCCAGTCACTCATAAATAATGGTTATAATTTAAAACCAAAGGGCAGTTTCATATTAAATAACATGCAGAAGTTTGCTAATCACTCACAAATATTCTATCTTACAAAAGCAACAAGTTATGACTAGGAAAATTTCCCTTCAGTGTGTCCCAAATTGCAGCTCTTACTCCTCCTAAGTCTATTTAATACAAGTAATTCCTCCCCAAAATATGTGAAAGCCACCAGAACTTTGACATTTATGTAAAATTGTGTATGCCAAAATACTCCCATCCCCCAGTTATTTCTCTATGAGAATAAATGTAAAAATTATTTCTGCTTTATGGCTCTAGGTTCTTAAGAAACAGAGCTAAGGAACCATCCCAAAATATTTTAATTGTATTCAGAAGTGATATAAAAATGAAATTAATCAATGCTCAAGAATTCAGATGCATTATCTCCAAACCACTGATTAAATTTGGGCAAGTCAGAAGCTCTCATATACTCAAATTCTTGGAAACACACTAAGAAGTCCACTATTTACATTAAATTACATAGACTGAGAAAAGCTAGATGGAAAGAGAATTATGCAGATAATCCATAAGAGATAATGAATATTAATAGAGTGTTGATATCAAGTGTTTTTCCTAGTGCTTCATTCATTTACTTTTACATTCTTTTCAGATTATTAGGTCAATGCTTTCAAAAGAAAGTAAGAGAAAGAACAAGCGAGGAGAGGCAGTTACCATGTTAGTCTTTTTGTCATCGAGGCAAAGGGCAAATCTTAACCCAAGTGTAATCTTTTTATTTACAGTATGCTAAGATACAACCTGCTACAAAACCAAAAGGAGGATGAAGACAATAAAAGAATTAGGAGAATAAAAGTAATTTTAAGAACTTCACAGGGCTGTATGACAGATAATTTTTTTCTTTTTTTTTTTTTGACATAAAATTTTTTTCTAAGTTTTTTCAGAATTGGGAAACTTAAAAGAGATATCATCTAGTTAAAGACAAGACACCCACTAAGAAGGAGGTTTAGCTCTAGATATACATAATTAAATGTGAATCTTTATATTGAATGATAAAATCTATTAACTAAGTCATATTATTAGTTCATCCACCCGACTTTTCTTTTTTTTAAACATTTTATTTTTTTACTTGAGAGAGAGAGAGAGAAAGCGAGCGAGCACAAACAGGGAGAGTAGCGGACTGAGTGAGAGGGAGAAGCAAGCTCCCTGCAGAGCAGAGAGCCTAACATGGGGCTAGATCCCAGGACTCTGGGATCATGACCTGAGCTGAAGGTGCCCCAATCCACCCAACTTCTTGGAGAAAAAAAAAAAAACCAAACCAACAACAAAAAACATCTCAGGGCACCTGGGTGGCTTAGCTGGTTAAGCATCCAACTCATGGTTTCAGCTCAGGTCATGATCTCAGAGTCCTGGAATCGAGCCCCACCTCAGTCTCCCTCACGCTCTCCGACCTTCACCCTGCACTCCACCTGCATGCACGAGCACTCATGTGCGTGCTCTCTCTCTCTCATTCTCTAAATTAAATAAATAAATCTTAAAAAAAAAAAAAACAAAAAAACAAACCTCACTGGGCTAAAAATATGACCTGTATTTCAAAAGGCCTTTAACTGTTGAGTAAATGTATTCCATACAAAGTTCTCCCTTTTCAGCCTGTTGTTTAATTAACTAATTTTTTTTAAAGATTTTTATTTATTTGACAGAGAGAAACACAGCAAGAGAGGTAACACAAGCAGAGGGAATGGTAGCGGGAGAAGCAGGCCTCCTGCCGAGCAGGGAGCCAGATGCAGGGCTCGATCCCAGGACCCCGGGATCATGACCTGAGCCGAAGGCAGACACTTAACGAATGAGCCACCCAGGCACCCCTAATTAACTAATTTTCTAAACTAAGTAAAATTAATCATTAGTCATTATCTTAAAAAATTTTAGATACTTGAATCATATGTAACTTTTAAATTAAGAGTGACTATCAGAATTCTTTAATAGTTCTTCCTAGATATGATGGGAAAACCTTAACTTTATTTGCCAATGCCCATTTTTAAGTTCTAGTAAATAGATTTAGAACAGACTTTTAATTTACTAGCAAAACATCTGATGCAAAAAGGGGTTAAAAAAACACTGATAAAGATTATCTGTTACTGTCTACATACAGTGTGAAAAACACTATAGAGATCTTTATAAAGTTTCAAGACTAAGAGCACACTAATAAGAGACAGGGATACCTGACTGGTCGTATTTTATAGCAATGAAGAATGGCCACCAGTATTATTTTTTCCTTCCCTTGGTTTGAACTTTGAAAACTTTAACAACAAAATCTCTGAAAATACATAGCTATTCCAAGTAATATAACTCAGAATGGAGCCAGTAGCAATATTTTACAGTTTCTTTGCTGATTCCTAAATGGATTTATTAGGTCAGGATTCTGAAATCTAAATGGAGTCCTAATTTAAGTCTGCCAATCAAACCATCTGATCCTGGGTTTAGTTTTCTTGAATAAGCCAGGATGAAAGACAAAACTCATCATCTGCCTCCTCTTTAGATGTCCCCAAACTCATCATTCAATTCAAATTTTTCTAAATAATATTCATCAGTAAAGTCTCTGCAATTTTTAACCTAATACAAAGGAAACCAAGGCACATATAATAAGATACTATAATCAAAGTTAAATGGAAATGGGTGGAATAAAGATAAAAAACCTGGTCAGGATATTTAATTTCCACTAAATACAGTAAGAATTCCTTTACTAAATAACTCAAGAAATAGCTTGGGGTTAATGAAGAAGGACTCTAAGCTGCAATTTCAGTTCAACAATTTCAAGAATGTAGCCAAACACCCCTAAAAGTCATACTCTGATGATTAAATCTAACTTTTGAAAGATTTTCAAACAACAGATGAAGCAAGAGGTTCTTGTTAAATCCAAAGTGATCCTCTGATAAAGAACATGCACCTACAAGATTCTCAAGAGGCAGGAGGTTTCAGAGAAACAAGGATGGGAAAACAGAAGGAACTCCTTAACCATTGTAATAAGAAATTTCACTCCCTGACCTTCGCAGATATCTGGTTTGGAGCTAGCAAAGACACAAAAGAAGGAGGGCAGGGGTAACAAGGTATTCAAGTAAGAGTTAAATCTAACACTTTATTCAGGAAATACACAAATTAAAATAGATTTTCAAGTTTATGATCATATGAACAAAACTTCTAAAACCTTGAACAAATGACATGAAGTATGACAGATGTGTGTGTATAAATATTTATACCCTATTTATTCCTAAATTACACTTACGTGTATTGCTTACTTCTGTTAAAAAGATATAAATGTACTGTAACTTATAACTACACTATAAATTACACTACAATAAACCCAAGAATGGGTATTTATTTTTAATTTATTCTCTACAGGAAAAAAAAGACAAAGAAGAAAAGTCTGAAATCCTACATACTCACTTTTGTCTTTAATTGACTACCCCCTCACTGCATCTCTCAATCCTTTTTATCGATTTCTCTAAATTTGAAACCTAAAGTCTGACCAAAGTTTATTACTACTACATTAGAAAGGTCTCTTTATAGGCTGCTGTGGTTCTGATTAAGCCAGTTCTTAGTTTTTGCACAACAATACATAAAACAAAAACATAAACATTAAAGAGCTGCTACTCATGAAAACACAGTTTTCTTTACATAGTGAAAAGTAAGAGCAGCAGCTTTAACTTTCACCATGGAGTTAGGTGTTCATAGGTTCATAAGGTTCTTCCGATTTTTATTCAGGTAGAGTCTCTCAGATTTATTTTAATAGCCTAAGATTTCTTTCAGCTGTTTTTATAATATAAAATGCAAACATAATCAAACTGGCTCTCAGGAACAGAAATTTCTTAGGAATCCATGGGAAAAAATGACAAAGGGTAGAAAGTTAAATGAAAGAAACATACATTAATTTCCATGACATTTAATCAAACCTGAATGAATAGAAATATTCTTACCTGGAAGGTTTCCATCAGTTTCATCAGCACTAGGAAAACTAGCAACACTTGTAGAATCCGAAAGGTCCAAAAGTTTAGCACGCAATTGCTCAATATCACTCTCTTTGCTAGCCAATTGCATCTGAAGCTCATTCCTATGTGTACATTCTTCTACCAATTGCTATTTTTAAAAAATACCAAGATAATACAAAAAATCAATATTAAATTTCCAACATTATTAAGAATTAATGGGACATAAATGATAAAGAACCTAATGTTGCTCTTATTAAAAAATTATTGTAAACTTCATGAATGCTCACTACTATAGATTTTGATATAATTGTAAAAATTTAAGTTCTTTTCTTTGGTAATACACTGGTTGGGTAACCTCCTTTTCTCCTTGCTTTAAACAATTTTTTTGTTTTAATTTTTAAATACAAAGTGGTTGGGACCTGGGTAGCTCAGTTGGTTAAGTTTCCAACTTGATTTTGGCTCAGGTCATGATCTAAGGGTCATGAGATCAAGTCTTGCATCAGGCTCTGTGTTGGGCGTGGAGCCTGCTTAAGATTCTCTCTCACCCTCTTTCTCTGCTGTGTGCCTCCCTCCCTTTCTCAAAATAAATCAATAAATATAAAGCATCAAAAAACAAACACCAAACACCTGTTAAAAACAACAGGAAATGCTTTTATGGCTTTAAATGAAACAGTTTTAAAGGTACAGAAAACTTCTTAGGATGGTAAAACCACAAATGATAGTACTTGTATCCAAGTCAGTCTAGGTCCAGAGACCATGTTCTCAATTTTGTGCTATTAACAAGCCAGGATATATAAAAAAATTAAGTTTGATATTTTGATTTCCGAAAAGTGAGTCCTGATTAGAGAAAACAAAAAGTCTATAATACTTTAAATCCTCTATCTCAACTATATAGTTAGTATTTTCCTAGTCCTATCTCTATTTCAGTCTAACACCAGAGAGGCAAACCCTTGGTTGTTTCTCTCAAAGCAGCATCTCTAATCAAGCAAATGCTAATGGGTAAAAATCACTCAAATTATCATGGTTGAGAGGCAACAGAGTATCTTTCTAGTTTTTCAAGATCATGGTTCATATTAGAGTAATAACAATTAAACTGTGGACTTTACCAACCTGAATATGCATTTTTATACTAAAAAATAGAGCTAAGATCAATAGGTAATAGGTATAAGCATCAATGACAAATTAAGAAAATAATCCTACAAACACACGCACACACACAAACCTTACCGCTTGCATGTCATTCAGTTCCTTCTGATGTTTCACTACCATCTGGTTGAATTTCTCTCTTTCTTGGTTGAGTTCCAGTTGCAGCTTTCGATTTTCCTTCTCTTTCTTTCTCAAATCCTGTGTATTAGCTTTCTTTCTATCAATTTTAAAATCTTTCCGATTCATTATTTCTGCCAACTTGTTAACAGCCTATTAAGATATTAAAATATTATTAATAAAGGACTATATCATAGCCATCTAATTTAAATCTCCACTAAAATGTATTTTTCTTTCCTTCAACATCAGGAAGCAGGACTCTGTAAGAATAAGAACCTAATGAAGGTTGGGACATGATAACTGGTAGCACGAGTAACTATTACTGTTTTATCTCATTTAAATGTAAGAACCAAAATAAACAAACAAACAAATAAATAAATAACTGTAAGAACCAAATAGGCATGCAAAAATCCATTTATCATTCAACAATTATCCAGCACTTGTTATACGGTATGTAGGCACTTTGATTTGCACTAGATATAAATATAGACCATATGGGGGCGCCTGGATGGCACAGTTGGTTGGGGCTCTGACTCCTGGTTTCGGCTCAGGTTGTGATCTCAATGTCGTGGGATAGAGCCCAGGATCAGGTTCTGCATTCAGTGGGGAGTCTGCTAGGGATTCTCTCTCCCACTGCCCCTCCTGCTCATGATCTCGCTCTCTCTCAAATAAATATATCTTAAAAAAATATATACAGTTATGCCCCAAAAGTATCCTAGTCTGGTGGAGGAGCCAGAGTGGTGAGTAAAAAGAAAAGAGGCAAGCAAGGATGCCACGGGAGCAGCACCTAACTGAGACCTGGGAGATCAAGGATGGCTTCCTGGTCTACCTGCATATGTCGTCACATATGTTTCTTAAAAAGACAAACAGGAGTTGGATAAGCAAGAAGAAATAGTATTAAAGAGGGGAGTCAAGGACAGCCAAGAATGGCATTACAATCAGATGAAACAATACACAGGCAATAAGGCCGAAGGTAATTTTTTTCCTTTGGACAAGTAGAAAAGTTAGCAGATAGGGAACCAGACTAGGCCATACTGAGATCCTTTTGCATGTAAGAGGGAATATAAATGTTAGTTGAGGCTACCCCCTTCTGCCAGAGGAAAGAATATATTCAAAATGAGACAAAAATCTTAAAAGCATGTGAAATTAAGCTATATAAACTAAAACATAAATCACGGTATTTTCAGCAACGATGTTAAAAAAAACAACAAAACAAAGATTTTTCCATTAAAATAGGAAAAAGCCTGAGCCACTATCATTTCCATGTACATTTGGTCCTAACTAGGATAAGCAGCTCATAAATTTTTTAATGCAGTAAAAACTTACTTCACTGAACTCATTATGCCTATTTGTTCTTTTTTACAATAGTAAATCTAACATATTACAAGAAAAATCAAATACAGAAATATATTATAAAGAAAGTGAAAAGCCCTTGTAGTGTCACTCATCAAAGAGCACCTCTGCTAAAGTCTCTTCTTTCAATCTGCTGGGTGTATATCTAAATTTTCCCTATGTATATAAGCCAATTACAAATCTATTTAAATTTAAAAATGAAATCATGCTGTACATTCTGTGCTGTGACTTTTAAAATTTGGTTTTATATCATATATCATAGGAAATATTATTTCCCCATGTCATTATGTATATATCTATCTCATTTACTTTTTTAAAAAAAAATGTATTTGACAGAGAGAGAAAGAGAGAAAGAGAGAGAGAGAGAGAGAGAGAGAGAGAGACAGAAGCAGGGAGCCTGACGTGGGACTTGATCTCAGGAGTCTGGGATCATGACCCAAGACAAAGGAAGATGCTTAACCGAATGAGCCAACCAGGTGCCCCTATTTCATTTATTTTTAATACTATGCTGATGGGTGGTTGAGGTAATTTTACTTTTCATAATTAAAAATAATGTTGCTTAATTACATCAGTATATATTTCTTCTGAGCATTTATGGACTTTTTTATATAGGATAAATTCCTAAATGTGCAGTTACTAGGTCAAAGAATATGCACATTAAAATGTGTTAGTCTGCTAATTACTCTCATAGTTTACTCCCTCAAAAACTATACAAATAAACTTTCCCCATGTTCTTGCCAAATATGAGTACTGTATCGCATTTAAATGTGCTCTTTTGATTTCTATTTCTTGGTTTACTGTTATGGTTGAGCTTCTTAAAATTCTTCACTCAATCTCTCAAATGCCCCCCTTTTTTCCAATATTAAATTGTCTTTTTAAAATTTGTAGATACTCTTTATATTTATCTGTATTTGCTATAAATATTCTAGTTTTTTTCTTTCAACTTAATGTTGTTTTGGACTCCAGAGACTTGAATTTTGATGTAATAAACATCAAACATCAATCTTTTTTCTTCATGGTCTCTGTATATAAAGATACAGAGAACTTCCACTGAAGGATTTTCAATAGATATTAAGTGCATTTTTGAAAGATTCATCTGGTTGCAACATGAAAAACTGCTGAGACGGAGAGCAGGTAAGTGGTAAAGAAGTTATTATAATCGTTTAATAAAAAAGTAAAAAATACTGGGATTCCTGGGTGGCTCAGTATGTTAAACATCTGCCTTTAGCTTTGGTCATGATCCCAGGCTCCTAGGCTTGAGTCCTGTGTCAGTCTCCGTGCTCAGCAGGGAGCCTGTTTCTCCCTCTCCCTGACACTCCCCCTGCTTGTACATGCTCTCTCTCTCTCTCTCTCTCTGGTGAATAAATAAATAAAATCTTAAAAAAAAAAAAGGTAAAAAATATTTATTATCATAAAAATCAACTGAGGTACACAATACGTTATGAAGAATTTAAACTACTAGATAACTTAATAAAATGATAAGACATCAAGTTTAAGTGTAAAAATCTGATCTAGCTTCTTCATTAAATACGCAGCAAAATGATACAGCCACCCCTATAGTTTCTTATTTATTCTTAGTTCTCTTTTGGCTTTAGTCAAGTGTTTTCTCTTTGCTAAGTTTTCCTACTGTCAATTACGGGTCTTCTGTACAATCTAAAATATGTTCTTAATAGTCAAATGCTCAGGCAAGCTTTCTTTTTCCTTTATTTAAATTTTAGTTAGTTAACATACAGTGTAATATTAGTTTCAGGAGTAGAAATTAGTGATTCATCACTTACATATAACACCCAGTGCTTATCACAAGTGTCCTCCTTAATGCCTGTCCCCCATTTAGCCCATCCCCACCTCCATTCCAGCAACCCCAAGTTTGTTCTCTATAGTTAAGAGTCTCTCTTATGGTTTATGTCCCTCTCTTTTTCTTTCCCCTATGTTCATTTCTTTTGCCTCTTAAATTACATATATCAGTGAAATCATATGGTATTTCGTCTTTCTCTGACTGACTTATTTCGCTTAGCATAACACAATACAGTTCTATCCCTGTGGTTGTAAATGGCAAGATTTCTTTTTTTTTTTTTGTAAATGGCAAGATTTCATTCTTTTTTATGCCTGAGTACTATTCCACCCATCTATTTATCTATCTATCTTACATCTTCCTTCTTTTCTTTTTTTAAAATTTTATTTATTTATTTGACAGAGAGAGACACAGTGAGAGAGGGGACACAAGCATGGAAAGTGAGAGAGGGAGAAGCAGGCCTCCCACCAAATAGGGGGCCTGATGCAGGGCTCGATCCTGGGACCCTAGGATTATGACTCGATCCAAAGGCAGATACTTAACAACTGAGCCACCAAGGTGCCCCTCACATCTTCTTTCTTAACTCAGTGGAAATCCAATTTTCTGAAAAGCCTTCTACACTTTAAGAATATTACATTATTTGCTCCAATGAAAAGTTTGAACATTGTAATCTATAATCTAATTTAAGAAAAAGTACACAAAAACCAAGTATTAACTTCTGAATATATGATATTCAAATATAAACGTATGGAAAAGGCTGAGAAGAGCATGTATACCTGTGTTTTAAGGGTTCTTTCTGTATTGATATTCTTTTCAAAGGCAGCCTTAAGATTACTGATCTCCTCCTCCTTCTTCAATTTATATTCTGTTAATAAATTATATACAGTGTTATTATATGACATTAAATTGTTCCAAATTAACAATGTTCTTAATTACTCAAATTAGTATATACTACATAACTTTTAGTAACTTCATTAAGATCATGCTTTTTTGTTCAGCTTTACTGAGATATAATTGACAAATATATTTGTAAGACACTTAAGCTGTACAACATGATTCGATACATGTATACATCATGAAAGGATTCTCCCATCAAGTTAATGAACACATCCATCACCTCACATATTTACCATTTTAGGGGCTGAGAACATTTATGTTCTACTAAGATAATTCTTAAGGCTATAGAAGTTATTTAACATATGAAAACAAATTTCAAAAACTTAACACACAATATAAATAGCTCAAGATTTACCCATGAACTTGATTAAACATTGTGATTAAAAAAGAAAAAAAGAAACAAAAAACCTTGCGTACCTTCCTCTGCCCTCCTCATTTTATCAGTTAGCTCTTCATTTTCTTTTCTTAATAATTCATTATCTTTGGTTAACACGCTGTTTGTTTCTTCAAGCTTAACAAAATACACAAAGGTTTAAGTTACATTCACTTTGTTAGTCTTGTATTTAAAACAATAACCTTAAAAAAACAACTTTGCCTTCTCCATAGATGTGGACAAGTCAGACACTGCTTTATTATAAAAATGTCTGGTTTCTGGTTTAACATATGTGGATATATTTAAATTCAAATATATTTCATTTAACCTTCATAAGAATCTTGTGAAATAGGTATTCTTTTCCTTTTTTCTTCCCTCCCTCCCTCCTTCCTTCCTTCCATAGTAAACTCTACACCCAACAGGGGACTCAAACTCACAACTCCAAGATCAAGAGTTGCATGATGTATTAACTGAGCCAGCCAGGCACCTGGGATTATTTCTATTTTATAGATGAAGTTAGTTTAAGGAAGGTTGAACCTTCCTTAAGGTTTAAACCTTTAAACCTAAAGGTTTATAGATGAGATTTAAGGAAGTAACATAAATTGGCAAGACAATGTAACTTCTTAGAGGTAAAGCTAAGCTTCAAACCCAGGACTACTATACCAGAGCACTTCATGGTAACATCAAAAGAAAAATCTAACTCCCCTTTCAATCCCCATGATCTATATAGACAATAGAATAAATTTCAGGAATAGGTAATTATAGTACTGGTTTTCTAAAATCAATTTGTAGATATCCATAAAGAATTTCTCATCCCAAAACAGTTTCTCTGAGTTTTATAAAAACTGGCCACAACCCAAAACAAAACAAAACAAAACAAAAAACTAGCCACAAAGTCAGTTGCAATGTATTAAGATAATATGACAAATGAATTTAACCCAAGCATTTCTTCACATAAAATATATTAAGATCTATAGCCAGAAACAGAAAAAACATATTATACTAAATAAGAATTTCAGTCATTAACAAACCATTAATAATGGTTTGGGATTATGTAAACTATTTTATACATAAGTACAGACTGACAACTCTGTATAAGTCAAGTAAATACACATACACATATACTCACCATAACACTTTAAGATGTGACCTATTTTGATTTAGATAAATTTCAGTCATAAAACTTACCTGATAATCACACTTACCAGACTAACAGTATGATCTTTATCTGTGATCTCTTGTCTATTTCTGGAAGCAGCTTTCTTGCTTTCTTGGGTTAATTCAAAATACTGTTCTTCCAGAAGCCCTCGAGCTAACTGCTCAGACTCAGCTTTTGTTTCTGCTAGATCCAACTGAGTAGTAAGAGTTTCCCTGCAAGAGATTTATAACAGAAATGGATATAAAGAAATCCAGTTATTCTTCCAACTTAAGATATGCTTAAATGATATGCTATATTTAAACAGTAAGAATTAAATATTTTATTGTTTAAAATAAAATTATTTGAATCCAATGCAAAAATTCTATAAAAGTAATAAATTTAACTTCTAACACTTTGAAAAACTGTAAAACAGAACTCTTTAATCCTGTACCTGTGTTGTGCTTAACTAAGAAAAGGTGGTAAAGCAATGGCAAGTAGTCTACTTTTGAAAATGAACTTGTGGATTTAGAATGGAAGGTAGCATAGGACAGAGGAAAAGTAATAGGCTTGTAAACCAGGAAGCCAGACCTTAACCCTTATCCCTGTTCTTCACTAATTGGATAAGGACACCGGGCAAATTTTCTTACAAAATCCTGGAGCTCGATTTAATCAAATCTGTAAAATGAGAGAGTTAAACTAAATGATTTTTGAGATCCTTTTCGGTTCTGAAATGTAATGAGATTATAATGACTTATAAATAGATTTGGTTTTTTTTTTTTTTTTTTTTTGGTTTTTTAAAAAGATTTTATTTATTTGACAGAGAGAAAACACACCTAGAGAGGGAACACAAGCAGAGGGAATCATAGTGGGAGAAGCTGGCTCCCTGCTGAGCAAGGAGCCTGATGTGGGGCTCGATCCCAGGACCCCGGGATCATGACCTGAGCCAAAGGCAGACACTTAACGACTGAGCCACCCAGGCGCCCCTTATAAATAGATTTGTAAACCACTATAAACTATTCTAGGAATGCTCCTTGGGAATTATACTTTAAAGCTTTTTGGAACTGACATTCAGAACAGGACCATCTCATTCCAGTTGGCTTGCTCTTCCTAAAGAACTTCTGTTCAATAAGCTATCTGACTCATAACTTTGTCTCCCTATATATATTAGATACTCAATAAATGCTTGCTAAGTGAATGAATGACTTCCATCTATTTTTTACTAAAAGAATAATACAAATGAAATTTTCTTTCTCAAGTCTGAGGGAGACATGTACTAATTACAAAAAAAAAAAAAAGAATATTCATTTATTTGTCCAACATTTACCTAAATGTTTACTATGTGCTGAACACCACTGTCTGAATTAAGACATATAGTAGTAACAAAGTCTCTGCCCTGAGGAAGCATGTATTAATGGGGTGAAAGAAGCAATTTAAAAAAATTAACAATATAAAACAAAAAAAGGTGAAAGAGGCTGTGAATGTGATATTTTATATAGGGTGATCAAGGAGGCCTCTCTGCTAAGAAAACATGTGAGAAGAGATATGAAAGAGAGTGAGCTATGCAGGTATCTGAAAATACAGTGTTAAGGTGGAAGAAACATCTAAATGTTTTCTTAAATGCCCTAAGTTTGGTCTGAAAGAAGCTAATGTGAGTGAAGTAAGAGATGAAGGAATGTTGTGAGAAATGTCTTAAGAGAAGTGAAGGGAGAGAACAAAGGCTTTCTATGACAGTACAGGGAACTTTGGTTTTTACTCTGAGTATTTGGTTTTAAAAAGATCATTCTGGCTGCAGTATTAAGATCAGACTGTTGGGGGACAACGGCAGAAGCAAGGATATCAGGTAGGAGGCTAATGAAAGTACCAAAATTGGACATGGTGCAAGATGGATCAGGCTGGGAAAAGGTTCAAGTGGTGAGAACTGACCAGATTCTGGATATACTTTTAAATTACAGCTAAGAAATAAATAAATAAATAACAGCTTGGAAGACTTATTAATGGACTGCACACAGAGTATAAGAAAAAAAAGAAGTCTAGGATAAATTCAAAGTTTTTTATTTAAAGAACTGGAAATAATGGAATTGCTAATACTGAAATGGGGAAAACAGGGAGGAGCAGGTTGGCAAGGTAAGGGAATCAGGAATTTTTTCTGGACATGTTAAAAATGAGATGCTTATTAAAACACTCAAGTGGAGTCGAACAGACGGCTGGACATACAAGTCTGGAATTCAGGGGAGAATGTGCTTGTAACACTGATGCTATTTAAAGCCATGAGGCTGGATGAGAACAAGGAAAGAGTGATCCCTTGGGCCCTCCAAACTTTAAAGGTCTCAGAGAGGGGAAGGGACAAAGGAGCAAAGGAGGTTAAAAGTAGCCAGTTCAATAAGAAAAAATACCATGTGATATCACAGAAGCCAAGTGAAGAAATTTTGTCAAGAAAGAGTAATCAACTATGTCAACAGCTACTGTTAAATAAGATAAAGACTGGGAACTGACTATTGTCTTTAACTATTAGGAAGTCATCAGTGACCACGGGAAGGTTTATTTTGGTAGCATCATGAATGCAAAAGTCTGGAATGAGCTAGAAAGAGAAAGGGAGAAGAGGAACTGAATATAAATGGTAATGTCACCTTTCAAAGAAGTCAGCTACAAAAGGAAGCAGAAAAATAGGATGGCAGCTGGAAGAAAAATGTACTTAAAAGATGGTTATTTTTTAGAGAGATGTTTACTGTATGTTTACATAACAACGAGAATAAAAATAGACCCAGGAAAGGTGAGGATTCCTGAAGTCATATTCTTATGTAGGAAGAAAGGGATGGGATAGAGGTAGTTAAAAGCACATTTTGTTTATTTACATCAGCCAGAAGAAAGTCAGGGTACAGAGGCAGATAGGTTATGAGGGTGGGACAGAATAGAAGTTCTCTACTTCTAGCAAGCAAGGCCATTTGTTGAGTGTGAGGATGAGGACAGGTTGCTGAAGATCTGAGGAGAAAGGAGAAGATATGATATAGCTATCTCAAAGTGTAGGAAAGTTAGTATGTTAGGAAAAGACAGGAAGCACTGCCAATGTTAATTAAGTCTATGATCCTAGGGGTAGTTCTGAGCTATTATTAATACAAGGCTTGAGACTGATGACCTATTCTTACCTGGGCTTACTGCTTTGTATCAAATTCAGGTAAATGTATCTAAGTTATTTGTTAAAATGCCAGAAAACCTATTTATCCCAAATTATAGTTCTATCCCTGGCTATGCAACTGTGCAGGAGAAAGCAAGAAACAGTGAGATGGTTCAGAGTAAAACTGTCTGCAACTATAGTCATTCAGACTTCCTTCGCAATTCTCCATAAATAAAAGACTTGTCTTTACGAATGCCTAAGGCCAATCTGTCACCTTTATTTTCCCGCCTCCTTAATAAAATCAGTTTTTTAACCACTCCGTTTTCCTTCTAGGTTATAAGATTATAAGTAGGAGCTTTGTTCTTGTTCACTGCTGTATTCCAAATGCCCAGAAGTCTCCAGCCCATAGAAAGTGTTCAGAAATTTTGTTTCAATCAATGAACAGATGTGCAACTTCTCCCACTCTGATTTCCTTCCCAAGTCTCATTTAAATATGCTCAAATCTCTGATATCTTTAAGAAGAAATGGCTTTCTTTCAACTTTCCCTCTAGCTATTGCTCTATCTTCTTGCCTCAACAACCACATTTCTTGAATTTTTTAATTTAACAAATATTTACTGACCATCTACTATGTTTTTTTTTTTTTTAAAGATTTTATTTATTTGACAGAGAGGAGAGAGATCACAAGTAGGCAGAGAGACAGGCAGAGAGAGAGCGGGGAAGCAGGCTCCCCGCTGAGCAGAGAGCCTGATGCACTAGAGCCAAGGACCCTGAGATCATGACCTGAGCCGAAGGCAGAGGCTTTAACCCACTGAGCCACCCAGGTGTCCTGACCATCTACTATGTTCTAAGTACAATTCCAGGTGTTACATATATAGCAGTGAAACAGAGTTAAGGACAAAACATTTAAAAATTCCTTCCTTTGCTGAGCTTAAGTTCTAGCAGAAAGAAAAACAGTAAGTAAAATAAGTCACCAAATTCTATAATATATTGGGAAGGGAAAAGCGCTATAGAGAAAAATAAAACATGTAAGGAAGTACTAAACTGGGCAGCAAAGTAATAGGGTGGGGGAAGTTTGCACAATTTTAAAAAGGATATTCAGGGAAGGCCCCTCTGAGATGACATTTAGACCTAGACATGAAGAGGGTGAAGGAGCATGCCATGTGGATACTCAGAAGAAAATGTTCCAGGAAGAGGGGAGAGCAAGTCCATAAGCCCTGAGGCAGAAGAGTAACTGACTAGTTTGCTGAACCATAAGGAGGTAAATGTGGCTACTGTCTACACTCGGCCTCCACATCTACCCTTACTATTCATGTCAAGTCCACTTTAATATTCATTCTTATTACCATTTATGAACTATTCTCAACAAAATAAGTAACAACCTTAAATATAATGGACAATTTATTTTTTACTTGACCTGAGTATTTGGCACTTTAAATCATTTTGTCTTCTTTTAAGGAATAGAATGTATTCTATTCTCCTAGCTTTTGTGATCTTACTCTGCTTTTCCCCTTGTATTACTGGTGACTGGTGTATTACTGGTGACTGATTACTGGTGACTGATGTATTACTGGTGACTTCTTACTTTCCCTACCTCTGCTCTTTCTTTAGAAGTATAGGTGCTAGTAGTCTATGTCAGCCTTTACGTCTTCTCATCCTACACTAGGGGTTATAACTTGTTACCTGAGAGGGTCAAATGGGTCCACATAAGTGTTCCTCCAGACATATATTAAAATAAATTTAGGCCAACATTTTACATAAAAATTCAGATTTCTGGCTCCTCTCGAAAAATCAGATCTTGAAATACTGGATCAGTGTTACCATGTGGCAGCAAGTGGTTAAAATTGAGATGAATTCCTCAGTTTGTTATACTACTTACAACTCACACATTGAATATACTCAACTAGCTTCAAATTAGTTACACGGATGGTACTATAGTTCATGAGTTTATAAACTTTAATGTACACAATCACCTTAACAAATTTCATCTATCTCTGTTTCAGTATACAATGACTGTCAAATTAGCTTCAAGTTCTTATCTTTTCTCTGAGCTCTGAAGCAATTTCAGAACCATTTCTCTTTGGACAACAACCCACAGGCACTGCCTATAATAGGTCTGAAATGGAAAAAATCTTGTCTCCCCTCATTTCACAAACTTGGCATTCCTTAACTCAGGGACCAGTGCTACCATCACCCCAACTGCCCTGGTCAGAAACTTGAGAATCCACCTGAAATTTTTCCCAACTTTTATCCCCACACTCCCAAATCTACAAGTCCTATTGCTTCTACTTCCTATTTTCCTCATGTACTTGCCTCTCCTTTTACTGTCAACTTCCTCTATAATTTTACATTTAGATTTTTTAATTTAAAAAATTATCCCTAGCACTTTGTCGTAGACACTTAATTATATTTGTCTCCTGACTAGATTCTGAAGTACTTGAGAGTAAGAACCATAACTTACTAATAATTATATCACTAGCATGAAGCATAGTACTTGGCACATTAATGGCGATCAGTATGTTTCTTTTAAATAGATCAAACAAGAGCAAATATATCGACCCTATAGAACAATATGATATGTAGAGGATTGGGTGCTCTCTTCACAGTGAATGCACACAACACAGAAGTGCATATTACATTGCAGACATCATACAAATGATAGGCAATAGACTATAAAAGGGGTCTATCACTGTCACAGAGACTAACCAGAAAATATATCTTTGTTCCTACCGTAGACTCCACTAAATATATTAAATATCTAAGCACTGAGTGTCTATGGTTGCTAACAACACGAAGAAGCAACCAGACAGTACGATTATGTATGAGACAATCTTCACCCCTGTATAAATCAGATTTGAATATGACTAAGACTCTCAGTTAGGGATGTCCAATAAAGCTTTCTATGAGGAAAGAAATGTTCTATATACCTGTGCAGTCAAATATGGTTGACACTAGCCAAATGTTGACTGTTGAACACCTGAAATGTGGCTAGCACACCTGAAAAACTAAATTTTAAACTTCATTTAAATAAAGTTTAAATTTAAATGGCTACATAAAACCAGGGGCTATCATATTGGACAGCACAGTTTTAGATTTAACCATAGATTTGCAGGAAACACAGAACCAAAATGTTCAACTAACCTTGGATATGGAATCAATAAAATCAGTGCAATTGAGGACAACTATACAGGAAAAATGATCTAGTTCCACCAACAAGTAAGTGTTACGATAGTCATTATTTAGTGGAAAGGGAAGAAGGCATTCTTTCAGTCATTCACCAATCCATTTGGGACTGTGTATTTTGAACCTACTTTATTACTTCATTGGCTCTAAAACACCCCTGGTTTTAGAATACCGTTATTTAAATACCATTAAGAAAAAAAATGCGCGGGGTGCCTGGGTGGCTCAGTGGGTTAAAGCCTCTGCCTTCAGCTGAGGTCATGATCTCAGGGTCCTGGGATCAAGCCCCGCATTGGGCTCATTGCTCAGCAGGGAGCCTGCTCCCCCCCCCCCCCCCCCCCCCCCCCCCCGTCAAACAAATAAATAAAATCTTAAAAAAAAAGAAAAAAATTGCACTAATTGTAAGATTTTACAGATTATAAGATTCATCAGAAATATTAAAATATGAAAAAATTTGTGTTTTAGAATCAAGGAAATATGGAAACTTAACAATTTCTAAATGTCTTTTTGCCATTTAGGATTACGGGAATTATTTTAAGAACAATGCTACAATCAACAACAATAACAAAAGTATTTTCTTAAGTCCTTGATCTGAATCCTAGGCTTCTTGGGCATAGTTATTACTCCAGCATTGTTTGCCTCCTCAAGAGCATATGACCAAGGTATCTCAGAAAAGAGGTACTATTTACAGGATTTTAACTTAACACTTAATTTTCTAGACCTAGAATTAAGTATGCTACATATGTAACCCAGTCGAAAATAGTTACAATTTGGTGGAGAAGACATTGCCATTACTGCATAATAGGAAGAGGGAAAGCTAACTGGTTATGTGCTGTAACTGTCTGAAACTAGAAGGCATAATTCTGAAGGGGAATACAGTGGCCTTTTAAAGTGGATAGCAAAGTTCTGTCCCTTTCATGGGTGGTAATTATAATGATATTTGTCATATAATTTATAAAACTGTGTATGTTATAATATTTAGTGTATTTTTTGTTTCAGTAATAAAATGGTTAAATTTTTAAAATTTCTATATGGAAAGAGAATATAAAATATCAGAAAACTATTTCTAATGTCTGTTCCACCTAGCTATAAGAAGTTGTTACACTTAAATAGCTTTAGGTTTTCTTCTAAGGCCCTAAGCAGATATGCAAGGAACTTAACCTGCCTAATAATACTAAGAGGTAGACCCTAAATACCGTACTTAGCATAAAATAAGGACTTATAAGTACAGCATGAGATATTTAAATACAAATAGATGTTTAGAGATTGAAAACCCCCTGAAAACAATTTATTGTCTGAGTTTTAGTGAATCTCTGTACAATAACCATAGTGTTAATGTATGACTTTTTCTCCATAAAGCAAAAAATCAGTCTAAATTTAGTTCGATTTGTTCTGAATTAGCCTAGTAAGATTTGCTATACCATTACCATCAGAATAATGGCACATCTACTCTCTATTTTTAAACTTAAAAGAATGCTATGATGTAGTAGTGATTCTTGTTCTAAAGAAAATTGGATGGACATACTTTTCACTTTGCAGCTCTTGTATTTTCTTTAAGTTTTCTCTGTTTTTTTCTTCAATTTCTTCCTTAAGTTCCTTTACCTGGGTTTTATAAAGTGTCTGCAAAATAAGTGATTAGGAGAAATAAGGGTTTATGAGGAGTTTAAAAAGTTTAGTAGTTTCTTATAAAGTTAAACAACATACAATCCAACCATTCTATTCCCAAGTATTTACCCAAGACAAATGCAAGCATATATTCACACAAAATCTTATATATGAATTTTCATTGCAGCTTTATTACAAATTATAAACAACCAAAGGTTCATCAACAGATGAATTTTAAAAATTGTGAAGTATCCATACTGACAATAAAAAGGAATGACCTATTGACGCAAATGACATGATATACCTAAAAAACATTTTGCTGAGTAAAAAAAAAACAAAAAACAAAAACCGGTGCTAAAGAGTATATACTGCATGATTACACGTATGTGCAATTCTGGAACAGGTAAAAATAATTAATTATGACAGAAAGCAAAATCAGTGATTACCTGCAAATAGAAGTAAGTGGGGAAGAGGGACTGCAAAAGGCCACTGGGAATTTATGGTGAAGGAAAGGTTTTATATGTTCATTGTGGTCGTAGTCACACAGTGTACACATTTGTCAAAATTTATCAACACATACACTTTAAATGGCTATGGGTAATTGTATAAAAATTATATCTCAAGGACATTAAATATATTGATTTGGGAAAACATTATAAAGAAACTTAGCAAGCACTACTCATTTAAAAGTCAGATCAAATCTTAAAGTGAATAATGTTAGAAAAACCACTTCTCTCTTCGGGTGGGTGGGATTGAGTGGGTGGTTGAGAGGCACGAATAAGGGGCATGAATAAAATACCACAAACAAGATTCATCAAACATCCTGCTAACAAATAATATATATTTATTACAGTACAATGGTTCTTGGGGCGCCTGGGTCGCTCAGTGGGTTAAAGCCTCTGCCTTCATCTCAGGTCATGATCTCAGGGTCCTGGGATCGAGCCCCGCATCAGGCTCTCTGCTCAGCAGGGAGCCTGTTTTCCCCTCTCTCTCTGCCTACTTGTAATCTCATTCTCTCTGTGTCAAATAAATAAATAAATAAAATCTTAAAAAACAAAAAAAAAAACAAAAAAAAACAATGGTTCTTACAAAATTCATTCAGCTTTTGCCAACTCCATCAACAAATATTTAACAGATATGAGTGAGCATCAGACCCATGTTATGTTAAGGTGCTGTGATTACAGAGTAAACTTCCAGTTCTGCAGTCTTTTTTATAAACTATCCTTTTTCATATATAAGATAAGGAAAAAAAATAGTAAGGACCAGCAAATAGCTGTTGAGAATTACTTTTAAACTATAAACTTACTTATCCCTCTAAGACACAGCACTTCTCTAGGGGAAAAATACAAATTTTTCAATGGAAATGTAAATAAAAGTACTAGATTACTCTCTGAAAGTATATGGACAAGAAAGTGTGCATGATATTATAGACCACTGCAGAAGTCAGTACTATACACCTTAAACAAGTGAGGTTAATCTCTACCCAGGGATTTTTCAACGATACTGAATTTTTTAAAATTTAAAAACACATTTCAGTGATACTCTAACAAGTCAAGAAACAGGCAAAAAATAGAAAGTCACTATGTTTATATGGGGATGAGCAGAGTACAGCGTGAAGTTCTGAACATGTGTAAAGTTCTGAAGAGCTCTACTAGTGTTCAGTTTCTTTATTAAGGAAATAATTATTTCCAATATTGTTCACTTGGTTTCTAAGACATGTTCACCAGCACAACTCAAACTCTCTCATTTAACTTCACTAAGACACGTAGGAAAAGCAGGTGCCAGTGTTAACAGTAATGGAGAAGCTAGGTAAATGTTAAGTTGAAACGGTGGAGTATAAATTTGGCAACCAAAAGAAACAAAAAAATGCAGAAGTTTTAATAAAACCTCAAAGCACTGGCTATAAATGTTAAAGTAGTGGTGAAAATAACTGCCCTGCCGTCAATAAGACTTAGAATGACTTCTACGGAGAAAAAAGCAAAATAGATGCATGAAGTGCATACAGGGAGCTAAAACAAGACCAAAGCTTTTGAGCATTAACTCTACCTATAACTGTATGCAATTATACTTATAAATGTAATGTGCATACATGAACCATGCATGAAAATACTGACACTCCAACCACCAAAGCTTGCTACCAGGCAAAGAAAACCCTTAACGAAATCTTATGTATAGCTTTAGTTTGATGGCAATTCTAGAAACATTTCACAAAAATGGTCATTTCTTTACAACTTACACAGACCATGAACTCAGATTCAGAAATGAAATGTAGAGATGGGGATATTAAAAGGGGGAGAAAACCACTTCATAGTTATTTGAAAAAAGGCATGATTCACATTAAAAACCTTAATACCTTGTTTCAAATCAAGTATTAAAAATGCTTCTTACCGAGAAATATTGCTCAGCTTCAAGCTGATCTTGTAGCTCCCGCATCTGTCCTTCATTTCCTCTATACTGTCTTCAGGTAAAAGAGAAAACAGTAAATGAATGCTATTTACATTAGGTTTTATATTATTCTCTATTTATTAAAGTTGCTTAAAATAAAAAGGTTTATTAAAATGACCTTTGTTTTAAAAAATCATATTTCATTACACAGTATTACTTTTATTATTATATTTGGTCAGATCATGCTGTCTGGTTCCATTTTGCTCCTTATAAAATGATACCACGCAAAGTAGAGGGAACTGTTTTCTACTGAAGGTGACTTTCAAGAGAATGTTAATTGTGGATTAATCCAAGTTGCAAAAATAAAAATGATAGTTTGGTAAATTTTAATAGAGAAAAGCATTCTTAGAATACATTTTATTTTATTTTAGAAGATTTTATTCATTCATTCATTCATTCATTCATTCATTCATTCATTCATTTGTCAGAAAGAGAGACAGAGCACAAGTAGGGGGAGCTGCAGGCAGAGGGAGAACCAGGCTCCCTTTTGAGCAAGGAGCCCAACTAGGGACTCAATCCCAGAACCCTGGGATCATGACCTGAGCTGAAGGCAGACTTCAGCTGAGTCACCCACATGTCCTTTGGGATACATTTTAAATGTCGTATATAGTAAAGTAAGCAAATAAAAAGAGGGGACAGGAAAATATTTAATAAATATTAAGAATATTATATATGCTATACATTACATATACATACAATACTGTACATGATAGCCAAAAACGCATGGGGATGGGGCTGGAAATGAAAAACCACATAAGGAACAAGAAAGGAGGCAAGAACAGCAACTGACAAAGGAGAAGGAACACAAACACATCTACATATATATAATATACGCATGAACACAATTCACATAGAAACAGATAAGACAGTTATCTGTTACCTGACAATGCAACCCACAGACATAATACACTTTCAAGGATAAACAATTCTGTCTGCATCTGCTAGGTTTTCATATTAGACAATAATGGCTTCTACCAAGCCATTACCAAGGCATATGGTTGATAAAAAAACATAATAAATGTTAAATGAATGCTGAGTGAAAGTTATTTTGGGAGAAGAAAACTATAAAACATGTTATGTGAAAATGATGGCTCTAAAAGGTGGAAAAGAATTTCGCCAATATAAATCCAACAAAACAAAACTTGACAATTCTATCCAAGAATTACTATGTTGTAAATGAAAGTGGCAAATGAAGATATTGTAACAGAAATCCAGAGGAAATAAAAACACATGACTTGGCATAAGATACACTCATCTTTGACATTAAATTTCTGAAGTATGTCTTTATACAAATTCTGAAAGCAATAATGACACCTTGCTTTGTCTTCACTTCAAGTAAGCAAACGTATCACATCTCAGAGTAGAAGAAAAAAGGTACTTTGCGTTTGGAGATGAACCAAAGGAACAAAACAAGACAAATACAGGGTCATCATGTCTAACTCTAGAATAAACACTGAACATTTCCCATAAGGTACTGAATCCTAGCCCTGATTTTTGTAATTCAGGTGTGAACGAACATGACTTGTGGGTATGAAAATCATATGACAAAACTGCAGCTTTCAGTTTTACAGTGAAGTCAGTAAGTAGTCTTGATAATCTCCTTTTTTCTCCTTTTAAAGATCTTTACTTTTTATTTACTAAGGCTCCCTTACAAACCTTTGCAAGTAAATTCTTCCACTTCTAAATGAATTTTTCTAGTCTTCCTTTCACAAACTCCAAATACATTATTTCTATACACATAAAATATCAAACATAAGCAAATACAGAACACAAAAAAAGAAAAATGTTATTTCTGAGACTTACTTTGTAAGCTGAGCTAATTCAAATTCTAATAATCTCTTTGCTTCCAATAAAGTATTCATTTCCTGTTTCATCTGCTTTTCTAGACCTTTTAAATTGTCTGCTTCAAATGCTTGAGTCTTCAATTCATTCTGTAACAATAGCCGCTTGTTTGATTCCTGCTCCAGTTGAAGGGATAGATTCTTAATCTATGAATGAGAAAAATAATTGGGATCTTAAATTTCACTATTTATTTATTTAGACTTATTCATTTGAGAGAGAGAGAGAGAGAATAGGGGAGAAGAGGGCAGGGGGAAAGGGAGAGAGGTAATTTTATTTTCTAAAAGTATTTTCACCTATAGCCTCCCATTTTAAGTTTAAAAGACTATCAGTACTTTGGTCCCCAAGTTTCCCATGACTACTCAACATGTCTTTTCTTCTCATGACTACTCATATGTCTTTTCAACATATCAAGTCCTTTTTTGTCCTTCACTTACCTATATTCGCTCATTAATCTCTCTTTTATTATCATCATCACTGATAATATTCCCTTTACCAACTCTGGCTTCTGACTCTCAAACTATTAACCTTTGAGGTCTTACTCAACCTTTAAATAATGGTAATATCTCATCCCTCCTTTAAGAAGTCTTTCTTGATTATTCTGATTCTCTCTCTCTCCCTTCTCTAACTTATATGTGTGAAGTGATTATTTTAAATCTTATAAGTGATTTCTAAAATACATATAATAAACCATAAGGATATATTATTTTATCTTTTTATTTACTGCTTTCTAAAAGTGTGCCCTGTGCTTTCTATCAATATAAACCAGTCAAGACCGTTTAACACTTTTCTTAAAATGTAAGAGCAACTGCTCCTCTTTGGGATTACTGGGTAACTTTACAATAAAGGTTGTTTTTTTAAATTTATTTATTTTATTATTTTTATTTATTTTTTTTATTTTTTTAGGATTTTATTTATTTATTTGACAGACACAGCGAGAGAAGGAACACAAGCAGGGGGATTGGGAGAGGGAGAAGCAGGCTTCCTGCTGAGCCAGGAGCCTGATGTGGGGCTTGATCCCAGGACTCTGGGATCATGACCAGAGCCAAAGGCTGGCGATTAACGACTGAGCCACGCAGGCGCCCAAAGGTTGTTTTTTTTTTTTTTTTTTAAAAGCAGATGGTCATGGTAGCTCAGTTTGTTAAACGTCTGCCTTTGGCTCAGGTCATGATCCCAGAGTCCTGGGATTGAGTCCTGCCTGGAGCTTCCTGCTCAGCGGGGAGTTTGCTTCTTTCTCTCCCTTTGCTCTCTCCCCTCTGCTCGCATGTATGTGGGCTCTGTCTCTCTCTCTCTAAATAAAATCTTAAAAAAAAGGCAGATGGTCAGATTCTTCAGGGGAGGAGCTATAACACTTCTACAGAGTTATACTGTCATAGTGCAAAATGGCATAGACTTTATGGTGTGAATGTTCACTAAACTATTTGTAGATGAAAATCGTAGGAGGTAAGGGTACACTGGTGACCTTAGAGCAGTGAACACATATACATACAGGTTATTTTATTCAAATCTCCTCCATGTTGTTTGAATTACAGATATGATTTTTTTATAAGATGAATAAAACCAGTACTATTTTTCTTACTTCATCCTCCATCCTTTCTTTATTTTCAGCCAAATGCTCAAGCTTCTGCTGAGATTGTTTCAGATCAACATCTAGCATTGAACACTGTTTCTCAATCTGAACAACTCTATTTTCAGCCTTCTCCCGAGCTTCTCTCTCTTCCTTCAGCTTTTTTTCCATTTCTGTGGAAAAAAAAAAAAAAGTTATAAACATACATATTTTCATTTTCATGGGCTGTATAAGATAAATTGGTGCCAAAAATCTCTACTGTTTTTGTCCTGGGATTCTAATAGAGCTATTCACTATAGAAGTCCTAATGTTATTTGAATTATTTGTATAGTAGGATCTCTAAAAGAAGGGAGTTATAAAGTATAAAAAAGTAATAAAACCTCCTAAATCCAGCCCATGCCCAATGATATGAGAGATTATTCAGTGCCATTTTTAGACCAGAAAGTGAAAATATAGCTGGGAAAAAAGTGAACTAATAAGAAAAATGGGGGTAGTGCAGATAAAAGCAGAAAAATAAGGCAGTGGTTATTAATCTATACCTTGCACTGTTGCAGAACAGCGGACTTAAGGCTGATAGGAATTCTAATTTATGTATCTCCAATAAACAAGATTCCGTGGTAGTATAATACCTATTTTAATCATTACCAGAAGATACTAGTCTACAGCAAGGCTCCTTTTTTGAGATTTGGTAACTAAAGTTCTGAGAGGTTAACTTTCCAAGGTCTTGCAACTAATAAGTTGCACCAAATAACTCAAACTTAATGAGTCTGCTTTTCCACTCTCAGAGAGTGGCCTCAAGGTGATAAAACAGAAACCATTAGAATAGAGCTTCCTCATCTTTCCCCACAAACCTACAAACTTAGCCACACCAATAATCATCACCTCTTAATTCCCATCTCCAATCAAACATAAATCTATCCACTTCTGTTCTGGATTTTGTTCCTTCAATTATTTCATCTCTTCTCTGCCTCAACAATCTCCTGCTCCCAAATGAATCATTCCCACTAACATAATAATCTCTATTATCTCCCCTCCTAAAATATCCTCTACTCATCTCATATCCCTTCTCAGCTACCATCTATCTCTGTTCACGAACTTCTGAAAGAGCTATCTACATTTATTGTCTTTGATGTCTCATCTACTACCCATTTATTACTTTCCATTTGGCTTCTATCTCCTGCATTCCACTGAAACTGCTTTGTATGATAACCAATGACGTCCATCCTGTAAAATGCAGAGGACACACAATGTTCATGTCTTCATCTTTACTGACCTTAAAAGAATTCAATATATTGAAAACTTCCTCATTTTTTCAATACTCTTCAAGTTCTAATACCATACTCTTTTGGCATTCCTGTGACCCCTCTGGCTGTTCTTTCTTGGTTTCTTTTGTTGGTTTTTCCTCTTCTACCTGACCTCCAAATTAGTTAGATTACTTAGGGGCTCCTTATGATTCCTTTTACATTCTGCCTTTATTCTTCCCTTAGCTGATCTCATCAAGTTCTGCATATAGCTCTATGTGTATGACTCCCGAAATGATACCTCTCCTCGAGCTCCAGACTTATATAGCAATTGACTATTTGACATCTCCCCCTACATATCTAATATGTTTTTCAACGTTAACATATCTAAACAGACAACTTTATTTCCCTCTCCTCCTAAACCCTTCCTTTCTCAGTCATCTCAATGTCAAAATGTATTAACATCTGTCCAACTGTTAATATTAAAAAGCCTGAGTCTTGATTCCTTCTTTTTCCTCTTTCCGTCCAATTCCTTACCAACTTTTGCCTTCTGTAGCTCCATTTCTTTCTAGCTCTACTACCACCAATGCCTACAGACTAGAGCCTTCTAGCTGATCTCTTTTTTAAAACTGTTCTCTCTCAACAGCATTTTCCACACAGTAGTAGGAGTGGTCTTTTAAAAACATAAGTTACACATTCCAGCACAGCTCAAAACACTACAATGGCTATCCACTATTCTTAGAAAAAGGGTATTGAACTTCCACCTCTTCTGCCTGGCACATATTCCCTCCTGCTCTTTCAATGGATGATTCATTCTGACTCAATTATTATTAGTTCAGAGAGGCCTTTCCTCAGAATCCCATCAAACATAACATTCCTGGAAACTATCACATGGTATTTTCTTCATATGATTACAATCTGTACCTATTTTCATTTATTTGCTCTTTTGGTTCATCTCCACCATCAGAATATAATCTCTAAGAGGTAGAGTTCATGTAAGTCTTATTCTGTGGTATATATTCCCAGGTATTCCTGGCCTACAGTAGATAATCAATAATTAACAAATGTGAAAGAAATAAAAGTAGTTTAATATGGCTGAATCACGAGATATACATAAGAAAGTGCAGAGTAGTAAGGCTATAAAGACAGGTTAAGTGCTAACTCAAAGATTCTTTATGTCATGAGAAGTCTGACATGTATCTTGCAAACAATGAAAAGACAAAAGGATTTTAAGAATGACTAGCACAGTTAAGATTTGAATTTCAAAAAGATCACTCTGGCCTAAGTGGTAACAATAGATTGATAAGTAGAACAATTCCTGGCATAGTAATAATTAGAAGTTTACTGCAACAGATCAAGCAAAGTGATGACATCACCATGAACTAAAAGAGAAAAGTAAAAGAGGAATATATTCTTTACATCACTTGGAAGCAGAAATGCTGAATGATTCCGAGACTTCTGGCTTGGGGCCCTGGATGTTGAATATCACCACATTTAACCATAATATTTCCCAGTTATTGAAAACTTTTTTTTCTTTCTCTATTTATTTATTTGAGAGAGAGTGTGTGTGAGTGGGGGGAGGGGGAAAGGAAGAGGGAGAGAGAGAGAGAAATCCTTAAGCAGACACCCCGCCGAGTGCAGAGCCCGATGCAGGGCTTGATCCCAGGACCCTGAGATCATGACCTGAGCTCAAATCAAGAGTCAGATGCTTAACGGACTGAGTTACCGAGGTGTCCCTTGAAAGAACAGAATTTAAAGTGTCAAGTGACACTTGCAGATTGTAGCCAGTTATGAAGAAGTACAAGGTGAAAAAAGGAAAACTCCTCTTTCTAAGTCTGGCTCTAAAGGGATGGAATAAAACAATGGTATTTAGTAAGGATCATGTATTACTACAGGGGTTTTATCTTTACCTTTTTTTTTTTTAAGATGTTCTTTATTTGAGAGAGAAAAGAAAGAGAGAGCACAAGTGGGAGAGGGGCAGAAGGAGAGAAGAAGCAGATTACAGCAGGGAGCGAGATGCAGGGCTTAATCCCAGGACCCTGGGATAATTACCTGAGCCTAAGCCAGGCATTTAACCAACGGAGGCTCCCAGATGCCCATCTTTTTTTTTCTTTTTAAATGGAAGAGACTTCCACATGTTCACAAGAAAGGATTCAGGGGCACCCTCGTAGCTCAGTTGGTTAAGCAGTCTGAGCCTTTGGCTCAGGTCATGATCCCAGGGTCCTGGGATCGAGCCCATGGCAGGCTCCCTGCTCAGTGGAGAGCCTGCTTCTCCCTCTCTCTGCCCCTTCCCACTGCTTGTGCTCTCTTGCTCTCTCTCGAATAAATGAATAAGATCTTAAAAACAAAACAAAACAAGAAAGGATTCAGTAGAGGAAAAAAGTTAAGGATAAAGAAGAGAAAGAGAGAAGATGAGGAAAGAAGAGACTAGACCTGAGTAAAGCTAGCACAGATTAGCTGGAACAAGAGGAGGATCAGTATCTTTGAAGAGGAAAGACAGTGAAGATGAGTAAAAAAGCAGACAGGCTGATTAAGTAAGAGACTAAGACTTTGAGGAGTTCACACCTATGCTTTCACTATTTCTTTTTGAAATGAGAGAAAAGTTCATTTAAAAGTGGAGTGATCAAGAAATGGCACACAAGTCTGAGAACAGAAATAGAAGTCTGAGAGGACAGTGAATGATGTACTAAAAACTGACAGCTCTACTGAAGTTGGAGTTAATGCATTGGGCTAAGCCCCATCTAAAGAACTACTTGAAGTGAAGAAAGTCATTAGTTGGTCTGATCTAAGGTTGTGTTTAGAGGCGTACCTAGTACAATGGAAATACAGAGATTAGAAAACTGAGGGTACAAAGCAAGAAAGCAGATGGACAAAAAGACAATGAGTTCCAGAATGGATCAGGGAGAAAATTAAGGAAAGGGCTAAAAAAAACTGGGATCAAAGAGAGATTTCACTGACATTTATAGGAAACGGAGGATAACAAAATGAGGGGAAATAGAAGGTAAAATTTAATAAAATGGAAGGTATTGTGGTGTCTGGGTGGCTCAGTCTGGGTGTCTCAACTCTTGATTTCAGCTCAGGTCATGATCTCAGGGATGTGAGATCAGGCCCCATGCTCAGTGGGAAGTCTGCCCCAGACACTCACTCTCTCTGCACCCCCACTAAAATAAATAAATAAATCTTAAAAAAAAAAAAAAAAAAGAAAGAAAGAAAGAAAAGAAAAAAGGCATCAAAAGAGAAAAAAAAGTATCTTTTTACTAGATCACAATTTATAATTTTCAAGTGTTTATATTATTATAAAATGAAATTTTACATACATTTTTGGTAGGCATTATTAAAAAATTAATCATATAGAAAATATTAACACTGACACTTACCACACATTGCAACAGACTTTGCCTCTTCAATAGATTGATGTTTGTCAGTTAAACGAGCTTTGGTTACTTTATGTTCATTTACCTCTTGTTCTAAACGTTGTTGTAATGATTTAAGCTTATAGTTTAAATCTATCTCTAAATTATTTTTTTCCTGCAAAATAAAAATGAGTTATATAATACACTATGCAAAAGACACATTATTAAATCTTATGTTATTTAAGATTCTATAAAAGGTAATATATGAATCACATGGGCCTGAAATATGATACCATATTTACTTAAATATTTTTATTTAGGACATAATTTTATTTTTCATACTTTCTTGTATATTTCATATTATTTATAATGTCTTACTTTAATAATCATGATAAGCGCATACAAGTAAAAGCAAAATATCACCCCCACCACCCCCACAAGAGTTGTGGTGGTGGTTATATTCAAAAGGGCTCACTACTAGGATCAGAAATAAACAGGACAGTTCTTTGGTTCACTAAAAAAATATTTGTTGCCATTTTAAAAAAATTTAAATTTAGATTTAAATCTACATTAATTTATATTAAATGATGATTAAATTAAATCTACACTAGATTTACATTGCTTTGACAAAAGGACAAGTCAAAATGTATTCGTTTGGGTGCACCTTCTACTCTTCCATATTTCATCCTACATAAACATTTACATCAGGCTTAGATGTACTACTCCGATTATCACAAAACATGTCCAAAGACAAAATAAATGGTGCATTTTATGATCATTTACCTGAAGATCTAGTAAGCCTATATTTCACGGGGGAATTGAAAATGTGAGAGCCAGATCTGCATATTATCTATTTAATCCTTTTCTCAGCAAGGTAAGGACAGAGGATAACCAATGATATTTCTGATTAGTGAGAAAACAATAGGCAAAGGCCTAACATATATGCTCTTTTCTATTTTGTTAGCTTTTACCAATAAAATGGAAAAAGCACACATGGTCTATCATACACCTATCCTTTGTTTTCTTTTTGCATAAGGCTAGTAATGTTCAGGACCTTTATCTTACCCAAGTACAAAAACATGGGAGAAAAATTCTACATGAAAAGGTATTTCTAAACCAAAGTAATTTGTGATGATCAGATAATATCAAACATCTAGTACCCTTCAAGGTTAAAAACAAACAAAAATAGCACAATAAAAAGCACTAAATAAACACACATATATCCCCACAAAACCACCACCAACTATAAAACGTTTTAAAAATGCAAGTTTATAAATATTAGGAATTAGGAATGAAAGCTATTTTACAAAAATACATTATAATATCTGATACCCAGTACACAGTATCTCATAATTGGCACATGTTAAATCATTTACCTTTTCTGAGTGATTAAGCATGTCTTGAGCTTCTTTTCTTTCTCCTTCCACTCTTTCAAGATTATGTTTGAGATGTTTCACCTCCTCTTGTAAAGATGTAATTCGAGCTATTAAGTGAGAAGAAAGTTCCAAGTCACAAAGTCATCAAAAAAAAGTCTTAGTTTCTCTTTATCAGCATGATCATTAAGAAAAAAGTTATAGGGGCGCTTGGGTGGCTCAGTTGGTTAAGCATTGGACTCTTGGCTTTGTTCAGGTCATGATCTCAGGGTCAAGCCCAGACATGGGCTCCACACTCAGCACGGAGTCTGCCTGAGATTCTCTCCCTCTGCCCTCCCAGAGCTCACACAAGCTCTCTCTCTAAAATAAATAAGCAAAATCTTTTTAAAAAGGACAAAAAGTTTTTAAATTTCCTGATTAGGTAGAATTTATTAAATTGTAAATTATTATTAAATTTTCATTATCAAATTATTAAATTATTTATAATTAATTTATTTGATGTTTTCTTGGAAATATATACAATATAATATGCAGTAATAAAAATGTTAAGGCTAATTGGAAATCATCCAGTATACATCCCTCATTTCATAAATGGTCAAAGAGATGGAGTCTGAGCTTGGTCCAGAAATCAGATGACTCTTTATTAAGTGTTCTTTTCCACCGTATTAAGAGTAAGACCCTTTAGTTAATTCAGGCAAGTATTCAGTAGTGTTTATGTGCCAGACATTCTGAAAAGCCTTTAATTACTCTTAAACTCAATGAAGCCATACTCTGTTTTTATAGGAAACTGAGATTTAAGGAATTGAAATGCTCTAAACTAAGCCCAGTTTTAACCTACCACCTCCGGCTCATGCCAATGCAATGGTAGCAACTTATATATTTAGTAACTCTCTTCATTAGAACATGCTTGAGGCCTTTTATGTTTTTAATGCATAAGTATTTAATAAACATACAAATTTAATACATAAACACAGAATCTATGTATAATGTAATTATATTCATTAATATATAATATATATTAAATATTAAATATATTAATATTAATTATTAATATATAATATAAAATATATATAATATATAATATATAATAAAGTAAGTAAGAACCCATTTTCTTATTCTGTGATTCAAAGCAACCTAGGATTCAACAGAAAATGGATAAAGCACCCAAAAAGACCAGGAAAAATGCTGTACTTCTCTAAGTTCAGTGTTTAACTTGCTAGACATGTCAAATATTTCAATGTGCTGTACCTGCCTCTTTATTTTAGTGTTTCTGAATTAGTTCTTTAATGAGCAAATAACTATCACATCTCTGGCACTCGATAATGCTTTGCTGGGCTAGTTCTAGGATCTAGAGTGCAATGGAACAAATTTATTTACACGCAAATTTACAGACAATACTGGCATTATATTAATGTATAAGAAAGAAACACCTGCCAGTTTCTCCCAAATGACTGAGCAAAAAATACAAACTATGTATGTGTTTGTATGGACAGAGATAAAGTTAAGGTGGCAGTATGTTTAAATGATGAAGTACTAGCAAAAAAATGCTTCCTTCAGTATTTAAAATAAATAATAGCCTTTAAGTATCTGTACAAAAAAAGTAAATTAAGGTTAAACTGAATTTTTCACGTAGAATAAGATTAATATAAACCAACTCCTAAGAAGGAAAAGTAAAAAAAAAATATAGGCATTGAATCTTATATAGAATCCTAATAAGCTTATAAAAGACATATTAGTTTAGTTTCTTCATTCTTTTTTAAAAACATGCTAATATAACTTGTTTGTGTAATACATAAAAACAAAGAACCCTCATATACAAAAATTTATAAAAATATTGTGAAAGGAATAAGAACCAAAATATCAGGTGTCATAATCCAAACTGATTGAAACATTAAAGTTTCTAGAAGAGAACAAGGAATACCTTCATGATCTAATCAAACAATTCAAATGGCCACAAAAAAAACATAAATTGGACTACATTAAAAATAACAAAAGTAAGACCTCCTATTCATAAGCAGACAGCATTTAAAATTGAAAAGGCAAAACAGAGAGGGAGAAAGCAACTATAGATACATGTATTTGATAGAGGACTAATACCTAGTGCTCATACAAACCAACAGAAAAAGGCAAACTATCCAATTAAAAAAAAAAGAGGTGGGGCGCCTGGGTGGCTCAGTGGGTTAAAGCCTCTGCCTTCGGCTCAGGTCCTGAAATCAGGGTCCTGGGATCAAGCCCCGCATGGGGCTCTCTGCTCAGCAGGGAGCCTGCCTCCCCTTCTCTCGCTGCCTATCTCTCTGCCTACTTGTGATTTCTCTTTGTCAAATAAATAAAATCTTTTAAAAAAAAAAAAAAGGAGGAAAAAGACATGGAACAGCACATCACGAACCGCCAATAAACAAGAAAAGCTGCTCAGTTTTACACACCAGGAAAATGCAAATTAACCCATAAGGAAATACCATCACATCCCGTTTGAATGGCTTAAACATCAATGCTGACAAAACTCAGTGGGGACTGAATATTGTCCTTAATGAGGAAGTGGAGCAACTGGAACTGTCATACACTACTGGTGAATGTAAACTGGGGCAGCTACTTTGATACACAGGCACACCCTGGAAATACTGTGGGTTGAGTTCTAGACCATAGCAATAAAGTGAATATCTCAATGAAGTCAATCAAATTAATTTTTTGGTTTCCTGGTATATATAAAAGTTACATTTATACTACACTGTATAGCCTATTAAGTGCACAACAGCATTATGCCTTAAAGATGTACATACCTTAATTTAAAAATGTGTTATTGCTAAAAAATACTAACCATTATCTGAGCTTCCAGGGAGTCAATCTTTTTGCTGGGGGAGGGTTTTGCTTCTACGTTTTGGCTGCTGATCACGGTGGTGGTTGCTAAGGGTTGGGGTGGCGGTGACAGCTTCTTAAGACAACAATGAAGTTTGCCACATACATTGACTGTTCCCTTCACGAATGACTTCTCTGTGGCATGAATGCTGTTTGACAGCATTTTACCCACAGAACTACTTTCCAACCTGGAGTCGATCCTCTCAAACCCAACCACGGCTTTTGTTTATGAAAGATTCTAAATCCATTATTGTCATTTCCACAATCTTCACAGCATTTTCACCACACGCC
>CM053616.1:62193178-62209733 GCA_028646535.1 Procyon lotor | reverse complement strand
AGCTTTGGCTTAAGGGCATGTTGTGGCTCCTTTGATCTTCTATCCAGACCACTCAAACTTTCTTTGTGTCAGCACTAAGGCTGTTTTGCTTTCTTACCATTCATGTGTTCCCTGAAGTAGCACTTTTAATTTCCTTCAAGAACTTTTCCTTTGCATTCACAACGTGGCTTACTGTTTGGCACAGAGGCCCAGCTTTCAGTCTATCATGGCTTTCAACATGCCTTCCTCACTGAGCTTAATCATTTCTAGCTCTTAGTGAGAGACATGCAACTCTTACTTTCCTTTGAATACTTGGGTAGTCACTGTTGGTAACTGTCAGTTGGCCTCATTTCAATATTGTTGTGCCTCAAAGGATAGAGGCCCAAGAAGAGAGAGAGAGATAGGAGAGAGGCTGGCAGGGGAGCAGTCAGAACACACACAACATTTATCATTTAAGTCTCTGGTCTTTTATGGGTGTGGTTCATGGCACCCCAAAGCAATTACAATAGTAACACCAAAGATCACTGATCAGAGTTCATTATAATATATATCATAATAATGAAAACGTTTGAAATATTGCAAGAATTACTAAAATGTGACACAGAGACATGAAATGAACAAATGCTATTGGAAAATAATGCTAAAAGACTGCCACAATGCGGGGCTGCTGTAAATGTTCAATTTATAAAAAAAAAATGCAGTTATATCAAAGTGTTATAAAGCCAAGTGCAATAAAACACAGTATGTCTATACTTGGGATGTTTTTACTAAAACTAAACATATCCTATGGCTCTGCCACTCCTAATTATATTATATACCAACAAAATGTACAGGTATGATTTCCAAAAAACATGTACAAGAAAATTCCTATAAATGTTATTCATAATAGCCCCAAATGGAAATAATTACAGTATACACGTTTTACCACAGAATAAATGATAAACTACAGTGGTCATACATAATAAATGGAATACCACACAGCAAGAAGAACAAATTATTGCCTATATAACAATACAGACAAACCTCATAAACATAAGGGTAATCAAATAAACCAGACACAAAAGAGTGTTTACTGCATGATTCTATTCATAGAAAGTTCAAAAACAAGCAATCAGTAGCCTTAAGTGAGCATCAATAAAAATATAACAATAGACTAATGCATATCAAATATATTAAAATCTAGGAGTTCATAAATACATTAAAAAATGTCACTGGTCATCTTTGGAGGATGGAGGATCCTTTGCTAAAAGGAAAGAATCATGTATTTAGCCTTTCTTTTATAAGCTCTACCTCTATGTAACTACATAAATGATGGGAAATGCTTATCTTTATAGCAGTATTCCAGGTAACGAATGAGGAATGATAAAAACAGATCATCACAGTTGAAAACTCTTAAATAGACATAGGATCTAGGCAACAATCATTAATGGCTACTAATATCTCACAAAACAAAATAGCCAGACTTTATCTGCCTTCTGGTTCCTAAATAATACTGCTTACAGGTATCCTTGCCAAAGCCCTACCTGAACTAGATCAAGTCTCCAGAAGTTCCGGCTTAAAGTACCAGAAGAGACAGGGCAACATGCTAATCCACCAGTAGATGGAATCAGCAAAATTCAGGAGATGTTCAATAAAACAGAAAAACCCAATTTCTTAAAATAACAGCAACAACAAACTAAAAAAAATAAAAAAGGGCGGGGGAACCTATAGATAAGAGAAGCCTAAGGGACACATTAATGAAATGCAATGTGCAGACCTTGATAGGATCCAAATTCAAACAAAATAAATACAAGAACAGCAACAGATTATGGGATTATTGGAGGAATGTGAACACTGACTAGTATGTTACAATACTGTCACCTTTTTTCCAGGTTTTATGATATTGTAGTTATTTTCTTTTTAAAGAATCTTTTTTTTTTTTAAAGATTTTATTTATTTGACAGAGAGAAACACAGTGAGAGAGGGAACACAAGCAGAGGGAAAGGTAGCCGGAGAAGCAGGTTTCCTGCAGAGCAGAGAGCCCAATGCGGGGCTCGATCCCAGGACCCTGGGATCTGACCTGGGCCGAAGGCAGACGCTTAACGACTGAGCCACCCAGGGGCCCCTCTTTTTAAAGAATCTTTAAGAGATACTGAAATATTTATAAACTAAACAAAGTAATGTCTGAGATTTGCTTCAAAATAATTCAGTGTCAGAGGTTTGGGCTAAAAACAAAACAAGACTGGCTGTTAGATGATTACTGAAGCTGGACGCTGAGTACACGGGGTCTTTATAACACTCTACTGTGGTATATGTCTGAAATATCCCAAATTACAAAGTTAAGAAACCAACTAAACAAAACAATGGTTTTTTAAAAATTTTTTTCGAGTGACTAATTTAAAAAATTTATCTTTTTGCATTTCGATCTAAGAATCATTAACTTACTACTAGATGAAGAGCTTATAATTTCATTTAAAATTTTCATTCCTTCAATTGGAGGGGGCGATGAACCATGAGAGACTGTGGACTCTGAGCAACAAACTGTGGGTTTTGGAGGGGCGGGGGTGGGAAATTGGGCAAGCCTGGTGGTGGGTATTGAGGAGGGCATGTATTGCATGGAGCACTGGGAGTGGTGCATGAACAATTAATCTTGTAACACTGAAAAAATAAAATAAATGTAATTGGGGAAAAAAAATTTTCATTCCTTCATGATATCTCAATCTTTGTCCACTTACTTTGTTTAAGCCTCTACATCCTAGACTTTTGGAATCTAGCTCTTTTCTGCTACAGTAGCCTTTCTGAAATACAAGTCCAGGTGTTGGCAAACTTCAGGTCCTAAAGCTGTTTTTCTACAGACACAAAGCTAAGAATGCTTTTTCATTTTTAAAGGGTTATAAAAGGTAAAAAAGAAGAATATGTAACAGAGATATATGTGGCCCACAAAGCCTAAAACAGTCACTAACCAATTATGTTTCAGGACTTGTCAGAAGCGCAGCATCAAACTATGAGAAATTTATACATGAGGGACCTGAAATTCCTTATGAACTATGAAAAATTAATGTAGAAACTAAGTTTTTTTTACTATGATGTATCTTTGTATATATGTTGAAAACCTCATGTAAATTGTGTGCATTTTTAAATGCATATGAGCTTTGAGTCACATTTAAATTAAAAACTAAACTGAAGTTTAGAGAGCACTGAAAAAGGATAAACATCAACAATAAATCATGCTATAGATTCTCCTTAACTTCACCAATATCTAAAAATTAGATTCAGTTAAAACTAGTGTTGATGAACACATGGATGATGGTCTCTTCCTTGAAAGCAAAAGCACTTCAAAGTCCAGTCATACCCAAAGGATCACAGACTTAAAGAATTTTAAAATTGGAATGATATTTAAGAGTCACCTATTCTAATTTCTCTGGTTTACAGATATAGAAGGCAGATGAAGTGAGTTTCGCACAGGCAGTAAGTTATATATAAAAAGCTTAAAGGGGCACCTGGGTGGTGCAGTCACTTGAGGGTGCGATTCTTGGTTTCTACTGCAGTCGTGATTTCAGCGTCTTGGTATCCAGCCCTGCCACTCCACGCTGACCCCGCTCCATGGTCAGCGTGGAGTCTGTTTGGGACACTGTCTCACTGATGCCCCTGCCCCCACCCCCACCCTCTGTTTCTCAAATAAATAAATCTTAAAAAAAAAGAAAAAAGAAAAGAAAAGCCCAGAGACGCAATTTAGGGAAGTCAAGTATGAAGCTTTTTTAATACATATAATGAGGTTACTTTCTTGGTTATATTCAATTCAGATCTATTTTAAGCCTAGTCCCTGAGAAATAAGATTGCACAACAGTCCTCAGCTAAAAACCAATGAGAGAGCCTAATTTCCGTTTCCATAGTCACAAAAACTGACCCTAACCTCTCTGCACAGAATTATAGCTAATCATCAAGCCCCATGAGACCCCAAACTATGTTCCCATCCTATGACTAAGGTTAAAAGGACTACCCTTCCCCCAAATTTCCCCTGAGCATTCTGGCAACTTCCCTGCATATCTGTTTTGATTAGGTAGTATGGATGCTGCTGCTAATTGAAATAGAAAAATATGTGAGAAGTTGGTAGAGGCAGGCATCTTTTTGAAAACAAATTCACTATATTACCATTACCAAAACTGTTCCTTTACCATTAGTTACATTCAATCTTTTTCCTTTTAGATTCATAAAGACTGCTGATACCTGTAGTCCTAACCTTCCCAAGAACCTAATCCTTTATTCTTAATGGGATTCTGTTTTTGTAATTGAGTTTCTATTTCTGCCAATAATGCACAAGGAATTCTCAGGTTTTAATAGTGATAATCTTCTCTCTGGATTAGTCCTACTTTGAGTAAGGCTTTTGTGAATTAGGCACATTTTAAAATTAAGTTCTCAGTAATCCAGCTGTAAAACTGGAAATACCACATTACTGACCTCACAGGGGTGCCTGTCACAGTGAAGAAATTACAGTGTGATAAAAAAGTAAGCATTATCCTGAAAGAGAAAGAAACCACTTCAAGGTCACTTTTTTTTTTTTTTTTTTTGAGAGTGCATGTGAGGGTAAAGGGCACAGGGAGAGGGAGAGAATCTCAAGCAGGCTCCAGGCCCAGTGCAGAGGCAATGCAGGGATTGATCTCATGACCCTGAGACCATGATCTGTGCCAAAAATCAAGTCAGATGCTTAACCAACTGAGTCACTCAGGCGCCCAAGATCATTTTCTTTGAGAATAATATGATCAAAACTGTATTACTTTATACTTAAAAATGATTAATATGGTAAATGTTTTGACCACAATTAAAAATAAGCATTTAAAAACTACCTTCCATTGATAAACAAAATGTGGTATACAGTGGAATATTATTCATCCTTAAAAAGGAAGAAAAATTCTTCTAAGTTTTAGTTTAGTTTTTTTTTTTTTTTTAAGATTTTATTTATTTATTTGACAGAGAGACATGGCAAGAGAAGGAATACAAGCAGGGAGAGGGAGAAGCAGGCTTTCTGCTGAGCAGGGAACCTGATGCGGGGCTCGATCCCAGGACATTGAGATCATGACCTGAGCCGAAGGCAGACGCTTAACAACTGAGCCACCCTGGTACCCCTAAATTTTAGTTTTTTAAACTGAAGTATAATTACAGTGTTATAATCCTTTCTGATATACAATACAATGATTCTACAATTCTATACATTACTCAGTGCTCATTGGTTAAGTGTGCTCTTAATCTCCTTCACCTATGTCACCCACATCCCTCTAACAACCACTAGTTTCTCTGTATCCAAGTGCGTATTTTTTGTCTGTCTCTTTCATTTGTTCTTTTGTTTCTTAAATTCCACACGAGTGAAATCAAATGGTATTTGTCTTTCTCTGACCGACTAACTTCAATTAGCGTTATACCCTCATTCTTTTTTATTACTGAGTAATTATTCCATTATACACACATACACACACACCCACCCCCACCCCACATCTTCTATATCCATTCATCTATGGAGGGACATGTGGGTTACTTCCATATCTTGGCTACTGTAAATGTTGCAATAAACATTCTATAACCACTAGTGGAATTACTGGGTCATATAATAATTCTGTATTTTTTCTTCTCTTTTTTTAAAGATTTATTTATTTTAGAAAAAGAGAGCAACCATGGGGAAGGAGGAGGGGCAGAGGGAGCTGGAGAGAAAATATCCCCAGCAGACTCCCCACTGAACGCGGAGCCTGATACTGGCTCGATACCCATGACCCTGAGATCATGATCTGAGCCAAATCAAGAGCTGGATGCTTAACTGACAGAGCCACCACCCAGGTGACCCTGGTAATTCTATTTTTAATTTTTTGAGAAATCTCCACACTGTTTTCCACAGTGGTTTTCCACCACAGGTGGGAGAGGCACAGGAGGGATCCTTTTTCTCCATATCTAAAAAAAGAAGAAAATTCTGATACATGTTACAACATGGATAAATCTTGAAGATATTACACTAAGAAGAAAAACACAGATACAAAAGGATAAATATTGTATGACTCCTCTTTTATGAAAGAGTCAAATTAATAGAGTAGAATGGTGATTACTAGGGGCTAGAAGGAGGGAGAATGGGGAGTTACTATTTAATGGGCATAGGGTTTTAGTTTGGGATGATAGAGGTTCTAGAGATGGATAGTAGTGATGGTTGCACAAAAATGTGATTGGACTTTATGCCACTGAACTGTACATTTGAAAATGGCTAAACGAGTAAATTTTAGGTTATGTTTATTTTACCATAAGAAAAAAAATTACCTTGAAGTTCTCCAATCATCTCAGAATCATGACCTCTGTCTCTTCGTTCAGCTTCTAATACAGCTTGCAGTTGGTAATAGTCCTTGTCCGTCTGTGTCTTGGAATTCTCTAAAATTCTATTTCTCTCCTGCAGTTCTCTGTTTAGGGACTCTAGCTGACTAACTGACTTACTCATCTCTGTGTGACTCTTCCTTAATCTGACGGCTGTGTCTGACTCTGTCCTGAGTAAGTCATTAGCTTCTTCTAGCTATTTAAAAAAAAAAAAAAAAGAGCAAGAAAATAGGTTTTTGACCAAAATACCAACTTATTTTAATTAATAATTTAAAAAATCTTATTCCAAAAACTCACCTGCTTTTGTAATTGTGCCAGCTTCTCATTAGCAAGCTGTGAATTTTGACTTACTTTCTTTAAGTCTTCCAACTGATCCTTTAATGTAGAAACTAGAAAATGAAGGAAAAAATTTAGAAATTAGAAATTTGTCATAGAGGAAATATATAAATACCTTTTAAAAAAATGAAATTTAGTCTTAGGCCACAGTCAGCGATATTAGGTCCATTCCCAAAGCCAAATTTCATCATGGAAGTGCTTATACTTAAATTCAACAATAGAGAATGTAACAGATTTACTTTCAGTGTTGCAGTATTTCAAATTTTTTTATTCCCTTAATAAATTCAATCTATTAGTGCAATGTTATAAACCTAGTTCTATTATTTATTTTTGAATAGCACAAATCTTTGAATAGTTCAATATCTGAAAAATGGATCAAATTCAAAAGGTACCAAATGGGCCGTGGTATAGAATAAGCCTTCCCCCCTCCATGGTCTCAGTCCCTCTACCTGTCCTTCCAAGCAACAATTATTACTTAATTCTTACATATACAGTGTCTATACCCTAAAACATAAAAACACAAACATTAATGTGTTTTCACATGCATTTCTATATACACATACACATAATTAAGCATATCTAAATAAGCACTCTTGCTTTAAACAATCTGTACTATTTTTTTCACTTAAAGAAACATCTTAGACATAATGCTATAAATATCTTGTTTATATATCAGCGTGCCTATGCACAAGTGCATACATGAAATAAATTCCTAGAAATGAAATCATTGGATCAAGGAGTGTAGAAGTAGAAGCTACTTTAAATGTATTTCTAACACTAATATGAAAACACATGAAATTTTAGTTAATGGTTCTCAAATGGAAGTTTGTTAGATAGAAGTGCCTAGAGAGCTTATACAAAAAACCAAGGCCCAATCCACATGTCTAGATCAATTAAATTAAAATTTCCGGAGCTTAGGCATCAGTAGTCTTTAAATCTTCTTAAGAGATTCCAATATGCACACAAGGATGAAAATCACTCTTCTAGCTAAAACATTACCACTGACTTTGATATGTTATACATTTATCTTGGGACACAGGTAATTAGTTCATGTGAGGTGTCTTGAGATTGTGGCTTCACAAACATATCATAGGGCCTTAAATTTAAGACAACCTCATGACAAAGACCTCAAGGACAGTGTTAGAAATTCCAGTGCTTTTCAAAAGTAGTAACAATTTACCTTCATTTTCTACATTCCTTCTCTTTTCATTTTCCTGGTCTGCTTTTCTCTGGTACTCATTAATTCTATGCTGTAGCAACATTTTCTCCTTCTCAATCTGAGACACTGTAGATTCTAGGTTTCTTCTTTGATTCCCCTAAAAACACAAGATACAAGTCACCATTGCAAATTAAACTCTTTCAGAGGAATACTGTGTTCTTTAAAACACTTTACAAAGACTTAAGATGGACTTTTTTGTTTTAAAATCAGAAAATACCTGCTAATGATAACTTTCTAAGAATAGAATTAGCTAGCCTTATAAGAAGATAGAATCTCCTCATTTAAACCAGATATGGAAATTTTTCAGATTTTTAAATCCATGAATATAAAAAACCCTATGAATCTTATCAGAAAGCTTGCTTTATTAATTTAAGATGACCAGGCTGCATTATACTACCAATATTTTGGTTGATTTAAAACCCTAAATTAAAGCTGTTAAGTATGAAAGCTAATAATTACACATCTGATAATTAAACTCAAATGGTACTAGATGCTAGTGTGTCTCCCTTAATCTTCTTCCTGTCTCAACAAATTACCTTTTCTAAGATGTTCTATGTATCTACATACCAATGCATATTAAAAAGCAATGAAGGAAATACTTATTTTAGAAAATGAAACCACACAAGAGGGGAGGGTTAAAGAAAAAAATACCCAAACCGTCACAACTTAAAAATGTATATTGTTTCTGAGTTACCACTTCCAGCAGTTTTAGCTTTTTTTTGATACTTCATTTTTAAGACTCCACACTGGAAAAACTTCCTTTATTGTGTTTTTTTGTGGGCTTTCCCATTATCAGACAAAATTCATGTTTTAAGTAAAATGCTGTTAGATTTAGTAAAATTTGCAGAGATCATTGAAGGTCTTTCCAATTCTAAGATTTTGTCATTCTAACTTGAATTTTTAAATTTTGAAATAATTATTCATTTCAGGAGGCTGCAAAGACAGTAGAGGTTTTATGAACACTCCCACTCAGTTTCCCCAACATATATTTTATGTAACAACAGTACAGTAACAGATCAAGAAATTGATACTTGTTTAAAGTGTGTGTAGTTCTCACTGAGATACCACCTTACACCAGTTAGAATGGCCAAAATCAACAAGACAGTAAACAACAAATGTTGGAGAGGGTGTGGAGATTCCTCAAGAAATTAAAAATAGAGCTACCCTATGACCCCGCAATTGCACTACTGGGTATTTACCCCAAAGAAGCAGATGCAGTACAAAGAAGGGCCACATGTACCCCAATGTTCATAGCAGCAATGGCCACAATCGCCAAACTGTGGAAAGAACCAAGATGCCCTTCAATAGATGAATGGATAAAGAAGATATGGTCCATATATACAATGGAATATTATGCCTCCATCAGAAAGGATGAATACCCAACTTTTGTATCAACATGGATGGACTGGAAGAGCTTATGCAGAGTGAAATAAGTCAAGCGGAGAGAGTCAATTATCTTATGGTCTCACGTGTGGAGCATAAGCAAAAACATGGAAGGCATTGTGAGAAGGAAAGAAAGGGTGAATGGGGGCAAATCGGAGGGGGACATGAACCATGAGAGATTGCGGACTCTGAGCAACAGACTGAGGGTTTTGGAGGGCCAGAGGTGGGGGGTTGGGTGAGCCTGGTGGTGGGTATTGAGGAGGACACGTATTGCATGAAGCACTGGGTGTGGTGTATGAACAATTAATCTTGTAACACTGAAAAAATAAAAGTATTTGGGGAAAAAAAAATAAAGTGTGTGTAGTTCTATGTTATTCCAGCTCAGTGAAGATTTATGTAACCACCACACCAGTCAAGATACAGAACTGTTCCATTAGCACAACCAACTCCTTCCAGCCAGCCACCACTTAAAGCTGCACATATCACCCTTCTATCATGACCCATATCCTTGGCAACCAATAATAGGTCCTCCATCTGTATAACTTTATCATTTTTTAAGAATGTTATATTACCGGAATCATACAGTATGGACCATTTGGGATTGGCTTTTTACACTGAATATAATGCCCATGAAATCCATCTAAGTTGTGTGTTATCAATAGTTCATGTCTTTTTTGTTGCTGAGTAGTACTCCATGGTATGGATACACCGAAGTTGGTTCAACCATTCACCTATGGTAGGATATTTTGATTATTTCTAGTTTTTGGCTATTACAAATAAGATTACTATGAACAGGAGTACATAGGTTTTTTTGAGGATGTAAGTTTTCATTTTTTCTGGGATAAATGCCCAATAGTGCAATTGCTGGGTTGCCTGGTAGTTGCATGTTTAGTATTTTAGGAAACTGCCAAAATATCTTCCAGATTAGCTGTACAATTTTACATTCCCATCTATAATGTATGAGTGAACCAGTTTCTCTATATTCTTTCTAGTTTTGGTATTGATGCTATTTTTTATTCTACTTGTTCCGATGATTATAAAATGGTATCTCATGATGGTTTTATTTGCATTTCCCTCATGGTTAATGATGTTGAGCATCTTTTCATGTGTTTGTTTTCCACTCTGAGGAAAGGTACATGTCTTCTGACAATTTTCAAAGGGATATTTGTTTATTTACTGTCAAGCTTTAGAGTTCTTTAAATATTCTAAAGATTCCTTTTTGAGATATGTAGTTTCTAATCTATATCTTGTCATTTCATCTTCTTATCATGGTCTTTCATAAAACAAATACTGTTAATTCTGTTGAAGTCCAATTTGTTGAATTACTTTCCTTATATGGATCATGTTTGCAGTCTCATGTCTAAGAACTTTTCATCAAGCTGCAAGTCCTAAGGATTTTCACTTTTTTTTCCCTAAAAGTTTTATGTTTTTATGTTCACTTTTAAACATATGACCCATTCTGAGTTAATTTTTACATAAAATATAAGACTTAAGTTGAGGTTCATATCTTAGTCTATGGATATCCAATTGCTCTGGTATCACTTGTTAAAAATTGCTTTTGAACCTTTGTAAAATGTCAGTAGGTTGTAAACAAGGGGTACCGATCTGTGGTTTTCTCTGTAGTGCTCTTTTGGTTAGCTTTGGTTATCTGGGTAATTCTAGTTTCATAAAACTCACTGGGGAGTATTCCCTTCTTTTACATATCTTGGAAGAGATAGTATAGAATTGGTATTAATTCTCCTTAAAACATTTGGTAGAATGCTCTAGTAAAACCACCTGGTCCTAGAGATTACTGTTGGGAAACTTTAATTTTTATTTTTTTTAAAGATTTATTTGAGAGAGAGAGAGAGAGAGTAAGCATGCATGTGTGTGACCTGGGTGTGGGGGAGAGGCAAGAGAGAATCTTGAAGCAGACTCCCCACTGAACATGGAGCCCCATATGGAGCTCAATCCTTGAGATCATGACGTGAGCCGAAACCAAGAGTTGGATGCTTAATCACCTGAGCCACCCAGGCTCCCCTACTTTTGGGGAAACTTTTAAATTGAATTCATAATAGTTATATAGGGCTATTCAAATAATCTATTTCACATTATGTGAATTGTGGTAGTTTGTACTTTTGGAGGAACTAGTCCAGTTTATCTAAATTTCACACTTACATGTTTAGGATTGTTTGTAGTATTCCTTTATAATCCTTTTGATTATCTGTAGGGACTCCAATGATATGCCTGCCCTATTTTATTCCTTTTTTTTTAAAGATTTTATTTATTTGACAGAGAGAAACACAGCGAGAGAGGGAACACAAGCAGAGGGAATGGTAACGGGAGAAGCAGGATTCCCACTGAGCAGGGAGCCTGACGCGGGGCTCGATCCCAGGACCCTGGGATCATGACCTGAGCTGAAGGCAGACACTTAATGACTGAGCCACTCAGGCGCCCCAGCCCTATTTTATTCCTGATACTGACCATTTGTGTCCTCTTTTTCCTTTATCTTTTTTTTTTTAAAGATTTTATTTATTTATTTGATAGAGAGAGAAAGAGAGAGAGAGATCACAAGTAGGCAGAGAGGCAGGCAGAGAGAGAGGGGGAAGCAGGTTCCCTGCTGAGCAGAGAGCCTGATGCGGGGCTCGATCCCAGGACCCTGCGATCATGACCTGAGCCGAAGGCAGAGGCCTAAACCACTGAGCCACCCAGGCGCCCCCTCATTTTCCTTTATCAATCTTGCTAAAGGTCTCCCAATTTTCCAAAGAGCTGGCTTTTTGTTTTCATTGATTTTCCCTATTATTTTTATTTTAATTCCATTAGTCTCTGCTCTTATCTTTATTTCCCCTTCCTTTTTGCTTTGAGTTTATTTTGCTCTTCTACATTCTTGAGGTAGCAGCTTAGATGACTGATTTGAGATTTTTTTCACCTTTTTTAATGTGTGCCTTTAGTGTATAAATTTCCCTTAGGCACTATGTCAGCTGCATCCCACAACTTTTGATATTTTATTTTCATTGTTCAAATATTTTTTTAAAGAAGAAGAACCATAAGTTATTTTATTATTGAGGTATAGTTGACACATTCTGTTATGTTAGTTTCAGGTGTACAACACAGCAATTTGACAGTTCTCAATATAAGTGTAGTCACCATACAACATTATTACAATTTTACTGGCTATATTCCCTATGCTATACATTTTACCTTCATGACTTATTTATTTTGTAACTGGAAGTTTCTACCTCTTAATCCTTGCCCCTACTACATCACCCATAACCCAGTAACCATCAGTTTGTTCTCTGTATTTAAGAGTCTGGTTTTTTTTTTTTGTTTCCTAGATTCCACATATAAATGAAATTATAGAGTCTCTTTCTCTGTCTGCCTTATTTACTTAGCATAAAACCCTCTGGAATCATCTATGTTGTTGCAAACACAAGATTTCATTATTTTTTATAAGCCATAAATCTTTAACATAACTTTATGAAGGGGCACCTGGGTGGCTCAGTCTGCTTCTCTCCCTCTCCCTCTGCCCCTCTTCCTGCTTGTGTTCTCTCTCTCTCAAATAAACAAATAAACCTCAAAAAAAAAAACAAATAAACATCAATTTTATGAGACATAATTAACATTTCAACATATTCTTCCATTCCCCTTAAGACTTAATTTTTGATCTATGGATTATTTAGAACTGTGTTTTTTAATTCCATGTTTGCAGATTTGCCTGATATCTGTTAGTCATTCTAGTTTGATTACCTTTTGGTCAGAGAACGCACACTATGATTTTAATTTTTTTTTTAACTTGTAGAAGTTTGTTCAGAATATGGTCTATGTTGGTAGGTCTTCCTTGAGTGCTTGAAAAGAATGTGTATTTTGCTGTTGTTGGGTACAGGGTTCTTTTTTGGGGGGGATGCAGGGCTCTGGAACTGTTAAAAAGATCTTGTTGGTTGATGGTGTGGTTGAGTTCTCCTGTATGTTTGTGGATTTTCTGTTTACAGAGTGATACTGGAGTCTCCAACATAATTGTGGATTTGTCTATCTTTTCAGTTTTATCAGCTTTTATTTCACAAATTTTGTAGCTCTGCTATTTGGTGGATACAAATTTATGAAAGCTATGTCTTTTTAGTGGATTGATCTTAACTTAAATCTAGCATACCACAATTTTACCTATTTTTTAGAAATAAAATATCCAAAGCTGAGGATTTGCAAAATGGATTTCTTATATACTTAGAGCTAAACCAATAGTGCTACGTACACACTGACCAATGGCAAGTTGGTGAAATATTATACATATTTATATTACCTGTGTATGTATGTCTATGTATTATATGTATATGCATATCCAAAGCAACAAATGAAAAAACAACAACAACAAACAAGCCACTAACAAATACTATTCCTTAAAAACAGAGAAAATGAAGACAGCATAAAAACCACTAGAAAGATTAAATCTAAAAAAAAAAAAAAAAAAAAAAAGACATCAATAAGGCTATAGAAAGTATATTTCTTTTTAGGGTAGTCTTCATACACATAGTGGAAAGATATTATAAGCTGATCAACAGGAAGACAATGTATTATATATTTGCAAACAAACATCTGAATCATGAAATGTTTCCCTACTAAAGACCTCTTGCTAGGTGACCATGGAAAACATGATTAATTCTAAAATCAATACATTTCTCCTTTGATCACATAAAATTATGTTAATGTCCGTCCTTTAAAAATTTTTTTTATAATTTAAAATTGTACTCTTTCCTATTTGTCTTGTTCTGCCATAGTTCCAGATCCCATTTGATTTTCTTGCTCCTTTCTCACTTTTCAAATGTTAAGAATCACTGAAATGAAATTTATGTACTAAAATTTTAACATGGCTCTAGAATAAAAGTACATACACAAAGGAAACTAAAGTATAATCCAATCTGTATCACTTGAACCTGCAGCTCCTAAGTAGGGCCTTCATCAGAGTAACTCTGTTCTGTATTTTAACATATAAGGTCAAATGCAATTTTCTTAGAAAACAAAACAATCTGAAAAAGGAAAAAACTCTCATAAAGGAAACTTTCTGATTAGAAAACAAAAAGTACCTCTTCATCCAATTCTTTCATTATCTTGTCTAGTTTTATGTTTGAAGTTCTGTAAAAACAAAAGTGGTAAAGATTAGAAATATGTTTATTTTTTATTGCCCACTGGTGGAACACCACCAGTGTTTCCATTTAACTTAGATGTCATAATATCTTTGGTGCTGTGGATTCCTTTGGCAGTCAGGTGAAGCCTATGGCTTTTTCTCAAAATAATATATTTTAAAGTATAAAATAAAATATAGGATTTAAAAAAAGCCAAAAATATATTAAAATTCAGACTTAAATTTAAAAATACATGAGGGTGACTAAGTGGCTCAGTCAGTTAAGCATTCGACTTTTGATTTTGGCTCAGGTCATGATCTCAGGGTCGTGAGGTTGGGCCCTGTTTAAGACCACCCCTCACATATTCACTGGCACGTGTGCACCCTCTTGGTTTCTCTGTCCTTAAATGAATGAATGAATGAATGAATGAATAAATAAATAAATAAAATGTACGTTTTAGTAGTATGCGTGCTTCTTTATTAAACCACAATACCTAGTAGTAATTTCAAAGTAATGATGAGTGCAAATGATAATTAGAGATAACTATAACACATGAAAATATTTATGGTATCTATTAGTAATAAAAAATTCACAACTACTGCTAATAAATGTAGATTATTGCTTTTGTTCATAGTAGAAAGAAATGCTGAATTTTCTCTAAAAGTTATGGAAAACACTTTTTCTCATCCAAGTTTAAGAACCTTGAATTTTATCCATGCACCCTCTGGGGAAGGTCTATGGATTCCAGGTTAAGGATCCTTGAACTCCCTCATGCAATACTTACTAATAAACAAAATTTAGCTATTTAAACTTTACACAAGATTAAATAGTGAAGGGCAAGGTGGCATATATAACTGAGTAAATGTACCACAGAACAACCCAGTCAAAAAGCTGAGATAAACTGAAAGTGTATTATCTCCACAATTTGTTTTCTTTGGTTCTGAACATAACCCTTGGCTTCAAATCTGCATGTACAATGCTTCACAGGGATGCTTCCTTAAATACCTCACTCAGCATGCCCAAAATGTTATTCCCTCTGCTCCACACCCTTACCCATAATACCAATTTGTTTTTTTCTAGGTATCCCTAAGAAAGGACATAACCTAGGAATCATCCTTGACTCATTTTCCTCCCTCATTCCCATTTAGTTGAATAAATGTCAAGTGCTGCCAACTAACCAGAGTTCTTCTTAAAAAGTAAGTTTTATCAGTTTTTTTACTTAGTTGAATGACTTTCAATATCTTTCCATCATCTTCAGGATAAATTCCAAATTCCTTAGCTTGTCAGAAACAAAGTGTTTTAAGACCCAGATTCTGTTAACCTTCCCACCCCCGATCTCAGGCTTCCCTTCTTCCCCAACACTTTCCTATCATTACAGACCACTTTGACCATTCCTACTTCTTCCTCAAATTGATAACCCCACACTGCCACTATCACTAGTTTAAATTTGGATAAAGAAACTTCTTAGCCTATTTATTTCCATTTCCTCCCTTATTTCCATATTTCATACTTAGGAATTCATTCCAAATCCTGGGATCAATAATTACTTGCTTATATGTAAGTGTTTTTCTGAAAAAAGTTTGTATTATATACTTATGTATTTAATCTATCCGGAATAGTTTGCAATGAGAATATTACTTGTTTCCTCTTTGGCCCAATCACAAAATTGCAAGTTTCCCCAATTTCATTTTTTGAATACTTATTAATCTCTGTGTTATCTCTGCATTTCATTTATTTAATACCATCCACAAAAATATAAATAAAGTTATTGTTTGTAGTAATAAGTAACTAAACAATGTGCTAGGTTATTTCAAATAATTTTGATTATATATTTCATAAATATACAGATTCTTATTAGATTTAATGAATTTTACATTTAAGAACATTTACATTTTAGAAAGCCCCTTATTTAATGTCAACAAATTTGCCCTTTCAGTCAGATAATTAAAATGGCAGAGAAAAGTAATAAATCAGGCACTAAGTGAATCAGCATTATAGTTTTTCAATCAAGACTGTCAGGAATAGGGGCGCCTGGGTGGCTCAGTCGTTAAGCGTCTGCCTTCGGCCCAGGTCAGATCCCAGGGGCCTGGGATCGAGCCCCGCATCGGGCTCTCTGCTCTGCGGGAAGCCTGCTTCTCCCGCTACCATTCCCTCTGCTTGTGTTCCCTCTCTCGCTGTGTTTCTCTCTGTCAAATAAATAAAATCTTTAAAAAAAAAAAAA
>CM053616.1:62088749-62193078 GCA_028646535.1 Procyon lotor | reverse complement strand
GACTGTCAGGAATAAATGCACTTTAAATATTATGAGGACAATATATCTGTAACTAATGACAACATAAATATTACTTTCCAATTCTAGCCAAGACATTCTTTATTGAATGTATATAAGCAGCAACTTTTATATCTCTACTTCACTTCCAATTACTTTTCAAGTGTTTTATAGAGGGCAAGTTTTAAAATAAGTATGTGCTATACAAGTTTTAATGTTAAAAACATAAAAAGTACTTTCTCACCTGCACTTCTGCTCCATTTCATCTTTTAATTGCATTTCATTATGCAGCTGCTCTTCCAGCTTATAAATTGTTTTTTGCAAATTTTCCTGCTTTAATTAAAAACAAAACAGAACTCATCCTACTAAAAATATTCATAGAGAACTTAAAAATAATAAGTTTACATTACCATTCTATACCTGTTACTTGGTTCAATATTACCCCTTTTCTTTCCATCTGAAATTACAATTAACTTATTAAGCATTTTTCAACACCTAGAAATGTGTCAGGCACTGTGGTAGGCATTAGTAATATAAAAAATTAAGATTTAGTCCCTGTGCTCATGAAGCTAAGAATTAAACAGAGGGGCACAGAGGAATAGGAGGATGAAAAAAAACTACAATAATCCAAAGACATACACACAAATATTACAATATAATGTGGTGATGATAAGGTTTTATATAAGGTGTTCTGAAGAAGGGAAGGGGTCACATCTAATTCTGCCAGGAAAATTTAATGTTTGAGATCAGAGCTACAAGATGAAGATATTTACTAAGTGGAGAAGACGGTAGAAAAAAGGCATTTTAGACAGAATGGATGAGTCCAAAAGTAAAGAAGAAGAAAATATGATATATTTTGAATACAGAAAGAAATCAAGTATAGGCAGAGCACAGAACATAATACAGAGAATGAGTCTCATAAAATCTGAAAAGGTGAGTAAGACTATGATTCTCGTATGCAAATGTAGTAGTTAGGGACTTTAACCTATAAGCATTTTAAAATGGGAAATAACATAGTATTGGCATTTTAGAAACATCACTTCAGTAACAATAAGGTAAAGAAAGTAGAGGGCAGACAAATTCTAATCAAAATAACCAGTTAACAGGCTTTTGAGATGGTTCAGGCAAGAGTATATAGGTTTGACATGAGGCAGAGGCTACAGGAATGAAGAGGAGGAAATGAATAACTGTGTCAGTCAGAAGGTAGAATTTATAATCTAACAACTGATTAGAAATAAGAGATGAAAAAGTGCAGCATAGGGAATATAGTCAATAACATTATAGTAACAATGTATGGTGACAGCTGGTAACTACACTTTAAATTATAGTGAGCATTAAGTAATGTATAGAATTGTCAAGTCATTATGTTGTATACCTAGAACTAATGTATCATTGTATGTCAACTATACTTCAATAATACAAAATTTTTAAAGATCAAAGTAGGATTATTAAAAAAAAAAAAGTGTCAACATAAGAAAAAAAGAAAGAAACGCAGGCAGGCAGGCAGGAAGGAAAAAGGAAAGAAAAAGAAAGAAGAGAGGAACAGAGTACCATACAAAAGATAGGCAAAACAGTAAGAACTGCTGGGGAGGGAATAGAGACCTCTGAGTTTAGCTCTGGCCTAGAATGAGGTTCCTGAGAGAAGCACAAGAAGAGAAATCCAGTGAGAGAGAGAGAGAGAGGAGAGATACAGGTTTGGGGTTTAGAAGAGCAAGCTGCACATACACAAGATTACCTATAGAAAATGAGCAGAAAGCAAAGATCAGAATCATCTTGAGAAACACTGAACAACTAAAGGGGAGGGAGAGAAGGATGGGGGGAGGCGAGGGAAGAGGAGGAAGAGGGAAGAGAGCCTGCAAAAAGGACTGAAAATAAAATCTAAGGCGGTGGGAAGGAAATAATGGGAACATCAAAGAGTTATGGAAGTTCCAAGGAGGAGGGATAATCAGTGTCATTTGTAGTAAAAAAGAAAATTAAGATAGGAATGAAAATCAAGGTGCCTGGGTGGCTCAGTCAGTTAGGCGTCTGCCTTTGGCTCGGGTCGTGATCCCAGGGTCCTGGGATCCAGCCCCTCGCTGGACTCCCTGCTAGGCAAGGAGTTGCTTCTCTGCCCCTCCCCTGGCTTGTGCGTGCTCGCTCTCTCTCTCTCTCTCTCTCCCTCTCTCTCAAATTAAAAAAAAAAAAAAAAGAATGAAAAACATTCATTCTATTTGTCAGTTGCAAAGCTGTTCATTAGCATCTCTGCTGGAAGGCATGAAAGGAAGAGTTAGATATTAGTTGACTTTTCTATTTCTCTCTCTGTTAAAAGAAACAGTAGAGACACCAAAGTTTTCTACTTCCCCTGTGATCTTACAGTAAGTAAAAGATACTTTACTTTTACAGAGTAAAAGATAAAAGGTAGCAGCAGCCAGTGACAGGAACTTCTGGCAATCACCACTGAACAAGATCAGCCCAAAGAAAACATGATTCCACTAAATATATTTTAAAGTCCTATGTACCACTAATTCTACCAAAAAGTAATATAATGAGAGCTGGGTTATAGCAGCTCCTTATCATCACCTTCCCTAGGTCAAAGGTTCTTTCAAGATTTCTGAGCCCGTGTTAACTATGTAACTTGGGAAATAGCTCTGGTGAGACAAGAATTTAAAAGGGAGAGATGGTCAAAACAGCTAACAAGTCTATACAGTACATTCTCCTTTTTTCCACTCTCACATTGCATGTTCTCTTAAGAATAAATGTATCAAGGAGAAAGAGTTACATCAGTTTTTGAAAACTGATTGGTACCTATTCCCCTCCCAATATGTAGGCTACAGTACAAGAGTTTAAAGAATGCTCCAAGGATGGCCAAATAATTATTTCTAATATTTTTTTAAGTAAGCTCTATGCCCAATGTGGGGCTTGAACTCACAACCCTGAGATCAAGAGTTTCACTCTACCAACTGAGCCAGCCAAGCACCACAATTATGTCTAATATTTTTAAGAAGAGTCCTGGTCAACTCAAAAGGACCTTTTCAAATCTGAAGATTTTTTTTAACCTCTGTCTTATGAATATGAGCTATATGGACAAAAAAAAGGATTCCTGTCCCTAATACTTACAATACTTACAACAGTAATAATACTGTTGTATTAATACTATGTATTAATACTTACAACAGTAATTTTCAGTGGACAAATTAGATGATGTTGACTGTACTGTACACTTGCTCCCTCTTCTTTCTAGCCATGAAATCTATCCTCTGTCCTACTTCTGTCTTGCAATCTACAGATTGCGTTACCTGGATTCTATTGCCCTGTGATTTTAGGGTTCGTCTGAACATATGAGAGACACCAGTAGGAAATCAGAAGGTGGGAGAAAGAAAGTATTCATTCTCCCCATGTTTTGTCATACTGTGGTGCTGGCAGTGTTCTATATTCTATGTTCCTCTTTGATGATGGTAGGCTTTTCTGAGCTGTGGTAACAATACTTGTCTCGCTTTGTCCCTTCAGAGTGGGGACAATAGCTTCCCCATGCTGATAATCAATGGGTGTTTTTGCACCCTTTATTTATTGCTCCCCTTGACCCTGCTCATAGCACTGCAAACAGCCCTTTCATTAAACTCTCTTAATGAACAAACGTGATATATTCATACACTAGAATATAGTCAGTCTTAAAAAGGAATCAAATTCTGATACATGTTACAACATGGAGAAATCCTGAGGATATTATGGCTAAGTGAAATAAGCCAATCACCAAAAGTTGAAATTGTATGATTCCACTTACATGAGGTACCTAGTAGCATAGTCAAATTCACAGAGACAGAGAAAGTAGGATAGTGGTTACTCAGGGCTGCAGGGAGTAGAATAAAGAGTTTAATATGTGCCCAAAGTTTTACTTTGGGATGAAGAAAAAGTTCTGGAGACAGATGGTGGTAGTTATGTAACACTGTGAAGGGGATTAATGACAATGAACTGTACACTTAAAAACTAAATTTTATGTTATATATATTTTATCATATACACAAAACTCTCTTCAGTTAAGGCTTCTGAATGTATTATCTGTTTTGCTGTCAAGACCCTTACTGATAAACTGATTTACCATAAATTCCTAATTCCAAAGATTAGAAAGACTTCCACTGTCAATATGTGTAGCAATTTATAGTTTACTAATTACCTTCACATAAAATATTCCACTTGGTATTCAGGCAAGAAATCAAGTTGGAAGGAGACAGTAAGTAAAAAGTGTTATCAAACTTTAAGTTCACTAACTACACATTCAGAAGCAATACATATTTACTTAATATCATGTACACAAAATATGCCATCCACAAAACAACTTTTTAAAAAATAGTAAGAAAATACCTACCAAGCTTTTATCCACATTGGGGCTACTTCGGTTATCATTAGGATTTGCCGAAGGTAAGTATCTGAGAAGAAAAGAGTTTTTAAAAGTAAAAAAATAAAAAAAAAAACCTCTTCAATATTCAATAACGACTTCAATATTCAGTAATATATACTATGTGCCTATTTTTTTGTTCAGTATTGTACTTGCTATGCTTTTTAAAAATTGAGTACAAGTTCATAATTCTTTACTTTAGAAACACAATACAAAAGTGATACATATGTTAAATAAAACCCCCAGTTAGGTCAGAAGCAGCACTCTGTAATCATATACCTTACTATTCCTGCAGCAAAATATATGAATATTCATAACAAATAGGATAAATAAAAACCATAAGTAGTCTCTAGTTAGTTCAGATTAGGTTTTTGGCCATGAGAGCAGATATATGGAAGCTTTTGCCACCAAGCAAATCACTAAAATGCTTTCAGTTTTTAGAGCTTTATAGTTTTATTTATTTTTATTTTTTTAAGTAGGCTCCATGCCTGGGACTTGAACTCACAACCCTGACATCATGACCTGAGCTGAAATCAAGAGTTGGGACACTTAACTGACTGAGCCACCCAGGTGCCTCAGTTTTTAGAGATTTTTGGATTAGGGACTGGGGATAAGGAACTGCTGACTTGTAAATACACGAGCATGACTTCTCTCCCTGCCCCAATTATTCTTCAGCCAAGAATTGTAAATTGCCTTTCTGGACAAAAAAGAGTTTCTGCCTTAAGTGGTTAACATAACCTAAAGTTCTGTTGATGAACTGCTAATCTTTTGAGACTCCAAGGCTTACAGGGTTCTTTCTTTAAATTCACTATAAAGTTAGAATTACATGTAAGGTAGTAGTGACTTTTAGAAGTCTTCTTTAGACATGAGATTATCAAACACATCTAAACAGATCATATGAAAAACATGTTCTGAGCTCTCAAATGTCATATACAGGTTAGGTACTACGGCTGCCTCTGCTGCTGCTTCTGCTACTGCCTCTAACACGCTACAACTACTACCACCACTGATAACTTCCACCATCACCACCACTGCCTCTAACACGCTACAACTACTACCACCACGGATAACTTCCACCATCACCACCACTGCCTCTAACACGCTACAACTACTACCACCACGGATACTTCTACCATCACCACCACTACAGTCACCACATCGGTGCATCAGGAGAACACCCTCACAAAGATATTAAATAGCTACTATACACTTCTTAGCTATTATCAGCTACATATTCATTATATATGAATTCATTACATTCATTAATAGTAAAAAAAAAAATAGAAGTTCCTTTAAGTACCATTAAACACATACAACAATGCTATAAAACAAAACAAAAACAGGAAAATGTCACTTTCTATGTTTTTCTTGGAAAACTACTCAGATCAACTAGAGAATCAAATAATGAGGAGGCAGTAATAGGCACTAAGTAGCAGGTTTGTAGAGAAAAGGTCCCATGTAACAAATGACAAATTCTAGGTTTAGTAAAACTTCATTTCATTAACTACTGAGTGTCTCAGAAATTCAGTGTGGGATTCCACATCATGTAATGTAAATAAAAGCATATAGCAATACCAGTGAAATCTGAATTAGGTAGGAAAACAGACCATTTGATACTTAAGATATCTTCTAAATTATAATATACTATATAAACTAAAGTTAATATCTGGCCTCTGCAAAGTTAGTAATATAACTTTCTCTGAATGCAGGACTGGAAATGTTTTTTTTGTTTTGTTTTGTTTTAGGACTGGAAATGTTAAGGACACTTTATGCACAACCATTCATTCTTCTTTTTGTCTTTTTTCTTTCAAAGCTGTATTATATATTACATTGCTGCTTTCCTATAGAATCTGGTCATTTAGGTAACTTTTTATGAGAAGTTTTAGATTATTACAAATGTAGCTAAAAGTTTAACCTTTATTAAAAACCATTCTTCATTTAGCTTTATTTCAGCAATAAAGGTCTCTAACCTTTGGTAATTGAAAGTATGTCTGGGTTTCAGGAGCAAGAATTTCAGAAGTTTTCTATTATATCTAGTAACTCAATATTATACTTACATATTATCATAAGGCTTATCAGTATTTTGCTGATTCTTGAAGATCAATCACACCTTCAACCATTCATGTAATAGGCAATTACTAAACAACACTATGTTATTCAATTAGACAGTAGTACTGAAGAACAAAATGCAATTTCTACTTTTGAGAAACTTAGAAATTAGTTTGAGATATGCATCATATAGATGCTAGGAAAAACCAGAGAACACAGTCAAGTACATGACTATGTACTGCTACAAACAGTACACATAACAGTACACATAATTTAATTCAAGATTACTTTGTATAGATAAACCCAAATAAAGTGATTAACAGCTATGAACTACAGAAAATCCAAAAACATTGCAAGTTATTTATATTAACATTTCAAGTGCTTTAGAAATCAAGCCAGAGAAAAATTAATAAAAATAGGAAGGAATGAAGGAAGGAAAGAAGGAAGGAAGGAAGAAAGGAAAGATTTTTTAGTAAAAATCACCCTGAAACTTGTCGGTATACTTCAATATAAAATAGCTACAATATTATGTTCCTGGGTGCTGGGGGCGGGGGGAAGGATTAAAATACTGGACTTTACTAAGAATCAAAAGTCAAGTACTACCTGTAGTACTTGATGCAACAAAAAGTATTCAGTACTGTCTTAAAGCTGGATTATTGGAGCAATTTCCTAAGGCAGGATTAAACTGCTTCCTGTTTTCTAAACTTGACCTGAAATAGGCTCTTATAAAAAGTTTTGACTAAAATAACAAAATGCTTCACTTTAAAATATTATCCATTTCCTCACTAGAATATGATCATCTTAAGAGAAGGTACTATGTTTTATTCGTCTTTCTCCCTGCACCTTGGTGTTTACTATATACCTGACAAAATATAAGTTGGCAAACATGTTTGTTAAATGAATGAATGAATGAATGAATGAATGCTCAGCATACTGAGATAATGTTAAACATTTAATTTATATCTCAAGTCCATTTGAAGACTAAAGCTACATTAGCTCATACTAATCACAGCTAACATTAGCTGAGTGCTAATGTTCTAAATGTCCTACCGTTTTGACTTAATTAAACCTTACAATAATGCTGTGAGACAAGTATCATCATCATCATCATCATCCCTATTTTTGAGGAAATGGAGGCATAAAAGGTTAAAGTTATTTGCCCAAGGTCACAAGGTCTTACATGCTGTAAGACATGGTAAGTTCATTCAGTGATTTTTGGTGAGGAATCACTTAATTTTGCATTACTAAAAATTATAGGCCTTTGTAACATCAATATAGCAATGGTAATGCTAGAAAACTATTTGTGTTCCAAAATGTTATAAAACGAGAGCACTCTAGGTAATGAGATTAACCAAAATATTAGTATTGATAGAATCTTTTAATTTATTAATTGCTGTAACTTGAACACATCTAGTGCATAACTCAGGAAACAATTTCTGAAACACAGTATCTTGATCATGGATGAGTCTAAAAGAAATGCATCACTGAAATAATACAATTGTCATGCATCACTGAAAAATAGCATATTAAGATATCTCTTAATATACCATTAAATGCTCTTGAAGTGAGTTTTAGATATCCCTAGGAAAATAACAGACCACAACAAAATTATTACTTACCCCTAAAATCAATGCTTAGCATACTCACCTACGATTGCTATAATATGTAAATCCTACAAAAGGTAACTGATTGCCAACAAAAGCTTTAGGTATGGGGAATGTTTCTTCATCTCCTTTATCTTCTTCCAAGTCATCAAAATTACTTGTATCAATGTCACTACTTAAATCAGGCACAACCGGTGCTACAGCTAAAAATGGAAACAAAATTAGTAGTTCCTTCAAATTCAATATGAAAATAAAGGAAAGCAAAGATTCCATATCAACTAAGTGTCTTACATATAAATTAAGTTGCAAACTACAAATTCCAAATGGGCTGAATCTTATTTTAGTTGATTATATCAGGATTATTAATCAACTGATATTGATCGTTATAATTCTATGAAACAATTACCTTCAAAATCAGCTATAATTATCATCTACAATTCAAGTTTAATTTGAATATTACAAGTATTAAGGTCTGTTTTTAGAATATATAATATAAAATATACAAAAGCAGTTAGGAATATAGAAAAGATTTTCAGAAACCACAGCATACTAAATTGTACCCAAAGACTCAAAGTTGATTGGTTTCAAATATAATATTTTGTTTGTTAATCTGCTGTATAGCAAATTAGAAATCAAGATTATGTCTTCACAGCCCTGGATAGAACAATTTGATACTGAAATATATTTGTTCATCTAAAATCTAGATGGTTTGTATTCACTTCCCCAACTGATTATCTCTATATTACTAAGTCACAAGGAACAATGTATTTTGAATTGTATTTTCAGACTAGCTACTGTCCCTGAATTAAGTCATTAAGTGATGACTCAATGAGGTATTTATGAAATGGCTGTTAGGAAAAAAGGGCAGAGATACAGAACATGGACACAATTTTCAAGAGTTATAAACTTGATGGAAAGTAAGGCTCACACACACACACACACACACACACACACACACACACACACAAAGAAAGCAAGGCTCATATATATTTAATTAAATAAAACCATATATGGCAATGCTTTAGTCTTATAATACGGGAGAAAATACCATTTGAAAGTAACACTACTCCTATCTTATTTTGTAGCTTGAATATGCTACAGATAGTCATCTAAAAATACATTTCAGAACAAAGTGTGTTTCAGTTTAAAGATACAGTAGTATCAAGAAAATATTATAGAGGCGCCTGGGTGGCTCAGTCAGTTAAACATGTCTTCAGTTCAGATCATGATCCTGGGGTCCTGGGATCGAGCCCCACATCGGGCTAGCTGCTCAGTGAGGAGTCTGCTTCTCCCTCTGCCTGCCACTCCCCCTTGCTTGAGTTCTCTCTCTCTCTCTTTGCCAAAAGCATTATAGAAATATCAACAAAATAATGAATGATTATTTAGATACAATCATATCATAGATTGATATGCCTCAAAGAAGATGAAGATGAGCAACAAAAAATAACTGACCTGGTTTCATGGTATTTATCTCTTATATAAAGGAATAATTTTTCTATTGAATCATCTGGATTTTCCAGACAAGAAATAGCTACTGTTGTGCATCTCAGATACAGTGAATTATTCGATGAATTCGGGAATGAAACAACACATTTAACCCAAAGAAGCTACAATACTAACAATGAATAAGAAACAATCTTTTGCACCATTTTCTTTTCTTAATGACCAGGAAAACTGCCTGACTAGACAGTTCTAGTTTCCTAATAGTACTAACTGCCTAACTTGTAAAATGGGCATGGGGGAGGGGGAGTTGTCTCTCCTTGTGAAGTAAATAAATCATTTATGGTCTTGGCATAAATTCTACTTTAAAACAGTGTTTCTCAATTTTGAAACAATTTTGCTCCCCTCAGGGACATGTGGCAATGACTGAATACATTTTTGGCTCTCATAACTGGGGGAGGTATGCTACAGGCATCTAGTGGGTAAAGATCCAGGATACTGCAAAAACAACCAAGAAAGTTCAGGACAGCCCACCCCACACAAAAAATATCTGGTCTAGTGTTCACACCAAAAAACCCTACTTTAAATTATCATACAGGATCAATTTTAAAAGGAAAGAGAGCAAGTTTGGTGAATTTTCTCTTGCTAGTTCAGATGAATCTAGTCTTTTTATAGATTATATACCATTTCAGACTAGTTTTAAAATGAGACGAATTCCATCTAAATTCTGAGATACAAGTAAGGGAAGTTCTGTGAAAATTATAAAAAAACAGTACACTTCATTTACTTTGAAAGTAAGACATTTGGGTTTTACAGAACACCTTATAATCATGCCAGAACTAATATGTAAGAATAAGGATAAGGATAGCTTTACAGAATTATTATTGATGTAAAGAGTAGTCCACTTACAAAAATTTACCTTTCCATAAATAACTGGTAATATAGGAATCATGTTCCATAAAAAAGAATCTAGCTGATGTAAAAAAAATATGGCAGAGTAGGAAGCTCAAAGAAGCCACCTTTTCACTGAAGTAGACATTATGCTGGCAAAAACTATCAGAAACAACTTTTTCAGAACTCTGAAATCTAAGAAAAAACTTAGAACAAGCAGGGGAATGTTTAATGAAGAAAGAAGCTACTAAATTTTGATATTTCAGGAATTGTCATTGGCTGACCAATGACATAATAATGGAAAACAAACTTCAGTGATCACATATGACAAGGAATACAGACTGTAAAAACAGTTTGAAAAAGTTACTAAACAAATGCATGACTGAAGTCCATACTAAGCAACAATAGCAAACCCAGGGAAGGGGAAATCTGATGTCCAGAGTTACATTATGCTGTTCAACATGTCTAGTTTAAAAAAAAAAAAAACTACAAAGCATGTAGAGAAACAGAAAAAGTAGGAGTATTCACAGAGAATAAAGAAAATGTCAGAAAATCTCACTAAGGAAATCCAAATATTAGATTTATTACACAGACTTTAAACAGTCTTAAATGTGCTCAAAAGGCTAAAGGAAACTATGGACAAAGAACTAAAGGAAACCAGGAGTACGATATTTAACAAATACAAAAGTACAATAGCTGAAACTACAACTGCACTAGAAGGGTTCAACAGAAAATCTGAGCAGACAAAGGAACCAGGGAACTTAAATAAGACCACTAATATTATCAAGTGTAGGAAAACAAAGAAAACAGAATGAAAAAGTAAAGTCTTGGGACATCATAAAGCATACCAACATATACATTATGAAAGTCCCAGGAAAGTAGAGTAAGAGGCAGAAAGAATATTTAAAGAAATAATGGCTCCAAACTAACCTATCTGATGAAACATATGAATCTACACAATAAGCTCAATGAACTCCAAATAAGAAAAATTCAGATCCACATCATGATGCATTATAATAAACTTTGAAAAGACAATATTGAAAGGAAGAGAAAAGTGACTTGTCATACATATACAAGGAATCTTTGATAAGATTAAGAGCCTATTTCTTTCTTTTTTTTTTTAAATAGGATCCACACCCAGCAGGGAGCCCAACACAGGGCCTGAACTCACAACCCTGAGATCAAGACCTGCAATGAGATTGAGTTAGATGCTTAATTGACTGAGCCACCCAGGCATCCCTAGAAGCAGTTTTCATATGCTTCTGTTAGTAAATTGTATCAATTCAACCTAGATTGCTATCAGTTTAGGATACTAAATGTAACCCCCAAGATAATCACTATAAGAAAATGACTATAAATAATATATAGAAAATGAATTGAAGAGGGAATCAAAACAGCACACTATCAAATAACCCAGTAAACAAAAAAGGTGTCAATAATGCAGGGGCTGAGGAACAGAAAGAAAAAATACAGAAAACAGAACAATGGCAGAAGTCTTTACATACAGTATTCACTCTAAATTTAAATGAATTAAAGTCACCAATTAAAAGGTAGAGACTGGAAGAAAGGATTAATAAAGCTGAATCAATTACATGCAGTATATGGAGACTCACTTTAGATCTACAGACATAAATATGTTAGAGGAATAAAAGAAGATAGTTCATGGGAAAAAGAGCTGGGGTGCCTACACTATCAGACATATCAGACATTTAAGACCATTGAAATAGTGAAAAACAGGAGATACTGATGATATTAATAAAAGGGTCAATTCATCAAGAAGATAAAACAATTATAAACATATGCATGAACAACATAGCTCCAAAGTATATGGAATAAAAAACGACCTAAATGGGGAAATAGTTCTAAAATAATGGTTGGAGTCGTCAATAACCCACTTTCAAGAAATGAACAGAACATTTAAACAAAAGATGAATAAGAAAATGCAGGACATGAGCAATGTCATAAACCAACTAGATGTAACAAACACGTAAAGCTCAATCCACCACCAAGAGCAGAATATACATTGCACATGAGACATTCTCCAGGACAAACTATCTGTTAGGCCAAAAAACAACTTGATAAATTTAGACAGACTGAAATCATAAAGTATCTTCACCAGCCCATGATGGAATAAAACAAGGTATCAACAACAGAAAGAAAATTGGAAGTTTCACAAATACCTGGAAACAACATTCTCTTTTGTTTGTTTCAAGTATTTATTTAAATTCCAGTTAACATATAGTGTAATATTAGTTGTAGAAGAATTTAGTGATTCATCACTTACATATAACACTCAGTGCTCATCACAATAAGTGCCCATCACCCATTTAACCCACCTCTCCTCCAGCAAGCATCAGTTTGTTCTCTATAGTTAACAGTCTGTTTCTTGGTTTATCTCCTTTTTCTTCTGTTTGTTTGGTTTCTTAAATTCCATGAGTTAAAGCATATGGTATTTGCCTTTCTCACTCTAACTCCATCCATGTCATTGTAAATGGCAAGATTTTGTTCTTTTTTATGGCTAAGTAATATTCCACTGCATGCATGCATATATATGTATATGTATGCATATACATGTATATATACACCTCTATCTTCTTTATCCATTCATCAGCTGATGGACATTGGGCTGTTTTCATAATTAGACTATTGTTGATAATGCTGCTATCAACATCGGGGTGCATGTGTCCCTTTGAATCAGTATTTTTCTAAACTTCAGGTAAATACCTAGTAGTGCAATTGCTGGATCATAGGGTAGTTCTATTTTTAACTTTTTTGCAGAACCTCCATACCGTTTTCCAGAGTGGCTGCCCCAGTATGCATTATTCCCACCAACAGTGTAAGAGGGTTTCCCTTTCTCCACACCCTCACCAACATCTTTTTTCCTGTGTTGTTAATTTTTGCCATTCTGACAGGTGTATTTCATTGTAGTTTTGATTTGTATTTCCCTGATGATGAGTGATATTGAGCATTTTTTCACATGACTGTCCATCCAGATGTCTTCTTTGGAAAAATGCCTATTTAGGTCTTCTGCTCATTTCTTAATTGGATTATTTATTTTTGGGGTATTGCGTTTGTTAAGTTCTTTATAGATTTTGGATACTAACATTTTATCAGATACGTCATTTGCAAACATCTTCTCCCATTCTGAAAGTTGCCTTTTAGTTTTGTTGACTGTTTCCTATGCTGTGCAGAAGTTTCTGATCTTGATGAAAGTTCATTTTTGCTTTTATATTCCTTGCCTCTGGAGATGTATCTAGAAAGAAGTTGCTGCTGATGTCAAAGTGGTGAAAACAACATACTCTTAAAAAAACCAATGTGTCAAAGAAGATATCATAAGGGAGATTAGAGAAAATGATCTGACACAAGTGAAAATGAGAAAAACAACCGAACTTATGGGATTCAGTGAAAGCAGTACTCAGAAAAATTTGTTATAAATGCCTGCATTTTCTCTTAAAAAAGAGAAAGATCTTAAATCAATAACCAGGCTGACACACTAAGGAAGTAGAAAAAGAAGAGCAAACTAAGCCCAGAGCTACAGTAAAGAAGCAATACAGATTAGAGTGCAGATAAAATATAATTAATAGTGAAAGTAGCAAAGATCAACAAAATTGACAAAACTTTTACTAGACTAAGCGGGAAAAAAGAGAAGACAAATAAATCAGAAATGAAAGTGGGGATATAACAACCACTGACTTTCTACAAATAAAAATAAAAGGAAAGACCACAGGGGCTTCTGGGTGGCTCAGTCAGTTGAGTATCTGACTCTCAATTTTGGCTGGGGTCATGATCTCTGGGTTGTGGGAACAACCCTGCATCGGGCTCCACACTCAAGCAGGAGGGGTCTGTTGAGATTCTCCTTCTTATTCTCATTTCTCTCTCTCTCTCTCCCTCTGTCTCTCCCACCACTTGCATTCTCTCTCCCTAAAAAAAATAAATCTTTAAAAGAAAAAACTACAATCTCACATCAATATATTAGATAGCCTAGATTCAATGACAAGTTCCTAGAAACACACAAACTACCAAAACTTATTTGAAAAAGAGAACCTGAACAAACCTACAAGAAATTTAATCAATAATCAAAAATGTCCCAATAAAGAAAAAAAAAATCCAAAACAACACTGTTTCATAGTTGAATTCTACCAAACATATGGTTTGGTAGTTTAATTCCAAGCCTTCTCAAACTCTTCCAAAAAATAGAAGGAACAAAAATTCATTCCACGAGGCCAGAATTAATCTGACACCAAATCCAGATCAAGACCACACACACACACACACACACACACACACACACACACACACACACTACCTCCAGATACAAAAATTTTCAAGAAAATACTAGAAAGTTGAATGTAGCAGCATATTTAAAGGATTATATACTATGATCAAGTGGAATTTATTCCAATGTGGGTCATCATATGAAAATCAGTTAGTATATCATATTACCAGAATTAGGAGGAAGACCCATGTGATTATTCTCATTAACACAGAAAAGTGTTTGACAAAATTCAGTACCCTTTCATGATAAAAATACTCAGTCAACAATAGAGGATTAACAAGGAATAGAGAATTTCCGCAACATAAAAAACCCACAGTCAATGTCATACTCACTAGTGAAAGACTGAAAGCTTTCCTGCTATGATCAAGAACAAGACTAGGACTCCGTCTCACAACTTCTATTCAACACAGTATTACAAATTCCAGTCAGAGCAATTAGGCAAGTAAATGAAACAAAAGGCATCCTCACTAGAAACACAGTCAATGCAATCATTACCAAAACCCCAACTACCAAATTGGTACCAAATCATTACCAAAACCTATAACACTACCATGGAAAAACCCACTTTAAAATTCATACGGAAATCTCATGTGATTTCAAATATCCAAAACAATCCTGGAAAAGCAGAAAGCTGAAAGATTCATACTTTCTGATTTCAAATGCTACTACAAATCTATTGCAATCAAAACAGTATATAATACTGTTAAGACAGTATTATAGCTCAATGGTATATCATAGACCAGAAATAAAGCCTCACATACATGGTCAAATGATTTGAGAAGGGTGCAAGACCACTTAATAAAAGAGGAGTTTTTTCAACAAATGATAGTGTAGGAAAACTGGATATCCACATGCAAAAGAATGAAGACAGACTCTACCTAACACCGTATACAAAAATTCAATCAAAACAATGGAAGGCAATGACTCAAACATTTATTTGTACACCAGTAACCAGAAAAGCATTATTCACGATAGTTAAAAGGTAAAAGCATTCCAAGTGTCTGTCAATATGTGAACCAATTTTTAAAAAATGTGGTATATATGCACAGTGAAATATTATTCACCCTTAAAACAGAATAAAATTCTGCTATGTGCTATAACATGGATGAACCTTGAAGACAAGCTAAGTGAAATACATCAACCACAAAAAAATAAATATTGTAGGATTCCACTTATTTGAGGTAACCACAACAAACTCATAGATACAGAAAGTAGAATAGTGGCTACTGTGGGCTGGAGTTAAAGGAGAATGGAGAGTTACTGTTTAATGTGTGAAGAAATCTAGTTTGGGCTGATACAAAAGATGGATGGTAGTAATGGCTACACAATAAGGTGAAGGTGCTTAATGCCATGAGCTATATGTTAAAAATGTTAAAATGGTAAATTTTATATTATATATACTTTACCACAATAAAAAGATAATTTTTCTTAAAGTTTGTTTTTATTTTTATTTTTGTAAAAGGTTTTTTATTTATTTGATACAGAGAGAGAGAGCACAAGTAGGCAGAGCAGGTAGGAGAGGGAGAAGCAGGCTACCTGCTAGGAGCCCAATGTGGGGCTCGATCCCAGGACCCACGGATCATGACCTGAGCGGAAGACAGTTGCTCAATCGACTGAGCCACCCATGCACCCCTAAAGTTTATGTTTTTAAAACATGACCCCAACAGAATACTGAGAAAGTCTCAACTCCTATGACCCTGAAACTTGCTAGACCCTAAATTTTTTATCTATGAAGCCTACACTGGTAATTTCTCCATGAGAATGTACAACTCTAAAAGAAAGGACATTAGACTTAATTAATCCACAGAACCTGGAATAGCATATATGTGCTTACAAACAACAAATTTTGTTTTTAAATAGATGGAAAACTTACCACATGAGCTCACAGTTACTCCTGTTATCATCTTATGTTGTTTCCCACCGGCTATAGGTGGATTACGTACAGTATCTTATCTCAAATGAGATCATGAATGGCAAAGTGTTTTGCAAATTACATTATTATATTTAACACAGTATTATTAATGTATCTGTTATACGTAATAAATGTTACCATTTTATTTTCTCCTAAATTTAACTGCCAAGAATGTTAATTCCCTACATCTCTACTTTGTATAATACTGCATAGTATTACTTAAATGGCACATGGTATTCCAAAAGATCTAAGGCTTTGGAGTCAGACAGATTTGAATCCTCACACTGTCATCTGCTAGCAGTGTGACCTGTAGCAGGTTATTTAGGTCTTTTCATTTCTTTTCTCTTCTTTCTTTAATCTTACACCTGTCATTTCTTCAATTCTATTTTAAATGAGTAAAAAAGTAATTTTACAATCTTAATATTCTGTGCCTCTAAATTAAGAGTAAATAAGATCAGGAAGCTCATGGAAATTCTGCCAAAACCAAGCTATTTTGTACCCTGCTCCCACACCACCAAGTAACAGATGGTGAAGATTAATTGCCACTGTAACTTAAAGACATGTAAGTGGTAAAATACCAAAAGAACTATTATTTGGAAAAGGTAAGCAATTCTGCCAAAGAAAATTGGAGAGTCAAAATTAAAAAAAAAATCATAACTGTTATATAATTTTTAAAAGCTTAGCAGGTCAGAAAGGTCAGTTCACAGTAAAAGTATTCTTGGTATTTTAGGGGTGGGAAGTGAAGAAAGGGTAGGAAGAGGGAAGGGGAAGAAGAGAACAATAAGTTCTACAGACTTCAATTTCTTTCTTTCTTTCTTTAACAATAACCACAAAATAGGAGCTATTAGATTAGGAAAAGATATCAAAATGCTTATAAGTCTGTTAAATCTAAGTATACTACAGTAAAAATCATAGATAATATAGATTTTAAAAAGATATAGAAATATCAATAATACTAATAAAATCACCTCATTATAGAAATTTTTTTTTGGAAATTTTATTTATTTATTTGTCAGAGAGAATGAGAACACAAGCAAGGGGAGCATCAGGAAGAGGGAGAAGCAGGCTCCCCATGGAGCAAGGAGCCTGAGGCGGGACTCGATCCTAGGCCTCTGGGATCATGACCCGAGCCAAAGGCAGATGCTTAACCGACTGAGCCACCTAGGCAACCCTAGAAATTTTTAATAGAAAGTATGATTTAAATCAATAAAGTAATTCACTTTACATGTTTTTAAATTAATATAAAATTACATTAAATAGATATAACAATATCATAAAATGCCATTGATCTGGACTCCCAATTCCACTGGACTATGAGCTCCACAAGGTAAAGAACTTTTGTTGGTGTGATCACTGATGTTTTCCTAGTGCTTGAAATGAACAGCACTCACCATACATATCAGGTGTTCATTATTTGTTGACTAGGTTACCTCCTCTCCTAATTAATACCAGCTTTTCAATACACAAAAGGAAGTATGTCCTCCCTACTTTTTTGAGCAATTTACTCTGTGGTTATTCTATAGTTATTTATACTTTATTCCACTTTGAGAACGAATTTAAACCAATAAAAAAGATACTTTGTATTTTCTTCAGTAGCATTTTAAATTTTCTCCAGATTATAAATTTTGTCTGTTTTCAGCTTTCTTCAACTTCTAAGAGCACAGCGTGGAAAAAAAATAAACCCACAAAGTTTTTCAATGCAACCATTCATCATCTCACTATATTCATCTCTGTCTTTTCAACAGTTTCTCATGGAGCAGGAGGACAACAATCATGTCACATTTACTTATAGGGAAGTTCTCCATTTCACAGTGTATAACTGCTAATAAATTCTCTCGAGGTCAAGCTGCTCCAATAACTTTCCCAGATAGCAGATCATTCAACGTCATTCTTAGTAGTAGTGTAATTTCTTAATTTCCCCAAGAATTTATTCCCCCTTTTCCCTTCCAGTCAATTGTATAGCTTGTATACAGTTGTATGTGCTGTACCTGAAGACAGTATAACTATTTCTTTAAAAATATATAACTAGGATACTTCCCTAAAATTGGCAAAACTATGATCTGTTTCTTTAAAATTAACAAGATTCTTTCCCCCTGAACTTTCCCTCACAGTCTCAACTAGATAGACAGTCCTTAAGACAAATACTACCTACTTAATTTGTAACTGTTTCTAAAACCACACAGCTGAATTCATTCCCATTATTAAGGTTTACTGCTGTTCCTCCCGCAGGAAGTTAGGAGCTGGTATACACTATCCTTTCTGGGAATACAAAGAAAAAAATCTCGAGACTTCAACAGGAGAAAGATGAATTCTTGGCCTTCCAAATCCACAAATATGTTGGGAACATTTGGTACCATTATAATTTTGATTCAGCTATGTTGAACGTTTTCTGTGAATCACCTCATTATTTTAACTTTTTGAAATAGAGAAATGTTCTAAACTGACTGAAAATAACTTCTTGCATACTACATATTTTCATGTCTGAATTGCAAACTGCAAGTCTGATGGAATCAAGTATACCTTAATTTCCTGTATCTTCATAATTTAATTCTGGTATTTATCAATAATAGAATCGCATATTTTATATTTTAAGTCTAGTAAAAACAAGATAATAACTTTTCTCTTCACAGGAAATATATTTTAATTTAATATTTAATTTAATATTCTTTAATAAGGGGTAACCCTTATTTATTGACTTTCTTCACATTGAGAAATCAAAATATAAGACAAAGACAATTCAACAAAGATCAAATATCAAATTATGACTGCCCAGACATTCCATCTCGTGTATATGGTCATTCATCTTGGTCTCTCAAATGAGATATCAGAGAAGTAGCAGTACAATTTTCCCAATATTATCAAGTATTCTCTCTTTAGAGTAGGATAATGCCCATAACCACATCTGTGTACTTTAGATTTTCATCAAATATACACATGTATTAGCAAGGCAGTTTCAAAAGACTGTATTTACTACTACTTTCAAATATCTACTGTAATATGCAAAAAAAATAACTTACTGTCTCTGAGTGTCTCCCACGCCCATTGGTCATTTTTGAAGAAGAGATGTCGTTTGATTTCTTCTACACCATTTCGCCCTAATCTCACCTCTCTGAATAGAGGGGAGAAAGTTATTAATTGTTGAAGATATTATTATTATAACCTATCCAGATATATTTGTGGGCACAATGCTAAATCTGTGCATAATGATAAAAGCAGTTCTATGTCACCTTGAAATTTTATTGGTTTTCAGTATAATTTTCAACTTAAATAAAAAAAAAACTGAAGAATACTGAAGAAATTTAAAAATATATATATGAAAAAGAGACTTGTTGATACTCCATGACTTTTCTATTGACAAAGAAAATCCCAATAATCAATCACTTTGCTTCATTAGCATAATGAATAAAACAGTGAATTTTCTTGACAGCTCTTAAACATTGTGGTAGTTACACATTTTTTGCAACCAACAACTTTACTTCACACCAAAAGCTAACAAAAACTCAGAAAGACACCTTAAACTTAAAATCTCCACTTCACATGCTACTATAAATATTTCTGATCTATCAGACACCAATGACAACTAATTCTTGACATTACCACAAAACTGAGAGTTTTAATGGGATTCCCGGCCTCTTAGGTGAACATATAGATAAAATGTTCAAAAATGTGCCTTTAGTAGATTTGGAAAGGGGAACTTAGCAACTTCTGTTTTCTACCTTAGTGCTTATAATTAACAAAAATACCCTGAATTCCAAATTTTTTCATGAGTTAAAAGATAAACTGCTTTTGATAGAATGTTACACCTTCTGAAAACGATTTCACTGACTTTCCTAGGCTGGATCAGGGAACCTCTTCATGGTTCTATGACAGACAGACAGTACTTAACTCAGAGTACTTGACTCTCTGTACAATAAACATCTCATTCACTTGTCTGTTTACCTCAAAGGATTATGAGGTAGTGGAGAACAGAGGCTGTGTTTAATTTCTATATTCCTAGCACCTAACACACAGCAAAGTACTTATATTTTATAACGCACATATATTAAAATGTAAAAATATGAAAGAGTGTACATTTCAGGCTCTAAAGGACCATATGAAGAGCAGTACATTTAATATTAAAGTGAATCCAAAATTGAAACATATCTAAAAGTACTAGGGCTCCCTAATGTTTAAATTAACAATAAACATAAATATTAAACATAATTTTAGTAAGTCATGTGGTTCATGTTTAAATTTAAAAAATAAACCATAAGGATATATACAATATACTGTTTTTGTTTCTAAAACACATATATGCATATACATTTATAAAAATGCTTACTGAATCTGAAAGACATCATACCAATGACCATCTCTAGAGGGAAGGAGGTAGGAAATACATACATCTTTATAACTTTGCACTATTTACTTAATTTCAACAAACACATAATTGTATATAATTAAATCTTTTTTCCAGCTCTATTGAGGTATAACTGACAAAATCTAAAGATATATAAAGTGTAAAAAGTGATGTTTTGACATATGTACATATTGTGAAAGGATTCTCCCACTGAGAATTAACACATCTATCACCTCATCTATTTACCTTTCTTTTTGGTAAGAACATTTAAATTCCACTCTCTTAGCAAATTTCAATTACACAATACTGAATCATTTTAAATGGCATCAATTAGAAGATGGATCATTTTTCCATCACTAGGGAAAAATATTCTTAATTAACACATGACACTGTAAGATGCACTCTAATTTCAGAGATGTTACATGTTAAAAAACCCTCAGGCTCAAGAAAATATAATTTTTATACTTAACCAAGGTAAAATTTTAACAATGAATTTTAAAAAATCATCTGGTCTAGCCATTAGAAAAGATTATTATCCCAATTTCTTAGGTAAGGCAAGTGATTTGAGATCCAAAAGGGCATCCAGTATATCACAAAATGCTATATTTCACTATCATTAATGATTTGGGGAATGGTAATATTTTTATTCCAATAGTTCAAATACAGGAGCTGAGATACAGACCTCAAATACCGAGCAGCAAAATGAGAATTTCCTTAGAATAAATTAGAGTTATATAATTATAATTATATATTACTCTAATAAATTGGACTAAATAAATTATTTACCTGTCAGTAAGGAAGGCACAAATAAGATTTTTTGCTTCTTTTGATATATCATTATCATCAGGGAAAGTAAGTGAATTTTTATGGTTCATAATCTTACTGTAAGTTCCAACCAGAGAATCTGCATAAAAAGGTGTATCACCTGAAGAAATTGATAAGGAAGACAAAAGCAAATAAGATACATTAAAAAAAAATAGTTTCAGAGGAAAAGAGTCAATGTCACATGTTTAAAGATTACTACATATGCATTAAAGACATATACTTAATATTTAAAAAAGAAACAACATCACAAAGTTGCTTAAAGCTTCTAAATAGCTTTTAAAAACACACAAAGCAGGTTTCAATCAGTTTGTTTTTTACAAACAAAATTAACTTTGCTTAATGCTATAAATACCTTAATAGAAGAGGCCAAATGGCTAAGTTGGGGGATGAACAACTATGTTAGAGGTATACAAAATTCTCCTTTACTTACCTACAAGCATTTCATATAAAAATACTCCAACTGACCACCAGTCACATTCTCGTCCATAATAGCCATCACCACCTTGAGATTTTAACACTTCAGGGGAAATGTAATCAGGTGTTCCAACTGCTGTATCACATCGTACCATACCTTCCTAAAAAAGAGTAGTAGGTCAACTTCTGAACTAGAATACAAATATAAATTCTGAATTATTTAAAAGGACTTTCCTAGTAAAATCTGTAGTCTTTGGGCTATAAAATATACCAAAACCCAATGCAAACTGACAAATATGAACAAATAGTCTAATCACATATACATATTATATACACAATATATTCAAAATATGTGTGTGTCTGTGGATACATCAGTGATTTTTACTTTGTAATATTACTCATTAGAAAGACACACTGCCACCCAGTTGTGCCAATATAATGACCTCATCATAACTGCAGAGAACAAGTATATAAGCCAATGCAAACAGATTGAGGACTGATAGAATGAATCATTTGATAATATTAATATGTAATACTGATTAAATTTTTTTAACTAAAATAGCCATTCAATCTAACCATGTTTGAAACCGTTAAGAAAACATATAAGAATTAACTGTACAAATATAAAATGCAGAAGTATGTATAATGGAAAAGGGTGTAATAGTACTGAGCACACTGAATGTGCAATAAATTTTAACAATTTAACTTAATATGCAATTTAACACTCCAAAAAAAAATCCCCAAAACTAAATGTAAAGCTATACATATTACTTATTTTAGTTGGTATTAATGCAACAGAATTATAATTAAATGTTTACATAGAAGTTCTCATGTAGTGTTTTCTTCTAAGCGATAATTTTCCTTTTAAAACAATAAATACAACTTTTTGGCTATTGTTCTGTGGTAAGTATATAAGAATACTTATATACTTATACCAAGAATATAAACTGTTTCAACTGAACCAAGTAGCATACTTGCCACTTCAGCTATAAATACGTTATTTATTTTGTAAATAATGAGGACAGATGGTATCTCTTAAGATTGACTCCCAAAATAAGCAATAAGATCTTCAACATGTTAACAGAATGCTAAGTAAAACATTAAAAAATACACTTATCACTGAAATCCAGTTTTTATGAAAAGTCTAATTTTAACATGGGTCTTAGTATTTAGTGACTACTTCCATTCCTACTTACCAGCAGTACTGTATATTACAGAGTTGTTATAAAGGGTTTAATAAATATGGCAATCAACACTTAAGTAGAGCGGAAAATATAAATCACTTACAAGTTACTAATTAAACATTGAAATCCTGGCATCTACTTCAACAAATAAGATAGGTCATATGAATTCTGTACAAGTCTAGCTATGGTTAGTAAATTCTTACAGCATTTTCTAAAAAGCAGCTATCTTGAATTAGCAAAATTATTTAACCTTATTCATCTTCATACAAGTACCAAAATCTGCTAACTTCAAATGTCCAGACTTATCCAGCAGCATGTTATCAGGTTTCACATCTCTGAGGAAGGAAAAAAACAGAGTGTTTCTAAAACCGGACACTGATAAAAATTATATGAGGCAGTTTTTTTAGGCCCTGTCTCCCCACTCATTGTAGATAAGGCCATTTTTGATCCATATGTGCTCACTCAGTCCACATCTATAAATTGAATTTCAGCAGGGAAACTCCTTTATATGTTAATGCCTCAGAGAAAGGCATTTAATATTTCCTTTTCTTTTAAAAAGAGTTTGATTCTTCCAAGAAGCAAAGCAAATCATTTGAGAGAGAATAACCATAAAAAACATAACACTCAGACATAAAAAATAACTGAAACACACTTTTCAACTTAAGTACATAAATAACCCCAGGAAAGGGTCTAAATCACTTTCATTTTTGCATCCTCGGCACTTAGCACAGCAACTGCACTGGATTCAAGTGATGTTCATAAAACAAATGAAACTGTTCTTCTATCAAATAAATATGATCTATTCATTAATTAAAAGCAACTGATTTGTATATTAAAAATTTTGCATATAAAACTAGCCAAAAGTAAATTAATTTGTATACAAAAAAATTAAAAGTGTTTAACTCTGACACATACCTCAGAAAACCAGCTTATAATTTTTATTTTTCAGAACACCAAATAAAAGTACATAATCTGATTAAGGGAAATTAAAGAATACATATCAACATTAAACTGAAATTATTAAACTATGAATTTCAAAGTTTTAAATTCTGAAATACCACTTATCTCACATGAAGTAGAATAGGTGGATCTTGAGTAAGAATTGTCAATCAAATAAAGTTTAGTACTTTTCAGCTTCCCTCACCCTCCAACAAATGAAAAAATTGAAAGCATTTTTATCTTTACCTATGAATGAAACCCATGGAATGGATTGCATCCAATGCAAGAACTACTTCTGCAGTATAGAATCGTGCCCATTTTTCAGGCACATCATAGTTGCTCATTAAGTTTACAAGATCTCCACCAGGCATGTACTCCATCACCATGTAGAGATAACGATCATCTTGGAATGCATAAAAAAGCTATACAGATACAAAAAAAATCATTAAGATTAAACAAAACTATTTCATTTAAAAAAATGACAAAAATACTAATGTTAAGATTTAATTAAAATAATCAAACTGCAGTAGCTATAGTACTCTTAAAAAAACAAAACACACCAACATAAATATCCCAAAGTCCCCTGCATATCCAAAGGAACTGTGGTTATTTCTGAGGAGTTAGATGGAAATTTTTTTCTCTATACATTGCTACGCTGATTCAATTTTTTACAGTGAGAATCTTCATTTTTTAATTTCTTAAAAAGATTTTATTTATTTATTTGACAGAGAGAAAGAGATCACAAGTGGGCAGAGAGGCAGGCAGAGGGAGAGGGGGAAGCAGGTTCCTTGCTGAGCAGAGAGCCCGATGCGGGGCTCGATCCCAGGACCCTGAGATCATGACCTGGGCCGAAGGCAGAGGCTTAACCCACTGAGTCACCCAGGCACCCCTACAGTGAGAATTTTTAAAATCAACAAAGAATATATAAGTCTCCTAAGCAAAGAAATACTATGACTCTGATATAACATGTGCTTCTGGGAGGTTTGCTGTTAATTATATCTATACCACAATTCTCAAGAAGTCTGAAAAACTGGACTACAGGCTCAGCTGTACATTAACCATGTGACTGGGCAATTTATTTAACCTCCCTAAATCCCTGTCACTATAATCCCTTCCAGAAAAATGTAAGGGACTGTACCTTGTTTGACTTTTATATCTGACACTTGGTCAGAATCTGGACCTAGTAGTGGCGGTTTCCAAATGCAAAATGTCTAATCAATAGAAATATAAATTAATCTATAAATGGAGATATACCAATAGGGATTAACTGCCTTTCAGAGTTGTTAAAAAGATTAGTGAATGTAGAAAGCACTCGGTGTAACTGATGCTCAGTAAGTAATAGTCAATGGGAGAAGAAGCAGTAAAACAACTAACAGAAAGACCAGTAGCTAGAGTCAAGCAGGAAGAGTGAAATCCATTGATAGGAAATTGGCAAGAATACCAGAAATAAATGTATTTATTATGTGACCTGGGTTGAAGTTAAAAAAAAAAAAGCAAATTTACAGAAGAGTATTTTAAATAAACATGAGAAGATCAGAATCAAACTAAAATAAAATAGAGCCCTAGAGAAAATGATACTTTATTTAAACAGACATGTGTCTTAAAATCTTTTTGTTTCATATTTTCAATCATGCTTAATGCTTTTAGTTACAGATTTAGTTATTTTAAAAAGGTATTTTAAGGACAGATAAGAAACTAAGTCGCATCTCATGGCTAGCCCAAAGTATACAATTTATCATTTGGGCACCACAATTAAAGAAACAATGTTGATTTGGTGTTAGTTTTCTTGACAATGTGTCAAGAAAAACAAAGCTTCAAGTACTAAGTTGTAAATCTACAGAACCCTGAAGACTTTCTGTATCACTGGTTCTCAACCAGAGGAAATAATTGTCTCCTGACCACCCACCCCCCTCCCAAAACCAGGTAAACATTCAACTATGTCTAATAGTTGAATTAACATATTATTTAACATAATATATTAAATAATTTTGTAATTACCAAATAAATTCTGTATTACTGTTCTAAAAAACAAAGGTTCTCCAATATGTTTAGTTACAAACTATTATAGCAGTAATAAAACAGTAGCAAAATCATACCTGGACAACCCAAGGGCTGTTAGCAAAAGCCATGATGTCTCTTTCTTCCCAGAAAAAAGCAGAATCAGATCTCTTAATCATTTCAAATTTACTGAGAAGCTTCATAGCATATACCTTCCTGGTAGATTTATGTCTTACCTTTAAAATTGCAAACAGAAAATAATGAACCTTTTGCCCAGCGTTTACCAGAACAACTTACCAAATGATTTTAACACCTTGTTAAATTATATAAGATTACTGTTCTAGCTACTTTTTTTTATCTCTTCTGGTGAGTTATCCCAATTAGATAAGGTCAAGGCTTCAGTTACCAGAAGGCAAATAATGTTAGAAAAAATCTTTATTCCCTATATAATAGCACACTCCCCCTTCTCCATCCTGTTATGCATGCTGCTTTCTATTTACAAAACTTAGGATTCCACAACATTTTAGAAGTCTAATATTATGAGTAAAGATATTTTTTTCTGACACTTGAAACCTCTTCTCTACCCATGGATGCTTGGGGAAAATATTTCATACTACTGCTGAATTTGACTCTAGGTTTTCACATCCTTTGGCAAGACTGTCTAGAGCAATTCAAGGCAATAATTTTATAAAAAACAGTATCGTCCCAAATAATGTATTTGTTAAACACACAAATGGATTTTTAATTTTGTTTTTTTATCTCATTAAAATAACCTACCAATTGAACTTCTCCAAATGCACCTCTACCAATCACCTTCACGACTTCATAATCTTCAGCTTTCATTCGTAAATCTCTAATTTTATTTATTGTGTCTTTATCTGTATGAAAAGAAAAGTGTGATTTTAAATCATTGAAGCATTAAAACACTGTTCATTTTACATTCAAGTTCTTAAAAAACAAAAAAAAATTAAGAATTACTTTATAGTAAACAATTATAAAAGAGAAATGTTCAATGTATTAAGAATTGTTCTAAATAAATTCTGGGATGACTTCACTCTAGCTAATAAAATATTTTTTAATAAAATATTTTCATTAAAATCTAATTTGATAGATATTTCAGAAAATAAATACACTACTACTAACACACATGGAGGACAATCAGTTAAGTACAGAGCAAATCTAAACCGAAGGATCATGGGTATATATTTTAGATTAGTGAAATAAAATTTTCTTTTTATCAAGTCAGTTTTGATAATCTCTCCAAGAATATATACATAATTGAAGATATCCAATGTTAAAAAAAAAAAATATTTGTATCAATACATTTCTCTATTTGAACCTAGATTTTAAGTTAAAACACATAGTGGGAATCACTGCAATTATTTATATAAACCTGTCACGCTACAAACTACAATAATTTACAAATCCCCACTGGAAAGATATTCTAATTCCTAATTTGGTCATAGATTAAAATAGGGCTATTTTAATCCACATGGGTCAACACTGGCATGAGATTACATGGAAAAGCTTCACATTTCAGAATGTACAAAATACAGAACGGCTATTAAACTTGTTCTAGTTGTTAATAAAAACTTTATATTATATTCTTGTTTTTCTTTTTAAAAGCACATTTAAACTCAAGTGTTTGTGTACTTTATGACCAATAAACACATCCAAAAGAAAGCAAATTTTTACACAAAGGTAACATAAGTACACTTAACTTCAGATTACATATCAATTGCATGACACATAAGAAAGACAGAAATAATCAATATACTGCACAATTATTTGTGTCTACCATGTAGGTTCTATAGAATCACTGTAGATTATATATAAAGATAACTTTAAAACATAGTTCCTCCTCTTAAGGAGTTCAAACTCTAGCAAATGAAACAGAAACAAAAAATGAAAAAGAGAGTATTAAAAAAAAAAGCTCTAAGGAGGATAAGCACAGAGTTTGTAGAACACTAAGACACTTAACCCAAACCTGCCCTAGGAAGGAGGTGGCTAGAAAAGGCTTTCTGAAAATGATTAACACCTGAAACAAGTCTAAAATGAAGCACAGCAGTTAGCCAGGTGGGGAAAAGAAAACGGAATACTTAGGCAAATGGGCAATATAAGCAAAGGCACAGAGGAACCACATACTTCTAAGCTCTGTGCTACTAAAGTATCAAGTTTGTGATAAGGGTTCAAAGGAGACACTGGAGAGACCCAAACTGGTTAAGAAGCTTAAACTTTACCTGTAGGCCAATAGTTACAGAACTATTATTTAATCATTAAAAAAAAATATTTTTTCACAATAAAATTTAAAGCAACTCAATTTTATAGAAAAGAAAGTGCTCTGCTTCAGGAGGGTAATGGTGCAGTGGTCAAGATATCAGAGAGGGGCTGGAGTTTCATCTACTTTATACTCTTCCATGAAGCAGCCCCTGAGAGTCCTGTGGGATCTGCTGGGAACTGAGAAGCACCATGAAGAGAAATAAGGCAGATAACCAACAGTCAAATTTACATTTCAGCTAAAGCACTCTGGGAAACATGTAAAAAGATGAACTCAGTAAGGACAAGACTGGGGGTAGGAAGAATTTTAGGAGTACTGTAAATTTTCAGATGAGAATTTAAAAAGTCCTGAACCAGGATGTGTTATATAATAGCCTGTGAGGTTGAGAAAGGATCCCTAGCTCTGGTTATATGAGGTTTAGAGCCATAAATAGGCTGAAAATTCTGTTGTTTGAGCTCAGAAAATATATCTGCTGCAAATTTATGTGGGAATGATGATCTTGCTTCCTGTTTTAATTTCTAACAGCACAGGAAGTGTATAAAGCAGCTTGATATGGAATTCAAACAACATCAGTTGTCAGAATGACTTTAGTGTTGTTTTGCCTTTTAGTTTTAGGTTGTATTCATAAAGAAACATTATCAAGAACTAACTTCCAAAGTCTATCAGTATTTAATGAAACTCAGTTAACAGTTGGGAGTGGCTCTAAAAATCTTCAACTTGGGTCTCTATCTTAGCTCATGCTTCCATACAAAATACCACAGACTGAGTGGTTTAAACAATATTCATTCATTTTTTTCACAGTTATAGAGCCTGTAAGCCCAAGATCAGGGGACCAGCGTGTTTGATTCTGGTTAGGCCTCTCTTCTTGGCTTCTTGGCAGCTGCCATCTCTGCGTATTCACTTGACCTCTTCCTACTGTAGAACAAGGTAAGGACACTGATCCTATCTTTTCAGAACCCCACCCTTAACCTCATTTAACCTTAATTGCCTCCTTACTGATCCTATCTTCAAATACTGTCATTGGGGGCTAAGGCTTCAACATATAAATGGGAAGTGCAGGGGACAACACACAATTTAGTCCATAGCAGTCCTAAAACAAAACAAAACAAAACAAAACAAAACACCCACACACAACTAAACAGCACCACTAAGACATCGACTTACTCTATACTAAAATAAATTGGATGTTCAGTTCCAGTTTCTGACAAAAATTTACAGAACTGATGATGTAAGTCCATGAGAGTGAATGATGTGTGTACTACCAACACTGTGGTTCAATAACACATGATAGATTCAAATATTTTCCACAAAATACCTGCTGATGTATAATACAAAATAACTATAGGCTTTGCTTTGTGCTTTCATAAGCTTTGTCAGTTTGTCCAACTAAGCCTTTTTCTGTACATACATAATTTTAACTACTATCACTTGTAACACACCTCAGCAGACTCCTCTTTAAGCTGTACTTAGATTTTCTCAACTTCTTTAAAAATATTCTTGCCTGTGCTTGTTCCATGAAGACTACACATAGGATAATTCTTCAGTTACTTCAAACTCAGCACTGACTCCTCAAATAAACAAGAATCAAGGAAAACCACTCAAAGTTGTTTGTCTTATTTTTTAATTGACTTGATGTTGCTCTCGATGACTTCAGTTTTTTGAGCAAGTGTTCTTGCCAAAAAGCTAACAGTCTTGAGGCATCTGGGTGGCTCAGTGGGTTAAGTCTCTGCCTTCGGCTCAGCTCATGATCTCAGGGTCCTGGGATCGAGACCAGCATCGGGCTCTCTGCTCGGTGGGGAGCCTGCTTCCCCCTCTCTCTCTGCCTGCCTCTGCCTACTTGTGATCTCTCTCTCTGTCAAATAAATAAATAAAATCTTGAAAAAAAAAAAAGGCAGTATGTGCTTCAAAAACCTAACAGTCTTAAGGAAATTGTTCTTTCTACACATTTTTTTTTTCCTGCCGCAAACACTCACCATTAATGAATGGCTCTCCCTGTTTGGCTAATAAGCCACTCATAAACTAATGTAAGGTCGCATCCTCATTTCTTTTTCATTTTTATGAAGAAAATTCTGTGATGAGATATTATTCCATTTCAACTTTTCCTTTTTTTAATGGAAAACTCATTCTTTCTATGAGTTGAGACTATGATAAGGATTCATCCTGGTAACATCAATATATTTTTTTAGCACAGGTGCAGTGTCACTGCAAAACTAACCCTTCCTAAAATCTGCCAGCTTTTATCTTCATGTTACTAGGTTATATTTCTCACTACCTCTCATTATTGCTGTAATCTACTGACTCTCAGATGATGACATTTCATTGTCAGACAATTTTAGTTGCTGGTTTACTGACCTCTCCACTATTCACCTGTTTTAATTCTTAGGTTTTTTATTATATCCACAGGGAATACTTTTAATAACCTGGCCTCTTAATACCTTTAACTTCTCTTCTTCAATGATCTCATCCTGTACCTTATCTTAGCTACTCATTTCCATGGTCACATATTAGATCTTGTATTATCAATAATTATAATCCTCCCATAATTTCAATTTCAAATCTTACACCCTTTAAGCACTTCTTACCAGCTTTCCTGTTTACTCCCTCTATACCTCAACTCCAACAATCCCCAACCCCACGAAGACCTCCAATCCACTGATCCTATCCCATCTTACTACAGTTCACTGCACTGATTGCTTTTTCTTACCACTCGATTAAATTACACAATCATTACAAACACTCTCTTGCATACACCTTGGCTCTCTTCGGCTTCATTATACTTAGTTTGGCAAAATCATAATTCTAGTTAAATCTAAGTCTTCAGCTAACTCTGTCAGCACCTATGTAGTTAAATAAGTCTGGATAATAATACATAAAATCTGTAGTTAAATAAGTCTGGATAAATACATAAAATCATGTTGACTGATCCCACTTTAAGTTCCCAATCACAAACCTAAAGCTGGCCCGTAATTCTGCTTGGCATCATATTTCACTAGTCTGTTCACTCTCCACTCTGCTAGAAACCATATTTTACAATTTCTTCCCTCTTCTCAAATCTTGCACAGCTTTTCCACTGATCCTCATTCATAGCTAAGACGTTTTTGGCTACCACCCTAAATCAAATAAAATAATCAGAAGAAAACTGCCACAGATTTACCACCACATACACATATATATATTTAACTGCCAGCATGTACAGGTATATATTTGGTAACATAGGAGAATACTGCTATTTTATACCAATCTTTCCACCACTGGTATCACATCTTTTTTCACTAGTTCAAGGATATGGCTCCAGTAATACTACCCTCTTTCTCTTACATTAAGTTTCCTCTTTCTTTTTTTTTTTTATTAACATATAACGTTTTAAGTTTCCCCTTTTCTAACCAGAACCTATCATGCTTATTTTCACTCTCATCTTAAACAAATCTCTTCATCCCCTTTCTCTCACAAGCTTCTTCTGATCCATTACTCAACTTCACTACAGCAAAAGCGCTCAAATGTTGTCAATCCTCTCAGTTTCTAACTCTTTCTTCATATTTGCTTTTTAAATCCATTTAGGAGAGATCTGGCCACTACCTTTCTATCACAGCTGCTTGTCAAAGTCACAAATTATGACCATGTTGCTAAATCCAATGACTAATTCTCAGTTTCCATCTTGACATACTAGAAACTTTTGACAGTTTGGTCCCTCTCTGCTGGTATAGTTTCTTTACTTGACTTCCACATTCTTCCAATGATGCTAAGAATATTTTTTCAACGTCAATAGTTACTTCTCAGTTGCCTTTGCTGGCTCCTCCTCCTCTCCCAGAGTTCTTAACACTGAGCATCAAGTCTTAATCTTTCGCAGTGTTTTCTTCTCAGTTTACCTTTATTGCTTTGGTGGCCTTTAAAAGCCATCTACATGTCAAGCAATTTTATGGCTAGTCCAGATCTCTCTCTTAAGCTTCAGGTTTATATATTTAATTGCTTACAAAATATATCTACTTGGGTAACAGCCTCTCAAATTTAATGTGTATAAAACTGAAGAGATAGTTTTACCCAAAACCTCTACCTATGATCTCCATATTTCTGTTAATAGTTCAATTTTGCTAAAACCTAGGGAGCATCCTTTTTTCCCCCTTACACACCACATTCTATCATTCAGGAAAACATGCTGGCTCTACCTTTGAAATATTATCTTCAATCTGATAACTTTTCACTCTCAACACTGCTAACATGTTGGACCAAGCCACTATCATCTCTTCCTAGGATTACTACAATTGCTTCTTAACTGACTTGACTGTGTCTCTCCTTGCCTCTCCATACGTTATTCTTAACCCTAGGTGATAATCTTAAAAACACAAGTCAAAGCATGTCACTCCTCTGCTCAGAACTCTCTAATGTCTTGCCATCTCAGCCAGAGCAAAAGTCAAAGATCTTACAATGGCCTACAAGACTCTACATGACCTAGCCTATTTCCTTACTTCTCTGACATCATCCTACTATTCTTGCTCAATCCTCTCCAGCCACACAATCGCTTCTCCCTTGCTACCTCACGAACATGCCAGATATATTCTTCCCAAAGCCTTCACACTGGCTATTCCTCTGTATGCCATTCCCTTCCCTCAAATATCTGCTTGGCTAATTCTCTCAAGTACTTCAACAATGTTCTCAAATGTCATTTTTTAGTGAGTCCCAATCTAGTCACCTTATCTAAAACTGCAGAATTCTCAAGACGGATTCCCAATCCGTCTTATAGTGTTCTGTTTTTCCCATAATAAGTAACAACTTCTTTGTTATTTACAGAATTTGTCTCATGAAAAATTATACATTTGGTAAGCCCTCATTAACTCTGAGACCAATAAATAGGATTATACAGCCATTAGACTCTTCTACCAATTTCTGATTGTCTACTTTGCTGAGCTAGGTGATGCTGGCAGAAAGCTATGATTCAGAGATGTGAGATATTATTGGACAGCACAGTAAGCAAAGAATGAAATGGGTAAATTGAGTCACAAATAGACACCATAAGTCTTGACAGACCACTAACTAGCTAATCAGTCTCTAAATAATCATCAGTTAGCAGAAGAGGCAGAAAGATTGATAATTTATAGTTTCAGGGTTACCAATAATTCAAAACGATTTTAATCAGACTCTTCAATCTAACTTTCTAGAAATCAAATGGATGATTTTTCTTAAGAATCTTTAAAAAAAAAAAAAGGCACAATTCATATCCAGTAAATTCTACTTCTAGAAATTTATCCTAAGGAAGTTAGATTAATGTGGAAAAAAGATTTTTACAATAAAATGTTTTTTAAAATGTAAAGATTGAATAATTATATATATATATATAATGGAGTATTAGGCAATATTTTAAATTGTGTTAAAAAATAAAATAAGATGAAATCAGAAAAGGAGACAAACTGTAAGAGACTCTTAATCATAGGAAACAAACTGAGGGTTACTGGAATAGAGAGCAGTGGGGGAATGGGATAACTGGGTGATGGACATTAGGAGGGCACATGATCTAATGAGCACTGAGTATTATATAAGACTGATGAATCACTGACCTCTACTTCTGAAAGCAATAATACATTGCATGTTAATTAATTGAATTTAAATAAAAATAATCATAGAGAATGATATTCAACATATAATGTTGAGCAAATAAACAGAATAAACTGCACAAATATATAAACACAAATATATATTGGTACGTGTGAACAGGAAAAATACCAGAAGGAAATATAGTAAAATAATATTTGCAATCACTTCTGAGTACAGTGGGATTTCAGATTATTTTATTCCTCACATTTTCTATATATTTCAAATTTTTTTTTTTTAAAGATTTTATTTGTTTGACAGAGAGAGAGATCACAGGTAGGCAGAGAGAAAGGCAGAGAGAGGGAGGGAAGCAGGCTCCCTGCTGAGCAGAAAGCCCAATGTAGGGCTGGATCCCAGGATGCTGAGATCATGACCTGAGCTGAAGGCAGAGGCTTTAACCCACTGAGCCACCCAGGCGCCCCTATATTTCAAATTTCCTATGACTATTGCTTTTTAATGAGAAAAAGACATATCCGTCTAGTCTAAGATCTGAGATTATAAAGTGCAGCACAATTTTATGTACCACTACATACTGTGAGACACACCCTAATTGTTAAGTTTTTTAAATGTCAGGATGAAATATAATAATAAAAATTATGCACTATTTGACCAAAATACTGCTACTCTTTGCCTAAAGAAACCTAGTATACCTTGTATACTTTTAGAGCAGTCAAAGCATCCCTAAAAAGCACTAAAATCACATAAAACTTGTCTAGAAAATCTACAATGTAATATTCAATTTCACAAAAATCTGACTGCTTTAATGCAAAAATTACTTTATGCCCAAATCTTTAAATAAAATTCAAACTCCAGGAAGATGTGCCAGGTTTTGCCAGTGTACACACACACACACACACACACACACACACACACAGAGTAATCCAGTTTCAGAAACTGGATTGATTGGGGAGGGGGAGGAATACAAATTCTTATACTATCTTGTTACTATCTGGTTCTCCAGTCTTCTATTTCTAGATATTCTCCCCAACATGCTCTACCAATGCCCAGTTATTTGCAATTGCTCACATTACCACACTGCTTCAAATCTCTATACCTTAGCAAATATTGATCATCAGCCTAAAATGACTTACCCCATGTTATTTGACCAACTACTATCAAACAAGATCTAATCCTCTATCTCCTCTCCAGCCACTGTTGTTGATCTCCTCAAGCAGATGGGCTAACTCCCTTTTCCTCTGAAACACTACAATTTCTCTATTATTTCATCTATCAATCTGGACTGAAATTGTTTATATAGCTGTTTCTCCTATTATATAGTACATTCCCATTTCCTTAAAGATAGAGACCACACTTCATTCATGGATATGTCCTTAATGTATATATATGCTCAATGCTACTTATTGAAACATTAAAAACACTTAATCGTATTATTTATAAATGGAGACAAATCAGCTACATGAAGCTCGTACCCATTTAGGAACAACAGAAAAGCTAGTCACTTTTATTTGCTCCAAAACAATGAAAGTATATATCTAAAAATCAATCTTGGATTTTTCAAAATGCCAAACATAGAATTACCATATGACTCAGCAATTCCACTTCTAGGTATTTACCCAGGAGAAATTAAAATGTATGTCCACATAAAAACTTGCACACAAATGTTCATAGCAGCAATATTCATGATAGCCAGAAAGTAGAAACAATACAAACGGTCATCAAGAGATGAAAGGATAAACAAAATGTGGTAGGTATATCAACACAATGGAATATTATTTGGCAATTAAAAATAATATGTGCTACAACACAGACAAATCTTGAATAATACATCACACTAAGTTTAAAAAGTCAGTCACAAAAGACTACATATATAATTCCATCTATAGGTAATGTCCATTATGTATGGCAAATCTGTATTGCCATAAAATAGATTAATCATTGGCTAGGGCTGGGGAGCTTAGGGAAAAAATGGGAGTGAATGCTAATGCAAACGGGGTTTCTTTATGAGGTGATGAAATGTTCTAAAAGTGACTGGTAATGGCTGTACAACTCTAAAAATATACACACAAAAAAAGAATTGTTACATTATATAACATTGTATACTTACATTGTATACTTTAAATGGGTGAATTTTATATTATATAAATTATATCTCAACAAAGCTATTTAACAAATCAATCTTAGGTTTGGCAATTATTTTTACATTTATATAAATTAGGCTATCAAAATAAAAAAATTCTGCTGTGTGAAAGATAGTATATACAACCTTTTGAGTCTGGAGGTGGAGCTTATTGATCCCCCAAAAGAATAGGCTGAACTAGTGATCAGATTCTAAATGATAGGGTATGGGAAGGGAAAATAGTAATTTTCTAGGAGAGAAGCCTGTCAGACTACTATTTTAAAACAAGTGATAAAAGTTAACATTACCATTGATAAATCATGATATCACAAACCTATATCCCCAGTCTAACATCAAACACAAACTGTGGGACATTCTACAAAACACCTGATCAGTAATCTTCAAAACTGTCAAGGTCACAGAAAAAAATAAGCAAAGACTAAGAAACTATCACAGACCAGAGAAGGAGGAGAAATGGCAGCTGAATACAATGTAGTATTCTACACTGGATTATGGAACCAAAACTAAAAGAGGTTAATGGAAAAACTAAAGTATGTAATTAGTTAACAGTAATATACCAATTTAAATTGGCTAGTTCTGTCAATGTGCCATGTTATATAAAATGTTAACATTCAGGAAAACTGCATACAGGGTATACAGGAATCTCTATGCTTGCAACTTTCCCATAAGTTTATAATATGATTTATTTTAAAAATAAATAAAGAGGACATTTAACATTTCTTTTTAAAAAATCTAATTTAGTGGTATTTTATTTGTAGTAACTTCAAACAAGCTTTTGTAATATCCTAGGTCATACTACATAATTTATTCAATTTTATTGCTTCATTTTAAAACCCCAGCTTTTATACTACCTTCTGGTATAAACTGCATTTGGCACTATTGTATCAAATGTAAACTGGATACAACTTTTGACTCAGCAATTCTTGGATTCACTCCAAAGAAAGCAGCAGCAAGTACACACCAAATTGTATGCACAAGAATGTTCATCGCAGCCTTATTTATACTAGTGGAAAACTGGAAGGAATCTAAGTGTCCACCATTACAGAAAGTTTTTTAAATTAAGGTACACAAATGGAATATATTCATTTTTAAAAATACGTTATATATACTTATTCACATAAAAAGATATTTTGCAACATACTTTTCACAGAACACACTGTCAATAGCTGACAATTTTCTCCTATTGATTCATATTTGTGTTCTAACTTTTTGATCTCATCATTTATATTTGCTATGATGTACATTCCTGTGTATTTGCAGAGCTGTTTTGCAGGATACATTTCTTTAAGTAAAATGATTAGGTTAAGCTCATGAACATTTTTAGTTTTAAAATAAACTATCCAACTGCCCTTCAAAATTACTGCACCAATTTTTGTTCTCACTCAAAAAGTCACCAATTCTAGATATTATTTTCTTATTCTCATTCAGATGGGGGGTGTCTTTTTCTTATTTTAATCCATATCTATTGAAATATTAATATAGTTGCTCAATTGTTAACTGTTCAAGTCATTTATAACTTTTCTCCTTTCTACTACATATTCAGCTTTGTCCATTTTTAAAAATTATGTTTTTCTTATTGGAAATATATTGTAATATATTGGAAATATAATTTTCTATATTGGAAATATATTGTAATTTTTTCAGTTTGTCAATGTTCTTTATATATTTGTCTTTCCTTACATATAGTTTTGAAAAGGTAAAAATCTGTCAATGTTTCCTTTATAGTTATATGCTGGTCCTAGAATCCTTCTTTTAAAAAAATACATTGCCTACTTGAAGACTATATGATTTCATTTAGTACCTTATGTCTTTACATTTCTAATATGTAAGGCAGTAGAGACTGATCATTTTCTCTTCATATGGACATTCAATACAAATTACTGAATAAATCTACCTTTTCCCCAATGACATGTCATGTTAAGCTTATATCAAATTTCCGTATAATAAAAAAGTATGCTTCTTCACCCTCTATGATAATATATTGGTCTTCATGTCGTTCAAGAAAGTACTTTTTTTCTTATAGTTCACTATAGAGTTGAAGAATTAATCTGAATATATTATGACTACAATCCTGTCCCCAACTCCCAGAAATAGTAATACATTTGCCATTCAAGTGCTAGAGTTACCAAACTAGGCAAGCCATTTATGGCTTAATATGCAAAAAAAAAAAAAAAAAAATCAAGTCTGCGAAAACCTTACTACATTTCAATGCTTTCTGTCTGGAATATATCCCATATTATGTAGACTCCTATATGTACCTTAATATTTAGCTGTGGAGGGTTTTTTTTTTTTAAGATTTATTTATTTATTTATTTATTTATTTATTTATTTATTTATTGAGAGGGAGAGAGAGAAAAAGAGCGAGCACATGGGCAAGAGTGCAGGAGGGGCAGAGGAAGAGAATCTTCAAGCCAACTTCCTGTTGAGGGTGGCACCTGACATAGGTCAGATGCTTAACTGATTGAGCCACCCACGCACCCCAAAATTTATCCTTTTAAAATGTTAAACAGTATATATAGGTAGTACATAAATTCTGCTTTTAGAATTGTTGCTCCTTAGAATTCCTGAAACAGTACAGTCCTCTAACCACATCAAACTTTATATTCCAAGCAGGTGAAAACCATCTTTAGTTTTACTAGAGATAATGTAATATGCATCTTCAATATTACAGTATGTAACGAGACAATCATAGAAGAAACTAGTAACAAACATTAAGAGAAGGGCTTTTCTATTAAGTCATAAAGTCTTGTGATGTTTTGTTTGAATTATTATTATGACCTTAATTTAAAGTGAGAAAAGGTCTTCCTGTTACTATTGAGCAATATGTACCTTTTGTGTAATTCTACAAAGAACTAAGGCAAACATAGTCAAGGTGTTTTTGCTTCTCTGGATGAACAATGGATTCTTTGATGAATCAGCAGAATATGCTGAACTGAAAATAACTTATTTCTCCTTTACATTTTTAACATAAGATAACTGCTTACTGATTTTAATCAACAACCAATGAATTGCTAATTTAAAGATAACAGTAACTATCATATTCAACTATAATTTTACAAATTTTAAAAGTATAGAGAAGAAATATTTTGTTTTGAAACCTGCCAGAGGAATGACACATTAAAACTTCAAGACAGTGGAAAGAGGAATAAACTTCCTAATGACCATTACTGCCTATTTACATAAAAACAAATACTTAATTAAATGTTTGTAATCCATGAAATCTCATTGTTGGAAGGAGATTAAGAAAGGAGCCACTAGAGGGTCCCTTAGGTGGCTCAGTGGGTTGAAGCCTCTGCCTTCAGCTCAACTCATGATCTCAGGGTCCAGGGATTGAGCCCAGCATCGGCCTCTGCTCAGCAGGAAACCTGCTTTCCCCTCTCTCTCTGCCTGCCTCTCTGCCTACTTGTGATTTCTCTCTCTCTCTCTCTGTCAAATAAAGAAATAAAATCTTAAAAAAAAAAAAAAAAAGTAGCCACTAAAGAAAAGGTTAAACTCCATTTTATGAAACATTAAAATATTGTATGATTGGTTACCAAATATAATTACTTGGAAAAATAAACATGACTTTAGATACAACCCTTTTACAATGATAACTGCAATGTAACCCTTTAATATAATAATTTAATATGACAATATAATGATTTACTCTTTAAAATGATAAAAGAAACTTTAGAAAAAAATTTATTTTCCACATCTCAACTGAAATTATATTGTTCTTGCCAAGTGTGACTTATTCATTGATTTACCTGTATACTTGTTCTTGATTTGATGATTTTATGTAGGTGGCTATCTTTTCTAGAAATCACTATTATGAGACAGTTTAACAATGACTAAATACATATATCATCAACTCTAGGCTACTGATTACATCTGGAAGAGGAAGACATGAGGCCCAAGGCCTAGGTTGTAACTTAACATCTTATTTTGAATAAAAGACCAGAAGCAAATAGAGCAAAATGTTAACTACAAATTTAATAGTCATCATGGATACACAGATACATGTTATATCAATTCATTTGAAATATATGGTAATAAAAAACAAATTTAAAAAGACAATGATCATATCCAAACTCTACTAACAAAAGAATACTTTCTAGATCATCTCTAACAAATCCGCATTTAACCTCTAATATATTTAACAAATATTTAATGTGTACCTAATATTTAGCCAGGTTTTGCAACACAAATACAATTGTCCCTTGTCTCATGACACTTCCATTCTAATGATGAGGGAAGAAGGAGAAGAGGAATGGATACCAATCAGATAATCACACAAATAAATATAACCTAACCACGGTAAGTGCATAAGAGCCCATGAAAGCACATTCCTAGCAGCAGTATATCTGACCTAGCTCCAGGGGCTAGGAAACTAGGGTGAATGCTTATTTAAAATTTAAAGGATAGCTCCTTTAAGTTGGATGGGGTTAGAAGGAATTTTAGAAAGAGGAAAACAACATCTAAAAGTATTGTGGAGAAGGTATCAGTGTTTTCTAGGAACAAAGTATAAGCAGTATGGTGAAGGTATAAGGAAACAAAGGAGTAGCAGTACAGATAAGAATGTTAACTTGAAAGGTCATACAGAAGGTTGTACGAAATGCTGGGAGTGATATTTGACTTAGGCAATTTGCAGCTGAAAAAGAATCCTCTGGCAGCAATACAGAAAACCAACTGTAAATGGGAAAAAACAGATAAACTGAGACTAAATAGAAGACTTACTGAGGTCAGTCAATGGAGATGATGAAGTCTGAACAAAAACAGTTGTAACAGAAAACAAAGTTCAAGCCTCTGTCTGAAGACTGCTATGACCAAAATCCACACTCATGGGTGTTTTCTTCAGTTTATAAATAAGACGGTTTATCTTTAATTTTCTGGCAACTCCTCTATTCTGCAAAGGTTTTCTGAAGATCCTCAGCACATCAGCATGTTCATTCACTTATTCTAGGATGTAATCTGCCTAGATCTGGGAATGTAATCTACCATTTCAGTCTTTTCTGCTTTCTGTCCTCCGTACCCCTTACCACTCATCATCAACCAAGTTCAATTTACACCAAATTCCTGGTTCCTCAAAGATACCATACTTTTAGATGGTTCTCTGACTTAACAAATGCTATTCCCTCTCTGCCTGAATTGCTCTTCCTCAATTAAGAAATCTAGACTAGGGGCACGTGAGTCACTCAGTGGGTTGGGCAGCAGGCTCTTGGTTTGGCTCAGGTTATAATCTCTCAAATAAATCTTTAAAAGAAAAAAAAAAAAGAAATCTAGCCTGATCTTTTAAGACTCGACTCAAGTACTACTTTCCTTCTTAAGGCTATCTTTACTACCTCAAGATCTGTGTATCATTACATTCTCTAAAAAGTTCAATTATAAAAGTACATATTTATAAAAAGTATATATACACACACACACACACATATACATAAGTTACTATTTGTTTCTGTATTTCCCTTCACAAGATGGTAAGATCTATAGTTTTAAAGAAAAACACTGTCTTCTTCTTCATGTCTTTAGTGACTGGACATGAAAAAAATATTTCAAAAATCAGTGGTCTCGCAGGGGTGCTAGAGTGGCTCAATCCGTTAGGTGTCAAACACTTGTTTCCACTCTGGTGGTGATCTCAGAGTTGTGGGATGGAGCCCTGCTTTGGGATCCACATCTGATGTGGAGCCTGCTGGAAATTCTCTCTCCTCCCCCTCTCCCTCTGCCCCTCCCTTACCACCACCCCCAGCTCTCTCAAAAAGGAAGGAAGGAAGGAACAGAGGGAGGGAGGGAGGAAGAGAGAAGGGAGAAAGGATGGTGTTGTGTAGTAAATTTATCACTTTTCATACATCTTCAACCCATTACTCTAAATGGAGAAGGATGAGCAGGAGAAATTACTTTTGTTGTCTTAAGAACTTCTCGCAAGTCTTGGCTCATCACAAGCTTTTGGCCTAACCCATTTTTTTTTACAGATTTATGCTACTCTTTCACATTTATCTCTGGATATATACTCATACTTGATATGGTTGTTTCCAATCTATCCTAAGAACTTCTGTGGAATAACCCTGATTTCCTGAGCTAAAACTTTCTTATATCTAACCCTTTTTGAAATTCATCTTCACTTGGAATCACTATTAATAGGATTTATCTTTTAAATAAATTTGATTAAATCTCCTAAGCTTGGAGCACATGCCTGACTGTGCCCAGCATTTTTTCCTTCATTAATATAAAGTCTTGGGCAGTAGTTCTCAACTGAGAGCAATTTTGATGCCCAGGGGACATTTGGCAAAGCCTCGAGACATTTTTGGCTATTACAACTGAGGGAAGGAGAAGAGTATGCTACTAGCATCTAGAAGGTAGAGGCCAGGGATACTACTAAATATCCTACAATACAAAGGACAGCCCCTCCCCACAACAGAGTTATCTGACCCAAAATGTCAACAGTGCCATTTCTGAGAAAATCTGGTCTAAAATGAACTGAATGCTTTGTCTCAAAGTCTCTGTCAAATCCCAAATGTTACCAATTCAGACTTTTTGGCCACAATTAAACTCAGAATAGCTAATTATTGTCATATTTTCTCAATAAATAAATAATTGACAAAGCAAATAAAAAGTCTGTCAACTGCTAATATGCTTTTATAAGTAGACAGCTTCTACTTTGAGAAGTAGAAGCTACTTTCTACTCTGTCATTGCCAGAGCTAATATGTCACTTTTGTAATCTATGAGGAAAGCCATAGTATGCTACCATAAAATACCATTTCAGGGTTGGTTTTTTAATACAAACAAATGCTCTCTCTACCACATTTTTACTCTCAGGTTCATGGAATTTCTCATACAATGCTTTTTTTTTTTTCATACAATGCTCTTCCCTCCTCTATTATATTCTTTAGACTGGTTAGATTTGTTTAGTAAGTTTGGTTTTCTACTAACATAAATCCTATACCCCAAATTTCACTGACATTCATAATGGTTTACAAACATATACAGTCATAATCACTGTTTCCAAATTCTCCCTTTCTCCTCCTTCCAATGCACTCCCCCAAAACATGTTTCTTAAAAAATGTGACTACCTCCCACCATTTTATCTGGATCTCTCTCTAATGCCTACTTAAAATTCACCTTAAAATCTTTATTAGTTATGTGAGGATAATAAACATTTTCTTTGTAGTCCTTATTATTCAGGTATCATACACCAGAGTCCAGAAAAGCAAATCTTTATATTTAACTAATTATTCAGTCAAATGGTCACAGATTCTCATTTCCCTTTCAGTCTGTAAACATTCATCAACACGATGAGATGAAAAGTAACAGGCCTAATATAGTTAGGCCTGAAGTTTAAAATATTTCAGACTGCTATACTTTAAAGCTGTTATACCCTACTGAGACTTCAGCTGAATTACTAGAGCGATTTTATTCCATATTCTAGGTGTATCCTTAGATCACTATATCTGCTATCTATCAGCAAAAAGCAATTCAAAGCAAACATTCACCTTCAGTAAAAAAATTCTAATGTACTTACTAATTAAAGTGATAAATATCCATATAATTGAATTTCAGCAGAATATAAATTCCCATCATTCTATGAAGATCTATTACTCTGTGTGAAGTATTACATAAATACAACTTGAACTGAAGGGGAATGTTATGTCATATAAACAGAATCATATAGTATATACCCTTTTGTGCCTGGCTTTTTCCACTTACCACACTGCTTTTGAAATTTATTGATGCCTTGCACATATCAGTTAATTTACTCCTTTTTACTGTTAAATATTCCATTATATGGATGTACCACAATTTGTTTATCCAGTACCAACTGATGGGCATTTAAGTAGCTTCCAGTTTACAGTAATTTTGAATAAAGCCACCTTAAACATTCTCACAGAGGTCTTTGTTTGGACACACGCTTTCATTTCTCTTGAATAACAACCCAGAAGTGGGATTCCTGGATCATAAGGTAAATGCATGTATAACTCTATCAGAAAACACCAAATTGTTTGCCAGAGTGCTTTACCATTCATTTACAAACCACCCAGCAATGTCCTAGAGTTCAGTTGCTCCACATTTTCACATATACTAGATACTGTCAATTTTTAAAATTTTAGTTTTTAATAGATGTGTAATAGTATCTCACTGTGGCCATAATTTGAAGTTATCCAATGATTAAACATGTTGTATATTGGCCGATTGTGCATCTTCTTTGTGGAGAAATGTCTATTCAAACCACTTGTTCATTTTTAAATTGGTTTATCTTTTTACTATTAACTTGTAAGACGTACTTATATATTCTATATACCAATCCTTTATCAGGCATATGATATGCTAACATTTTCTCCCATTCTGTGGGTTGTCTTTTCACTCCCTTGACAGTGTCCTTTGAAGCACAAAAGTTTTTAAATTTGATGATATCCATTTTATTTATTTTTCTTTTGTTGCTTGTACTTTAGGTATTATATCTAAGAAACTAATTCAAGGGCATGAGTTTTATGCCAACATTTTCTTCTAAGAGTTTCATAGTTTGGTTCTAACATTCTGAATTAATTTTGTGTATGGTGTAAGATAGGAATCCAACTTCATTCTTTTACATAGATATCCAGTTGTCTGAGCACCATTTGTTGAAAAGACTATTCTTTCTCCTTTCACATGTTTTGCAACTATTTTCTCCCAATCTATGGCTCATATTTTCATTTTCCTAGCAGGTCTTCTAAAAAGAAAAAGTTTTGAACTTTGATGAAACCTAATCTATCTTCTTTTAAAAGTGGTTTGTGCTATTTGTGTCCCATCTAAGAAAGTCTTGCCTAAATGGTCACAAATATTTACTGTGTTTTCTTCTAGAAGTGCTATTTTAGCTCTTAAGTCTAGTCTATGAAAAATTTTGAGTTACTTTTTGTATGGTGTGAAGTAAGGTCCGAATTCTGAATCACCTTGTCATCTTTGCTGAAAATAAGTTGGCTGTATGTATGGGTCTATTGCTGGATTCTCTATTTTGCTCCATTTATTTATGTTTATTCTTTCATTAATATTATACTGTCTTGATCTTGAAAATCCTATAGTGTTAGTTCCCCAGCTTTGCTCTTACTTTCCAAAATTGCTTTGGCTATTCCAGATCCTTCACATTTTCATATGAATTTCGAAATTCCCAGTCACTTTATACAAAAATAAAAAACAAAACACAAAACAAAAAAAACCTGCTTAGGTTCTAAGAATATATGGATTCTATTCACAAGTTAATATGGGGACTCTTTTTTATTTTTTTTAAGATTTTATTTATTTGACAGAGAGAAACACAGCTGGAGAGGGAACATAAGCAGAGGGAATGGTAGCGGGAGAAGCAGGCTCCCTGCTGATCAAAGAGCCCAATGTGGGGCTCAATCCCAGGACCCTGGGATCATGACCTGAGCCGAAGGCAGACGCTTAACGACTGAGCCACCCAGGCACCCCAATATGGGGACTCTTAATATTTTATTATTGAGTGGTCCAATCATGAACATTGAATATCTACTTTTTTTTTTTTTAGCTCTTCTGTAATTTCTCAGTAATATTATATATTTTTCAGTATATAAGTCTTACACATATTTTGTCAAATTTATCCCTAAATTTGTCATGTTTTTGCTTCTATTGTAAATGGTACTACATTTGTTACAAGAACTTCAAACTGGTTGTCACTAATATATAGAAAAACAAGTGCTTTCTGCTTATTAATCTTCTAATTTGCAGTGTTATTGAAGCTTTTTGGGTAGAATCTTAAGATTTTTTGTATATACAAAAGCATGGTGTCTGAATAAAAAACTTTTTACTTCTTCCTTACGATTTTTCCTTATTTTACTTTATTGCACTGTCTAGAACCTCCAGGAAAATGTTGAATAAAAGCGATAATAAAAGACAGACTTGCCTCTTCCTGATCTTACGGGCAAAGCATTTTGTCATACACAATCAAATACAATCTAACTGCAAGTTTTTTGTAGATTCTCTTTATCGCTACAAGGAAGTTTCCTTCAATTCCTAGTTTGCAGAGATATATTTTTAAATCAAAAATGGATACTGAATTTTGGGGCGCCTCGGTGGCTCAATCATTAAGCGTCTGCCTTCGGCTAAGGTCATGATCTCAGGGTCTTGGGCTCGAGCCCCGAATGGGGCTCTCTGCTCAGCAGGGAGCCTGCTTCCCCTGTCTCTCTGCCTGCCTCTCTACCTACCTGTGATCTCTCTCTCTCTCCCAAATAAATAAATAAAATCTTTAAAAAAAAAAAATGGATACTGAATTTTATCAAATGTTTTTTCCTTTCTCTTGCAATGATTATTATGGATTTTCTTAGTATGTTAATATGGTAAATTACACTAATTGATTTTTGAACCTTGAACTAACTTTACAATGCAATCCTAGTATAAACCCTCTGCCACAATTTTTACATAATGTTAGATATAATTTGCTGAAATTCTGTTACGTTACTCTCTGTACTTTTCTCCAATTTAAAAACTAGATAGGTTTATCAGTTAAAGTTTACTTTAGACTTTATACTTTCATTTTATTTTACTTATTTCTACTGTGGCTATTGATATTTCTATTTTAAAATGTAATATAAAGGTGTACTTATATTATGAAAGCATTAATGCTGCACAGTAAAATGAGTAATAAATTAAGAAAATGTGTTCCAATCCTTGCTGCCTACTTTACAAAATCACAAAGCCCCTCCTTTGTACCAATGAACATTTATTCTTTGCCTCTCATCAAATAAGAAATGGTCAAGATTCTCCACTTTTTTAGTTCTTTTGCTCTATTTTTAAGTAGGAGGTAAACAAATGTAAACAGTAATAAAATTCTCCTGTAATTTCAGTAAGATGTGAGAAATTAAGAAAATTTATAGTTAAAAAGTTCCCAAATCAGGTTCTGGCACCAATTCCAAAATAAAATTTGGCTGAATATTTTTATAAAATATTATATATATTTTTTATAAAAAACAGAGACACTTAAATTGTTAGGTAAAATTTTGAGGCAAGAGGGACGCCTGAGTGGCTCAGTTGGTTAAGCAGCTGCCTTCAGCTCAGGTCATGATCCCAGGGTCCTGGGATCGAGTCCCACATCAGGCTCCTTGCTCAGCAGGGAGCCTGCTTCTCCCTCTCCCTCTGCCTGCTGCTTCCCCTGCTTGTGCTCTCTCTGTCTCCGTCTCTCAAATAAATAAATAAAATCTTTAAAAAAAAAAAAAAAAAAAAAAAAAATTTTGAGGCAAGATTTCAAAGTGTAAAAATGATAAACATAACAAAGTAAAAAGATCTGACTAGAAAAATAAACTTTCCTAACAAAACATATGTAAACAAAATTGAATGATAACACGAAAACCAGCCCAACCCAAATACATCACTATGTACAGTTTAGGAACAGAAATAAAGAAATGGAATGGGAAAGATTTTTTTTTTTTTTTTTAAAGATTTTATTTATTTGACAGAGAGAAACACAGCGAGAGAGGGAACACAAGCAGAGGGAATGGTAGCAGGAGAAGCAGGCTTCCTGCAGAGCAAGGAGCCCGATGTGGGGCTCGATCCCAGGACCCTGGGATCACGACTCGAGCCGAAGGCAGACGCTTAACGACTGAGCCACCCGGGCACCCCTAGATTTTATGATCTAAATTTTACTATCATTTTTTAAGATTAAAAGTTTGAAACTATCTTAATAAATTCTTTAATCAAAATTTAAGTGATAAAATCCAAATATCAAAATCTAGAAAGGTTTTTAGAAAAGAAAATGGAAAGCCTAAATATACACCAGCATTCATGGAGAAACACTGGTATCTCTAAGTGGTAGGAGGGCTTTTCACGTGCAATCTGTTCTTACCTACAGGTATTAAAAATATAATAGCTAATAATTTACAAAAGAAAAATAGAGGATAAATATAATACTATTGAAATTCAATGTGCATGTATGTATATTATTATTTTAACATACTTATTTTAGCCATTACTTTTCATTCCCTTTTCTGAAAAATATTTTATAAGATATTCTCCTGCTAGGAAATCAAATTAATAAACTAATTAATAATATTTCTTTCCTATTTCCTGCTCATTTTATGTAGGAATTTTAGATGAAATAACCAAAGAGTAGACAGAAGAAAAAATTTTTAAAAAGATGGGCTTGAATTATTTAGTGAAGATTTTGTTATATACAGTCTGTCATTTATCTCCACAAAAAAATTACTTACATCTGCTTAAAAAGTTGTCAATATTTTTGTTTTTTCTTAAGGCAGGAAAATCCAAATCATATACCAAAGCATCCAATCCATCCTAAACAAATAAACAAACAAACAGTTAGTTTTTTGGATCACACTACGAACACTTTCCTTTTTTATGAATAAAGAATAAAACATATGCTTTAACATTTGATTTGCCCTCTCTCATATACCTTGCATTCATTTAACACCTTTGACAAGGTTACACGGGTGCCACAAAAAGATAAATTTTTTAAAATTTCATATATAGATTTTTCACCTTCTAAATTGCCCACTCTGAGAAGCAGCAAAATCACAAATTGGCTACATATGACTTCAACACATGCCCTTTACCTCGTAAGGGCACGAAATTTTACTTTCATTCCCCTACTACATTTATGTTTATTTCACAGACACTGATCAAAAACAAATGGCCTGTATTTGTGACTATCAGTATTTTATAAGGTAGTAGCTAAATGTCAGTGCCTAAAATGTGATATTTAGTATAAAATAAATTCTGCATTTAGACATCTTTCAATTATAAAAAGACAATGGGTTTTCATAAGGCTTCTCTTTCTTTCTTTGAAGCACTTTATAGGACAACCATTAGATTAGTAAAGACAAAATGGGCTTTTACTTTTAAGTGGATTTTTAAATATTATCTAAGCAAGTACTGGACAATGTGAAGGTGTACCAATCACTGTTGAAGTAGGAATGCACCTATTCAGTTTATATCTTATGGCAAGAGTAGTTTGTATCTTGTGGCAGGAACAGGAGGACCATTCAGATAATCCCAAGTAGTCTTCATTTTATTTAGCTGGGGAAATTCGGCAGAACTCAAGAATAAGCAAAAGGAGCAGAGGAAGACACACCTTCTGTAGACCCCATAGAGTCATGTTCACCAAAGGTTGAAGGAAAACTTAAAGCCAGAGGATAAGTGTGATCACTCAGCTGTTTTAGAATACAAGTACTTAAAATATTTCCCTAGGAAACCAGAAAGCAGAGTCAAATTTAAACACACTTTAAAATATGTCACTGAAGGCACCTGGATGGCATCTACCTTTGTCTCAGGTCATGATCCCAGGGTCCTAGGATCCACTCCTTCATCGTGCTTCCTGCTCAGCAGAAGTTAGCTTCTCCCTCTCCCTCTGCCCCTCCTCCCTGCTTGTTCTCCATATCTATCTCAAATAAATAAACAAAATCTTAAAAAGTATATATATATCATTGTATGAGTTGGAAACTGAACATGGAAAAATAGGTAATAATACTAATGCTGTTGATTGCTTGAAGAGACCAACTCACCCAATAACTGATTTTTCAAAATTCAGTTTGCACAGATCTGAAGAAAAAGCTCCTCCACTACTGCAAATTTATCTATCGTTAAGATATATTTCCTAGAGTCTTCTAAGCAATTTGAATATTCCCGTAATTCTTTTTACTGAAAAAGATAAGAACCTTTTTACGAAAACATGACTTTTAGGAAGACCAGCTGATGCTTGCTCTATTCTAAACTGGAAAACCAAACCCAGGGTGCCTGGGTGGCTCAGTTGGTTAAGCGACTGCCTGCAGCTCAGGTCATGATCCTGGAGTCCCAGAATCAAGTCCCGAATCGGGTTCCCTCCTCAGTGGGGAGTCTGTTTCTCTCTCTCACCCTCCTCCTTCTCATGCTCTCACTCACTCCCTCTCAAATAAGTTTAAAAAATTAAAAAAAAAAAAAAAAAAAAAGGAAGGCCAAATCAATAAATATGTGAACTCACTATTTTCAAGGGTAAGATAAATTAAATATTTAAGTTCTTTAAGGCAGAAACCACAGTTAATATCTCATTTTTTCCCATAGCACCTTGCAGAATGACTGAATAGGCAGAACATTTACACTAAGCCAGTGATTTTTATGCTCAACAGCAATGGCATTACATTATTCAAGAAATATTTTTCTCACAGTTTCAGTGCATTAGGTCACTCCCCAAAATTAGACTACAGAGTAGTCCAAGTACTACTGACAATACAAGAAAAATTTTAGGTAAAATTTTGGTACCTTAGAGTTCTCTGGAAAATAATCTCAATATATTATTGTGTTTTATAATAACTGTTATTTTAAGAGTTCCTAGTAAACATCCACTTCCAAAGACACATGCAAATTTTAAAAGATTCAAAATTAAATTATAATAGCTTAAACTGTTTTCTAATATCAAATGAAACATTAAAAGCAAGAGAAATACATATTAAATTTTACTCATATGCTCTCTTTGTTCTCTTTGGAACAACTGCTTCCAATCTTACTCCATGTAAGTTTTTTTAATTACTAAATGTTAAGCACAAAAGAACCTCAAAAAATTACCTTGTTAAATGACTTTATCAAATAGCAATTTAGAATTTGATAATAAGTCAGCAATTTAACTGACTTGTCTCAATACTAGCTAGCAAGCTGTATCCAAATCAAAATGCTAACTCTTAGTTTAGTAGTTAAAGATATAACACGACCAAGGATGAAAAGACAGTTGAAAAAATCCTGAACCTCTTAAAAATGAAGTTAGGAATTGAGAATAAATATGTCTATTTAAACTTAAGCTGTACTGTTCAAAATTAATAGAAAACCACAAGTTATTCTAATTATAATTAGAAAGGACACAAGCTAGGACTCAAACCTGTTGCTTTATTATACCACTACTCCCTCTTCTGCATGACCTTCCTTAAACTACCTATAAAAACTAACAGTTCCCCTTGTCTTACAGTTATTTTTTACTTCAGTCTTCAAGCTAGATTTTAAATGCCTTGAGTAAGGTAAGCCCCAGAACTGAGCATCACATTTTACTTGTAATATAATAGATAAAACTGCTGGCTCTCCTAATTCGACAATTATTTCCCCTTTCCACCTTCCTAATTTAACTGTGATTTTGTTCAAGCCACCCAACTTCCCCCATAAGTTTCCAAGGAGTGGGAAGACTTTCCTAAGCTTCAAGAGGTTGGTTCTAAATAGTCTAATCTAAACCCAACATCATGGCCCATTACTCTTGCCAGCGTTCATTTTAAGTACAGGAACATGGTAATAGTCTGTCACATGAGACATGAGGGAAAACCTACAGAAGGATTCTGGGAGCAAGTTTCTTCTCTCTTAAAAAGTGATACATGTAAGGAATATCTTCCTTTCAAAATAAACTGTCATGTCTGTATGTGACACCTAAAACAACAGCAGCCATCTTGCAGCCTCAAAGAAGTTGGTAGAAGACAAAGGCCAAGCACAATGAGGGCAACAGAGCCAAGGATGGAAGGAACCTGGGTCCCCGATGATGTTCATTCAATCACTGAATTAATCTACTTTGGAGGCACTCTACCCATTCCTCAGATAATGAATTGTCTGATTCAAATGCATTGGATTTTTTTCCCTAAAGATTTTATTTATTTATTTGACAGAGACAGAGACAGCAAGAGAGGGAATACAAAGAGGGGAGTGGGAGAGGGTGAGGCAGGCTTCCCGCTGAGCAGGGAACCTGATGTGGGGCTCAATCCCAGGACCCTGGGATCATGACCTGAGCCAAAAGCAGGCTAGTTAACAAGTGAGCCACCTAGGTGCCCCTGCATTGGGTTTTCTATTTCTTTTTTTTTTTTAAAGATTTTATTTATTTGACAGCGAGAAACACAGCGAGAGAGGGAACACAAGCAGAGGGAATGGTAGTGGGAGAAGCAGGCTTCCCACTGAGCAGGGAGCCCGATGTGGGGCTCGATCCCAGGGCCCTGGGATCATGACTTGAGCCAAAAGCAGGCAGTTAAAGAGTGAGCCCCTGCATTGGGTTTTCTATTTCTTAAAACTTAAAGCATCCTAACTAAAATACATAAATGTCACTGAACTGAAACAGCATTAATCAATGCATAAAGTTATAGGGACTTGTCGCACTGAAAGGGTGAGAGAACTGCCTATTCAATAGTAAGGACAGGGGCAAAATGGGGCTAAAAAAAGTGTCACTCTTTGGTAAATGTTTGTCTAACTGGACATAAGTATGAAGATGAATGATTTTTGAGTCATGCTTAATAATAAAATGAATTCCAGATGGGTCGAAAGAATTCAACCATGAAGATACAAAGCAAGAGCATTTTAAAGAAAAAAACATAGTATATTTGCATGCTACTTTTGGGAGGACAAGTCAAATAACTTTTCTGAGGTTTTCTCTTTTGTAAAATGAGGATAATAACCACCTACAACTCATAATGGATTTGTGAGAATTAAATGCATGAAGTCTGTAAAGTGACACTTACTGGTCCCGTTTCTCTTTATTTCTATGACATTTTTAAGTTTTATAAATTAGTCTCACTATTGCTAGTAATGACATAAAGAGAAAAATAGACATTTTAGTCATGCAGTCATAAAACTCTAAGAGTAAATCTTAGATCACTATGTTATAAACCCTTCTCCAACATAGTAATCCCCATCTATGATTTTTTTTTAAACATCAGGTATTTGACTTTTGCTTGGCCACAGAATTTGATCACACATTTATTAATGGAAAACTAGATGTCTCCACTAATTGTATATGGTGACCAGGTGTCTGGACCTATAACCATACACTTTTAATTTTATAGTAGTATGATGTAGTGTATGGCTTTTCAGGATCATCCATAAGCAAAGTTTATGTCTTTTATCAGAGAAATAAGGACAAAAAGTTAGCTAGTGTAATCTAAAGCATGTACAAAACAGAGGCTATGGAGAGTCAAGAAACTGTGGTGGAGGAGAGGGAAACAGGCTTCCACTTTGATGCAGTGGATAAATTACACAAGGAATGTCTATTTCAAACCATAAATTGGGGCAAGGAATTCTGACTTTCATTCAACACTCTATAAAGTTCTTTAAGTAATGAGTAAGACTTCCCCACTTCCTAAAGTTCATATTCTAGTACCAGAACTCAGGATCTTAACAGAAATTAACATTCCTCCAAGTACAAAAACAATTTATAAGGAGTAAAGGCCAAAGCATGTAGTCCTACTGCTCCTTCACTTAACTGTATTAAGATGAAGGAAAGCTACCCTCTACTTTCACAACATGCCCATTTTATAGTTTTATCATCAATTTAAGAACTGAAGAGGAAAGGACATATAAGAGAGGAACCAATGTCAAAGAATTACAATAAATTCTTTACTACTCATAGTTGAACAATGATAGTAGACCAGTTATAACTGGTCTACTACCATTTTGAAGGAGGCTAGTCCATTGGAGAAGTATTTTCACATAAACACATAAAGGAAGGTATAATTAATTACAAACTTAACGTTTTACAATATCTAAGGAACAAACATTTCACATTTCCTAAGCACTGTTGTTATTAAGAGGAAGAGATCTCACAACAGAACTTAAGCAAAAGAAGCAGCAAAAGAAAATTATTCAACACTGTTACAAACTTTAGTTCTCTGGATAATTTTGAATTACAAAAGTAATACTTCTATGTAAAATATCATTTAGGATCAAGTCTATTAGTAATATTCATTTGTTATAAGATAGGAGAATATAATGGCAGGAGGAAAGCAAGATGTATTATGTGTAAAAATATTCATTTTTATATAAATTTCAAAATCTAACTGGTTACTGTTCTAAACCTACTTTTTTGGGGTTCTTTTTGTTTTGTTTTTTAAGAAATACCAAAAACACCATGAAAGCTATTGCAGTAAAACTAGGGTCTCTGAAAACCAAACTACTTCTAAAATAGGCTACCCTCGGTACTAAAAGACTGACATCAAACCCTTTTTTTAAAAAAATTTCCTACACTATACTTTTTATTAGTGTGACTTATTTATAACTGGAAATCTGTGCCTCTTAATCCCCTCCATCTGTCTCACCCATAGCCCCCCCCATCTTCCCTCTAGCACCCACTAGAGTTTGTCCTGTATATTTGAGTTTTTCACTTAAACTTTTTCAGATTCCACATGTAAGTGAAATCATAAGGTATTTGTCTTTGATCTATTTTGCTTAGCATAATACCCTCTAAGTCCATCCATGTTGTCACACATGGCAAGATCTCATTCTTTTTAATGGCTGAGTAATGTGCTAGTGTGTGTGTGTATGATCACATCTTCTTTACCCATTCATCTACCAATGGCCACATGGGTTGCTTCCATATCATGCCTACTACAAATAATGATGAAATAAACATAGGAGTATATTTGTCTTTTCAAAACAATGTTTTCATTTTCTTTTTTCTTTTTTAAGTAGGCTGCATGCCTAGCATGAAGCCCAACATGGGACTTGAACTTATGACCCTGAGATCTAGACCTGAGCTGAGATCAAGAGTCAGACGCTCAGCCGACTTAACCATCCAGGTGACCCTCATTTTCTTTAGATAAATATCCAGCAGTAGAAATACTGGGTCATATGGTAATTCTATTTTCAGTTTTTTGAGGAATTTCCATATTGTTTTCCACAGTGGCTACACCAGTTTACATTCCCACCAACCATGCAGCAAGTGTTCCCTTTTCTCCACATCCTTGACAACACTTAACTTTTTCTCGTTGATTTGATACTAGCTATTCTGACTAGTGTGAGGCAGTATCTCATTGTGGTTTTGATTTGCACTTCCCTGATGATTAGTGACTGTTGGTCATCTGCATGGTTTCTTTGAAAAATGTCTATTCACATCTTCTGCCCCTTTTTAAATCAGATTGGGTTTTATGTTCTTTATATATTTCAGATATTAACCCCTTATTGGATATATCATTTGCAAATGTCTTCTCCCATTCACTAGCTTGCCTTTTTGTTTTGTTGATGATTTCCTTTCCTTTTTATTTAGATGTAGTCCCCAATAGCTTATTTTTACTTTTATTTCCCTTGCCTGAGGAGACATATCCATAAATATGCTCTAAGGCTAATGTCCAAGAGATTACTGCCTATATTTTCTCTGAGGAGTTTTATAGTTTCATGTCTCACATTTAGGTCTTTAATGCATTTTGAGTTTATCTTTGTGTATAGTGTAAGGAAAAGTCCAGTTTCATTCTTTCACATTAGCCATCCAGTTTCCCCAGCACCAGCACCATTTATTGAAAAGATCATCTTTCCCCCACTGTATACTCTTGCCTCTTCAGTTGCTGATTAACTGACCAAACATGGCCTTACTTCTGAGCTATCTAACTGTTCCACTGATCTATTTTTGTTCTAGTACCATACTGTTTTGATTACTACAGCTTTGTAGTATCTTGCAATTTAGGATTATACTACCTCCAGCTTTGTTTTTCTTCCTCAAGATTGCTTTGGCAATTTGAGGTCTTTTGTGGTTCCATATAAACTTCTGGATTGTTTGTACCAGTTCTGGAAAAAAAAAATTGCTATTGGTACTTGGAAAGGGATTGCACTCAATCTATAGATTGCTTCAGGTAGTGTGAACACTTCAACAATACTAATTCTTCCAAACCATGAACATGGTATATCTTTCCATTTGTTTGATAGAAAGGATGTCTTGATAACAGACAATATATCATTTAAAGAAAATGAGTATATTCTGGTCTCTTCACTAGGTAAAGAGGGAAGGAATTTCTCAAAATTAAGGACTAATATGAAAATGAAAACAGAATTTCCTCAGAAAACTTTAACAACTTCTGATATTAAATGTGATTAAAATCTTTTTAACAGTCTGACAGGACTACATACATGCCAATATTCTCTACAACATTTACACTGCAAAAAAATTATGTATTCTAAATACTTAGTAAAACATACAATGGTTCTTTCCAATCAGTCTTCAGGTATACCTTTCCAACCTCATTTTCTCTGTATGCAAGTATCAAGGCTTGGGCCACAGTGTGCTCCAGCTACTTCCCAAATAGGTCATGCTCTTTCTACCCCACTGCTTTTACATTGCTCTTTTCTCCAGCTAGAATGTGAACAATACTTCTATTTAAATCGTCTCAAATGTTGCTTACTTTGTGCTCTTTCCCCAACACCCTGAGAAAATGTTAATAATGATCTCCTATTAGCTCCCTATTATAGGAATTATTTATTATATTATAATTATATATAGGTCTTTTTCTTCTATAGGAAAACAGACATAATAGTAGTCATAGTAATAATAATAAATACTTCCTGTATCTGGGAGTTCATTGGTTAGGTAGAAAAAGTAAGTCTTTTTCTAGTTTTTCTATGACTTTTTCTATGACACAGGATCCTCAGTGTCATAACTAGGTACTACATGAACAGAGAAAGGACAATTTAACCAAATTGGGCTTCAGAGAGGAAATGAAATTTGAGCTGATTCTTAAAAACAGAATTAAGGAAGACAGACAGGTAGGCAAGGCAATCTAGGAGAGAGGAAAGGCAAGGAAAATTTAGAAAATGAGAATAGAATGCTCTGGTCCTAGAAGGGTGAGAAGAAGGAAATGCAGGAGACAAAGCTGTGAAGATGGGTTAAAGAATGTGCATTAAAGGTATAACATACCAGGCTAAGAATCTGAGTATTTATCTTCTGATATCCATTTGGAACCACAGGAATTTTGAGGGTAAAAAGAGTGAGTGACATGACTGGTTTTCATTTTACTAAAGCCTAGGAAGGATAAAGATGATAAATTTGAATAGGAAAGTCAGGTATAGAAATGAGGAGTTCGGAGGATACTATGGTAACAACAGCAAAGAAAATGAAAGTCTAAACTAAACTGGAGCAACAACGGGGAGGCTGGGTGGCTCAGTTGGTTAAGTGTCTGCCTTCAGCTCAGGTCATGATCACAGGGTTCTGGGAGCTAACCCCACATCGGACTCCCAGCTCAGGGGGAACCTGTTTCTCTCTCTCCCACTGCCCCTCACCCTGTTCATGCTCTCACTCTCTCATAAATAAATAAAAAATCTTAAAAAAATTTTTTTTAAAAAGTAGCGCCTGGGTGATTCAGTCAGTTGACCACCTGACTCTTGGATTTGGCTCAGATCAGGCCCTGTGTTAAGCTCTGTGTTCACTGCAGAGTCTGCTTCAGATTCTCTCTCCCTCTGTCCCTCCCTACACAAGTGCGCGCTCTCTCTCTCTAAAATAAAATCTTTTGAAAAAATTTTTTAATCATCAAAAAATAAATTGAAGCAACAAGTATGGAGCATTAGAAACAAAAGAACCTGGTGAGTAACCAAAAGAGAAAAAGGAAGGGTTAAGAATGATTACATGATTAGAAAAATAACTATTTATATCTTCTATTTTAGGTGAGTAGTGACTTCATTAACCAAGGCAGATAATATATTTTGGAAAGATAAGTATTTTAGACATACAAATTTGAGGTTCCTGTAGAATATCATTTACGGACAATGAAATGGGAGTTGAAAATGAGTATGAGTTCAACAGAGTGACTGGATTGTGATACAAATTTGTATGTCATGAGAACACACTTAAATCCATGAAAACGGATGCAATTACCCAGTGATTATAAACAATGGGAGAATGGAAAAGGGTAAATAGCACCCTGGGAAACATTAACATCTGAGAGATAAGCAGCCAAAAATGGTTAACAAGAAGTCAGAGAGGTGAAAAGAATATAATAGCATCACAAAACCTGAGATAATTCTAAAACTTAAAAGCAGAGCAAAATGCCAAAGAGAAGTCAAGTAGAATGAAAAAAGCGAAGCCAAGTAATTTGTAATTAAATATGGTTTAAGATGGTTAGATGGTTGCACAGCAATGTGAATATACTTAATGCCACTGAAGTGTAAACTCAAAAATAATTTAAATGCTAAATTTCATGTTATATATATTTTACTATAATTTTTTTTTTAAAAAGTCACTACTGAACATCAACAAAATGGTGGACTCCATTTTGGACAAAATGGTGGACTCCAAGTTCCAAACTGTCATTCCCCACTGAAACAAAATAGAACAACAACAACAAAAATCCCAGAAGCTTTCTGAACCAAATTGGCAGCGACTTAGAAAAACAATCAAAGGTTTAAAGCAGTCAAGCAAATGTCCAATTAAGTAAAAGCCATCTTCAAATGGTAAAAGTTTTGTGACATTTTTACTCACTCTCGTCCCACTTCCTCTGAATGGGGGCAAGCTTAGTCTTGAGCAGGCAGCAGACTGGTTCCCATTTCCCCTATCTTGAATCAGAGGAAGCAGAGTAAAACCATATTGGTAAATTATTGTATATATCTGTTCTAAACTGTCTGGGGAATGCCTGAAAGCCTAACGCAAGAACCTCATCTGTTTTGCCTAACTTGGAACACAGTAAAAAATATTAGTGGGCACTCCTCATATAAGCTGCACAACAACCCCAATAACCAACAGACACCTCAGTCAAGAGATTATAGCAGAAATGCACAATAGAGTGTCTAGGCCCAGAGGAGAAACTGGGATGAACTCTTTGGAAAATTAAAAAGAAAAAGTCGGGGCACCTGGGTGGCTCAGTGGGTTAAAGCCTCTGCCTTCAGCTCAGGTCATGATCTCAGGTCCTGGGATGCAGCCCTGCATTGGGCTCTCTGCTCAGCAGGGAGCGTGCTTCCCCCTCTCCCTCTGCCTGCCTCTCTGCCTACTTGTGATCTCTCTCTCTCTGTCAAATAAACGAATAAAAATCTTAAAAAAAAAAAAAAAAAAAGAAGGTCACTATCAATCTTAAATAGAATGGCATAAACCAGCTTGTAGTGGGTAGAAAAATTAATGGAGGTGCGCCTGGGTGGCTCAGTCAGATTTTGGCTCAGGTCATGATCTAGGGTTCTGATACTGAGCCTCTGTGCTGGGCATGAAGCTTGCTCACTATTTCCTTTCCCTTTTCCTCTGCCTCCCCTACCCCCCACACTCTCCCTAAGTGTGCACACTCTCCCTTCATAAATAAATAAATAATGGGAAGTGAACAAATAATAGCCAAAAGAAAGGAGAAAGACTAGAAGCTTGCATGAGTAGAACCTAAAGTTGATGGAACACTGGTCGGTAGAAGAGATAAAGATTCATAGATGATAAATGATTGAGGGTCCAAGAAATGTTAAGGAGAATGAAGAAACAAACATGAGACATTAACCTTGTAAAGAAGAAAAATATTTCTAGTAAATAGTATCCTCTCAGAAGGACACGGAGTCATATTCTAATCTAGAACACTTAATAGTCTCATGATCTTAGCAAGTTATTAGCCCCAAACAGCCTCAATGCTCTCATTTGTAAAACAAAGATAACTACAGTAACTACTATACGGAGCTGTTATAAGACTCTGATATATCCCTAGTAAGTCGCAGAAACATACTCATCGATAATTTGATTTTCCTCCCTATCACTTTATAGATGTATAGATACAGATGAAGACAAGTTAGACTTTCTCTTCATATGAATAAATGAAAAAGTTCATATGATTTGATCTTGCTTTGGGAAAGAGTGTTTGTTGTCTTTCAAAGTACTCTTTCGAATGACTGGGTTTTTTTTTTCCTTTGGGGAAAAATAAATGGATGTCATATGTTCTTTAGTTAGCAGCAGTACAATATTTAAAAAACAGCAAATGTTATCTTAAAGTTCCTATAAAAATTTTCATAAGATCAGATTATTTTTTCTTTAAGGAAGCTCCATGCCCAGCATGGAACCCAAAACAGGGCTTGAACTCACAACCCTGAGATCAAGACCTGAGCTGAGATCAAGAGTTGGACACTTAACCAACTAAATCACCCAGGCACCCCATCCAGATCTTGATAATTTGGGGATAAATGGGAGCACCTGGGTGCTCAGTCGGTTAAGTAACCGACTATTGGTTTCAGCTCAGGTCATGATCTCAGGGTCCTGGGATCAAGCCCCATGTCCGGCTCCACACTCAGTGGGGAGTCTTCTTGTAGATACTCTCTCTCTTTCCCTCTGTCCCTCCCCCTGCTTGTGCACTTGCTCTCTCTCTCTTTAAAATAAATGAATAAATCTTAAAAAAAAATAATAAAAGGAAAAAAGAACTGAGACTCAGACCTGTGGAATAACAAAAGATTTATCATTTGTATCACTGGCAGCCCAGAAGGAGAAAAGAAAGAGACTATGACTAAAAAGGATTAAAATAAATGAAGGCTAAAAATTTCCTACATTTGGCAAAAGACATAAACCTATATACTGAAGAAACTAACAAGACCTATCCAAAGAAATCCAAACAAACAAAAAACTGTCAGACTAAAATTCTGTACCCAGCAAAAAGAGAAATCAAAGAAGGGGAGCAGAAGACATAGGCTTCCAGTTATGGGATGAATAAGTCATGGGGATAAAAGGTACAACATAGGGAATATAGTCAAATGGTATTGTAATAGTATTGTATGGTGATAAATGGTAGCTACACTTGTAGTGAGCATAGCACTCTATGCTATGTTTAGCCACTTAGGTTGTACCTAAGTGTTTAAGTTGTTTAACCACTTAGGTTGTACACCTGAAACTAATGTAACATTGTGTGTCAACCATACTTCAATTAATAAAATGCATTAAAAAAAAAAGATATTGTTGGGGAGCCTGGGTGGCTCTGTCAATTAAGCATCTAACTCTTGATTTCATTTAGGGTCATGATCTCAGGATCATGAGATGGAGCTCCACATGTGGCTCCACCCTTAGTGGGGCATCTGCTTCTTTCCCTCTTCTCCTCTCCTTCTGCACCTCCCCCAGCTTGCAATCACTTGTGTGTACTCTCTCTAAAAAATAAATAAAATCTTGAAGAAAACAAAAAAGAGGGGTGCCCAGGAGGCTCAGAGGGTTAAGTGTCTCCCTTCGGCTCAGGTCATGATCCTAGGGTTTTGGGATGGAGCTGCACATCGGGCTCCCTCTGCACATTGTTTCTCCCTCTCCCTCGCCCCCTCCTCCACTCTTGTGCACATGTGCTCTCTCACAAATAAACCAAATCTTAAAAAAAAAAAAAAGATATTGTCAGATGATAGTAATCTAAGAAATTTGTTATAAGCAGACCTAAAATAATGGTTAAAGAAAATTCTCTAAATAAAAATATAAATAAAAAGAAAATGATATATGAAAGAATCTGAAGATATAAGGAAGAATAAATGAAAAGAGTAAAAATATGGGAAAATACAATATACTGTCATTTTCTTAAAAGCTGAAGCAACAATGATAATGCTGCCTAGTTGTTTCTCAATGTATATAAGATAATATTAAAGAAGATTATAAACAGGAGGATAAAGGAACATAAACTAGGTAAGATTTCTACCCTTCACTCAAACTAGTAAAAATACGTGAAGCAAAAACGGATAAAAATAAAAAGAAATATAGAAATCCACAATTTTAATTGAAGACTTCCACATTTGTCTCTTAGCAACTGTTAGAACTAGACAGAAAATCAGCATGAACTCAACACCACCAATGAATCAACAGGGTCTAATTGACATTTACAGAGTATCCCATCCAACAACAGCAAAATACACATTCCTTATAAGTGCTCACAGAAAACCTACCAAGTTAGGCCAAATCCTGTGCCATACCTCAATCCTCAACAAATTTATAATAATTAAAATCATATAGTATGTTCTCGGACCAAAATGTAATCAAACTAGAGCAAATAATAGAAAGATAGTAGGGAAACCCCAAAGCACTTGCAAACTAAGTAACATGTTTCTAAATAATCCATGGTCAAAAAAGTCTCACAGGAAATAAAAATATACATTGAACTGAATGAAAATAAAAGCACAACATACCAAAATTTGTGGAACACAGCTAAAGGAGTGCTGAAAAAGAAATGTATAGCACTAAATACTCATATTAGAAAAGCATGAATTTGAATAACCTGAGCTCCTTTCTCAAAAAACTGGAAGAGCACAAAAAAAATTAAAGCAAATATAAGAAAGGAAGCAATCAAGATAAAAACAAAAATCAATAAAATTGAACACAGAAAAACAAAAGTGAAAATTCAATAAAACAAAAAGCCAGTTCTTTAACAAGATCAACTGACAACCCTCCAGCAAGAATGACAAAGACACAAATTACAAATATCAAAAACGAAATAGGCACTATCATAAAGATCCTGTAGTTATACAAAGGGTAATAAGGAAATATTATGGACAACTCTATATATAAATTTGACTTTAATAAAATAACAGTTCCTTAAAAAGCATAAACTACCACAACTAACCCAGTATCAATAAGATAATTTAGATAGTACCATTAATTTTAATAATGTAACAGCAATCAAAAAAGAAATCTCCAGGGCCAGACGGTTTCACTGGAGAAGTCTGCCAAATGTTTAGAGAAGAAGTAACACCAATTCTACAAAGTCTCCTTCAGAAAAAAGAAAAGGAAGGAACACTTTCAAACTTATTTTATGCAGCTAATAGTACCCTGATACCAAATCAGACAAAGTATGAAGAAAAGAAATACAGACCAATTATCTTCTATGAATATAGATATAAAAGTTCTTAACAAAATATTAGCAAATAAAATTCAATAATATATAAAGTTATACACCATAACCAACAAAGGTTTATACCAAAGAAACAAAATTACTCAATATTCAAAAATCGATCAGCATTATTTACAACAACCAAGACATGGAAGCAACCTAAGCATCCATCAATGGACAAGTGGATAAAGAAAATGTGGTATATGTATATACACACACACACACGAATATTATTCAGCCATAAAAAAGAATGGAATCTTGCCATTTGCAACAACAGAGATGGACCTTGAGGGCATTATGTTAAGTCAAATAAATTCAGTGAAAGACTACTAACATATGATCTCACATATGTGTGAAATCTAAAAATCAAGACCCCACAGATAAGAAAACAGTGGTTGCCAGAGGCAAGAGATGGGGAGTAGACAAAAATGAGTAAAGGTGACCAAAAAAAAAAAAAAAAAAAAAAATTCCAGTTATGAAATAAGTCATGGGGATGTAATATGTAGCATAGTGACCCCAATTAATAATACTATATTGTATATTTGAAAGTTGCTCAGAGAGTAAATCTTAATTAAATGTTCTAATCATAAGAAAAAAATTCTATGTGTGGTAGTGAATGTTGACTACACTTACTGTGATCATTTCACAATACAAACACTGAATTATGTTATACACTTGAAACAATAATATATGTCAATTATAAAATTAAAATATTTTTTAAATCAATATAATTCACATGAACAAACTAAAGAAAAATCTCTATCAACAGATGCAGAAAAAGTACTGGAGAAAATCCAATACTTACTGATAAGAAAAACTCTCAAAAAACTAGGAATAGAGAAGTAAATTCCTCAAGTTATATAAAAAAAAAATCTACAAAAAACCTTAAAACTAATATCATACCTAATAGTGAAAGACTATGGTTCCCCTCAAAAATCAAGAACAAGGCAAAGATGTCCTATCTTACCACTCTTATTCAACATAACACTCAAATTCAGAGCCAGTTCAATAAAGCAAATAAGGGAAATAAAAGGTATATAGATGAGAAAGGAAAAAAAAATAAAAGTGTCCATATTTACAGATGATACGATTACTTATGCAGAAAGTCTCAAGATACTACAAAACAAAACAAGATACTACAAAACAAAAACAAACAAAAAACACCTAGAACTAATAAGTAAGTTCTACAAAGTCATAAGATCAACATGCAATAATTAATTGTATTTCTATCCATTAACAATGAACATGAAACCAAACCTAAAAATGTAACTTACACTTACTTAAATAAAAAGGGAATATTTAAGTATAAATCTAACAAAACATGTATAGGACTTAGGCTAGAAACCAAAAAACACTGATGAAAGAAATAAAAAAAGATCTATTAAATACATGGAGACACATGGATTGGAAGATTCAATATCCTAAGACACCAATTTTCCTCAAGTTGACACAAAGGTTTAATACAATTCCTATCAAATCCCAGCAAGTTTTTGTAGGTATAGGCAAATTATCTCTATAATTTTTCTTTTTATTAGAAAAACTAAAACAATTTTTAGGAAGAATAATGTGGAAGAACAACTACATCCAAGTTTAAGACTTATACAGCTACAGTAAAAACAATGTGCTGTTCATGGAAGGACAGACCTATAGATCAATGGAACAGAACAGAAAGCCCAGACACAGACCCACACAAGTACAGCCAAATGATTTTAACAAGGTACAAAAGCGATTCAATGGAAGAAAGTACTTTTTTTTGAAAGTAGCCTTTTCAACAAATGTTGCTGAAGAATTGGATATCCATAAAAATGAACCTCAATCTCAATTTTATACCTCATACAAAAACTAACTCAAACTGGATCACTGATTTAAACAATAAACAGTAAGGATTTTTCCATTTTATTTTATTTTAATTCCAGGATATTAATATACAGTGTTATATTAGTCTCAGGTGTACAATACAGTGATTAACAATTCTATACATTACTCAGTGCTCATCATGATAAGCATACTCTTAATCTCCTTCACCTATTCCACTCATCCCTCTACCCCACCTCCCCTCTGGTAACCATCAGTTTGTTCTCTATAGTTAAGTCTGTTTTTTTATTTGTCTCTTGTTTTTTTGTTGTTGTCGTTCATTTGTTTCTTAAATTCCCCATATAAGTGAAATCCTATGGCATTTGTCTTTCAATGACTGACATTTTCACTCAGCACTATACCCTCTAGATCCACATTACAAAAAAAGCAAGATTTCATTGTTTTTATGGCTGAATAATATTCTACTGTGTGTATATGTATGGTATATATGTATATATGGTAAATATATGTATATAGACATAAATGGCTATATATATATCCAGGAAACATATACATACACACAAACACACATACCCCACATCTTTATCCATCTATCCACTGACGGATACTTGAGTTCCTTTAATATTTTGGCTATTATAAATATGTTGCAATAAACATAGGAGTGTATGCATTTTTTTGAATTAAAAAGTAAGTTTTTAGGGGAAAAAAATAAAACATGGTGAAATATTTGAGACCCACAACTTACTGAAGACTTCTGATATGGTACATAAAAAGTACGACCCATTAAAAGAAAATTGATAAATTGGACTTAACCAAATTTAACAACTTCTGCTCTGCAAAAGATCCAGGTAAGAGGATAAAAACTCAAGTCAAATACTGTGGAAAAAATATCTGAAAACCACATATACTAGAATACTTAAAGAACTCTCAAAGCTCAACAATAAAAACAATCTGATTAGAAAAAGGCAAAAGAGGATGCCTGGGTGGCTCAGTCAGTTAAACATCTGCCTTCAGCCCAGGTCATGACCCCAGTGTCCTGGGATTGAGTTCCATGGCAGGCTCCCTGCTCAGCAGGGAGTCTGCTTCTCCTTCTCCCTCTGCTCCTCCCACCTGCTTAAGCTCTCTCTCTCAAATAAATACATAAAATCTTAAAAAAAAAAGAAAAAAGAGCAAAAAATATGAGCAGACATTTCACCAAAGAGGATATACTGTGCAAATAAGCACATGAAAAGATACACCATTAGCCATGGAATACATATAAATTAAAATCATTATGAGATATCACTACACACCCACTGGAATAGCCTATATGAAAAAATAATTACAATTCCAATGTTGATGAGGATGCATCTGGAACTCTCATACATTGCAGGTGGCTATTTAAAATAGAGGGCCATTCTGAAAAATTGTTTTGCAGTATATTATATATACTTTTATATATATGTTTTGCCGTATATTATATGACTTCGCATTTGCACCCATGGGCATTTATCCTAGAGAAATGAAAACACTGTCCATGCAAAAACTTGTACATGAATGCCCATAACAGCGTTATCTCTAGGGGCGCCTGGATGGCTCAGTCGTTAAGCGGCTGTCTTCAGCTCAGGTCATGATCCCAGCGTCCTGGGATCGAGCCCCGTATCGGGCTCCCTGCTCCGCGGGAAGCCTGCTTCTACCGCTACCATTCCCTCTGCTTGTGTTCCCTCTCTCGCTGTGTTTTTCTCTGTCAAATAAATAAAATCTTTAAAAAAAAAAAAAAAGCGTTATCTCTAATAGCCAAAGAAGAGAAATGACAAAAGTATTTTCAATAGGTGCATAATGAAATAAACCATAGTTATCCATACCATGGAATAATACAGCTACTAAAAATAATGAACTACTGAAAGATGCAACAACTTGAATGTATAACAGGGGCATTATGATGAGTGAAAAAACCAATCTCCAAAGGTCACATGCCTTATGATTTCATTCTAATAACATCTGTCAAAGAATAAAATTAGGGATCCCCTTCTCTAAAACTATAGATTAATGGTTGCCAGGGTTTAAGGATGTGCGTGTGTGTGTGTGTGTGTGTGTGTGTGTGTGTGTGTAGAGGGGGTGTAATGACTATATAGGCATAACAAAAAGAAGATCTTTGCAGTAATGGAATAATTCTTTATCTTGATTGCAGCTGTGGCTACAGAAATCTACACATGTGAAATATGACACAGAAACATACCGGCACATTGAATCAATTGCAATTTCCTGGTTTTGATACTGTCCTACAGTTATGTAAAATGTAACCACTGAGGGAAACTAGATGAAGAGTGTGCTGGATCTCACTGCAACTTCCTATGAATCTGTAATTATTTCGAGACAAAAAGTTAAAAAAAAAAAAAAGACAAACAACAGGTGCCAACACCAAAATAACACAGGTTAAAATTATCTCACGATTTTTAAAGCAGCTATTATTAAAACACTCCAAAAATAAGGGAAAGCACTATTGGAATTAATGAAAAGATAGACAGTATAGTCAATAAAGAACTAAATGGAGGGTACCTGGGTAGCTCAGTTGGTTAAGTGGCTGCCTTTGGCTTAGGTCGTGATCCCAGAGTCCCAGGATCAAGCCCCACATTAGGCTCCCTCCTGCTCGGCCGGAGTCTGCTTCTCCCTCTGACCCACCCCCTTCTTGTGCGCGCTCTCTATCAAATAAATGAATAAAATCTTCAAAAAAAAAAAAGAACTAAATGGAAATTTTAGAATGGAAAAATGTAAAAACCAAAATAAAAAACACACCTGATAAACTTGATAGCAGCACGGAGATGACTCCCTACACTTGAAGATAAATTATCCAACCTCAACAGTGAGAAAAAGAAATTTTTTAAATGAACAGAGCCTTTACTACCTGGGTGATGACACCAAAAGGGGGAACATCTGTGTCATCAGAGTCCCAAAAGAACAGGAGAAAGTATGGCACAGAAAAAATATTTGAGGAAACAAAGGTTGAAAACTTCCCATATTTGCAGAAAGACATAAACCTACTAATTCAAGAAGGTCAACAAACCACAACAGTGTAAATCCAAATGAATCCACTTCCACACACATTATAATCAAACTGCTGAAAACTAAAGACAAAGAAAATACCTTGAGAACTGCCAGAGGAAAATGGCTCATTACTTACAGAAGAAGAATGAACTGGATAACTAGATTTACCACCAAAAACTATGTGAAAACTCTAGTAACAACAAAAAAAGTGGGACACCATTTTTAAAGTGCTGAAAGAATTATCAACCTAGAATTCTACAGCCACTGAAAAACTCCTGTAAGAATGAAGTAAAATTCTGACAGGAAGAAAAATAGAACTCATACCCAGCTGACCTGCCTACTGTAAAAGAGCTACACATGGAGGAAAAACAAAGTCCTAAAGGAAGTTCTTTAGGCAGAAGGGAAATGATAGAAGGAAACCTGAAACATGAGGGAAGAAAGAAGAGCAACAAAAATGATAGATATGTTTTTCTCCTATTGAGCTATTTAAAATGTTTGCTGAAAGCAAACATTTTAACATTTTCTGTTGGAGTTTTCAATGTTTATAGCTGCAATAACATAAAACAATTGCAACAAAAAAAGGATAAAGGGACCTATGCAGTGGTAAGGTTTTTATACTACACATGAAGTGGTTGCATACTGACTCCAGGTAGACTGTGAAAAGGTAAGTACATATATGGAAATCCCTAGAACAGCAGCCACTAAAAAAAAACTACACAAAAGATATAAACAAAAACACAAAAGATAAAATGGAATATTAAAAAATGTATCAATAACCCAAAAGAAAGCAAGGAGAAAACAGAAACAAAGGGGAAAAGCACAAAACAAATTATAAAATGAATTGACCCAACATAATAATTACATTAAATATGAATATTCTTAACACACTTAACATGCATTAAGAGATCATCAGAATGGATTTTTTAAAGCATTATTTTACATTTTTACAAATCTCTTTTGTCTCGCTTACTAGAAGACAGCTCTCATCTACTTCTGCATTTAATCTGTTGCAATACATTGTTTTGGTTGAAGTGTGAAAATCTGACTTCATGTAGCTATGAGCTGGAAAAGAGTATTTTTTTTTTAAAGATTTTATTTTTAAGTAATCTCCACACCCACTGATGGCTGGGTGGCTCAACCGTTTGGGTACCTGCCTTTGGCTCAGGTCATGATCCCAGGGTCCTGGGACTGAGTCCCGCATTGGGCTCCCTGCTCAGTGGGGACCCTGCATCTTCCTCTGCCTGCCGTTCACCTTGCTTGTGCGCTCTCTCTCTCTGACAAATAAATAAATAAATCTCCACACCCAGCATGGGGCTTAAACTCACAACCCCTGACATCAAGAGTCATGCTCTACCAACTGAGCCAGCCAGACTCCCCAAGAGTATTTTAATAATATTTTCAGGTAATTGTGGAAATTCTTTGCTACAACACCAAATTTGACAAGTGGTATGTCTTAAAGGTTAGTTGCAATATGGAATCTTTTGCGCTTTCTTTGCAATATTAAAATGTATTGGTCTATCTTGCACTTTGAGTAGCTCTTTTCTCATGAATGATTTTATAACATCACACACTGGCCATTTAGAAAATATTGGCTCACTGATTTATGAGCTCTTGCAAATACTGACACATTTCATCATACAATATTGAAAAATCACATTTGTTAATGTCATCACCAACCTCAGAAGTCTTTAGGCACTGGGTAACTGTCAAGGTCAGGGTGGCTGATACAACTTTTCCAAAATTCTAATTTTCACCTAAAAGCTCTAATTTTATCACTGGCCACAAATATTATTAGTTGTTTTCTAGCCATCATACTTCAAAATCCAGTTAGCACAGGTTTTTCCCCGCAATACATAAATACATATAAGTAAAGCCACACAAAGACACATTCTTCATATTCAAAGGCCATATTACTGAAAGTACCAAGTAAATGTTCAGTTCTGACATGGGTTAATTCCTTCACCAAGTAAGTATTTTTCTTCCTTTTTTAAAAGTCAGTTTTATCGAGGTATAATGTATACATTATACCTTTTCAGGTTTACAGTTCTATGAATCTTGACAAACACAGTTCTGTAATCGCCATAGAACACTTACATCACCCTCAATATTCTCTAATATCTCCCCTTTTCTATCCCCAGCCTCTGAACAATGTTCAGTTCTTCCATAGGACAGTAATTCAAATACTAGGATATTAATCTTTTTAACATTTTCCCAAAGTCATCCCATATGTTATTTCATACCAAATCAGGAAAACATTACTACTGTCTCCTGTTAATCATGTGCACAATTCTGTTTTATTACTCTGCATTTTATTCTACTTCTGCTCACCAATATTTCATAGCTTAGATTGCCTACCAACATTCACTTTCCAAACATGTCAAATTCCACAAAGATGTATTTTAGCAAGCAGCTATTTGAATCTTGCAATCCACTACAGTTTTACCAAAGCACTGGCTCCCAGCTCTCATCCAGTCAAGTTCCAGATCACTGCTTCTAAGATAAAATATCACAGGACTTACTTTCCCGTCCAACCCAGTTAATACATTAAGATCTTTCCCCTACTACTTCATGTTTCATTTTCTCCACTTCATTATTTGCCAATCCCTCTACTTTTCGGTCAGTTTATATATTTTTTGTTTAGTGTATTTTGTGTACAAAGCACCCTCCTAAGGCTATGGGAACACTTCTCTTTGCAGCACAGTATCTACAACTCTGGTGTTTCCAAGATACTACAGACTAAGTATCAGAAAGTCTGCCACTTAGTGGCTATATGCTGTTAAGCAAATTCCTTTACCTTTTCTAAGGTTTAATTTCCTTTACAAAGTGGGAATAATATATGCCTCACCCAGCACATGAGATTACTATAAACATTAAATTATGAATTTGTAAAGCCTTATAAAAATGATTATTATAGGCTTTCAGTCCCTCATCCAAAATTCATATATTAAGGGGGAAAACCCACCTATATCTTATACAGATCTCTTGTAGTTTTAAAATGTTATCCCCCTAGAACAGACATAGCTTAGATTTAAATAAATTACCAATTATATTGTATCTCTTAACATCATGTCAGTCAGCTTTTGTCACAGAAACACTTTCTAGTAACTCAACAATAAACAAATTATTTATTAAAAACTTAAAAATATGTCAGGCACTCTTCCAAGAACTAGTGACACATCAGTGAACAAGACAATCAGGTACCAAGTCTCATGGAGCATACATGTTGAGCATCAATGTCTCAAAATATAATAGCTCTGAAGCTCAAGAGCTATTTAAGTAATCAAATGTGTTCTGATTACTTAAATCAAAATTACTTAAATACAAAAGAATACGTAAGAAAAGTAAATTTACAATCTCTTTTGAATTTGTAAAAAAGAAAAATTCTGTATTTTATGAGGTAAACTATTCTTTTATAGCCTCTGCACATCTCAACAATTTCTTCTTAAGTTCCTAAGAATATAGCAGGGCCTTTCCTTTTGGCAGGCAAAGGAACAAGGTACTCGGGAGTACAATGATGATTTGATTCTTTATCAAATTTGACTCTACCCCCCCAAAAATCAGCTCAAACAAAATAAAACAAAACCAGCTTTCTCAGAAAATGCTATCATATAACTTGTTTTTTCTTAAACTTTACTTTAAAAAAGAGAAAACAGGGGCACCTGGGTGGCTCATTCAATTAAGTGTCTGCCTTCAGCCTAGGTCATGATCTCAGGATCCTGGGATTGAACCTGGGGTTGGGCTCCCTGCACAGTGGGGAGTCAGCTTCTCTCTCTGGTCATGCTCTCTCTTTCTCTCAAATAAATAAAATCTTAAAAAAAAAAAAAGAAAAGAAAAAGAAAAAGAAAGAAAGAAAAAAAAAAGAAAAAGAAAGAAAAGAAAAAAAAGAAAGAAAGAAAAAGAAAAAAGAAAAGGAAAGAAAAAGAAAGAAAGAATACTTTCTTAAATGGGAGGTAAATTTTTCCATCTAATCCTACTTTATTTATTTCTCACAGCAGATTCCAAAATGTGATTTATGTAGGAGGCATAATGTCTAGCTACTTGGCAATTATTCAGTCCTTCCCAAACCTGGATATGCAATCACCTAGGCCCTGTTAAGAATACATATTTCAACATACTTATATCTCCTAACTCCAATTCTCATATAGTAGGATTGTGGAGAAGCCTGCAAGAATCTGTATTTGATTTTGATGTGTTTGATTCATGAACAGACACTTGGAAAATTTTCAATGTGTCACCTAAAGATTTATCATTACAGGCGAAGCACCAGGATGCCGGGGTGGCTTAGTTGGTTAAGTGTCTGCCTTTGGCTCAGGTATTGATCCCAGGGTCCTAGAATCAAGTCCCACAGCGGGCTTCTTGCTCAGCAGGGAGCCTGCTTCTGCCTCTGTCTGCTGTTCTCCCTGCTTGTGCTCACTCTCTTGCTCTCTGAGCTCTCTGCTTGCTCTCTGACAAATAAATAAAATCTTTAAGGAAAAAAAAAAAAAGGTAAAGCACCATACAGGCATCCCTCCATTAAAGCATCAGATGTTATCCCAGCTATACTCTTAAGTTGGCAGTCTTTGGCAACTAGCTGACAATACTTATTCTAATTCTAGTGTCAGATAAGTTAATAATTCAGAAAAAAGTTCATTTCCAAAAAATATAAAGAATAAACTACCATTACCTGGGATTCTCTTGATGGGGAGTTTCTACCTAACGTAGTAGATACTTATTGTTTGGAACTGCTCATTTCCCTTTCTTGTGGTAACTGAACTCCAATTTCTATCCCTCCCTCATGCAACTCTAATATATCTTGGTATAAGCTGTCTCACCCTCAGCATCGAGAGTGGAACACATGATGAAGGCCTAAGCTTATTAGTAAAGCATTATTCTAACTACTGTGATTGGTTCAAGTATGGGCACATGACCTGAGTTGGCCAAATCGGTTAGAAACTTCATTTGAAGGTTAGAAGAAAAGGCTTTTTCTTTCCACTGTACCTGAACAAGTTGAGTTGGAAGCTAAACTGGCAATCATCCTACAATCACAGCAAGTTATCTATCTGAGAAGGAAGACAATACAAAAGAAGCAGATCTGGAACCAGCACCCAGTCACATCATTTAAAGCCCTGAAAAAAAAAAGACATTCTATAAAGTATTCAGAGAAAATAAATGTTCTTTATCGCTTAAGCTAATTTGGTTTGGGTTTTCAGTCCTAAAAGATACCTAGTTAATACAGGGAAAAAGGAATGCGAATCTTTATAGGCCCTTAGCCTTCAATTCACTAAATCTAGTGGCTATAATCCAACTATTACAAGGAAGAGGCAGGGACTGAGCTTGAATGCTACAACTACAAAATAAGCTGCTTCTATTTAGATTATAATTATAATTCATTTAGTTTTAATAAATAATTTATTCTAAAACTATCCAAGAAAACCTACATGAGGTTAATAACTTCTTCCTCCTACTAGAAAGATGGTAGAAGCTATGTGGGATGCACTAGAATAGGGTAATGCCAAAAAAGCCAATTAGCGATCTGGAGTGGCAAGATACCCACCTACAGACAAGAAAGCTTTGGGGCCAGGCCAGATGAGCACAGGGCATGAGGCCAAAAGGAACCAAGGAGAAGCCATTTATCATCAGCTTATAGTATTGTTTTTGTGAGATTTCAAACTCTGTTTATAGATCATCACATTTAATGCTTATCACTACCTTATAGAGTAAATTATTATTAATTCCATTTTATAGTTTGAAGAAATGGCTGTTGTAAAAGTTTAAGTGACTTATCCAAGGTCAAAGAAAAAAAGAAAGGAAGAAGGGGTGGAATAATGAACATCTCTTAATTATTGCCCTGTCCCACTGCCCTTGTTTTCCTGGAAACTGCCTCCCCATTCGCACAGTTCTCAAGTGATCCTACCCTCCTTATCACAAGTGATTAAGGGTGGGCCCCTGACCCAAGCCAAACCAATGACTCTTGCAGCAGAGCTCTCTAGATTTGAGACTCAAAAGACTTGAAATCAGTGGCTGAAGCTAAAGCTGTTAGATACAAAAACTCCAGTGCTCTGGGCAGACATATTTTCCATAAATGACTAAACCCAGTTTACAATGAGAGAGAATAACACAAATACATCAAAAACTAATGATGTACTGTATGGTGACTAACATAACATGAAAGAAAAAAAAGAGAAGAGAAGAGAAGAGAAGAGAAGAGAAGAGAAGAGAAGAGAAGAGAAGAGAAAGGAAGGAAAGAGAGAGAGAAGAGAAGAGAAGAGAAGAGAAGAGAAGAGAAGAGAAGAGAAGAGAAGAGAAGAGAAGAGAAGGAAGGGGAGGGGAGGAGAGGGGAGGGGGGGAGAGGGGAGGGGATGGGGGAGGGGAGGAAAGAAAGATTAGGAAAATAAAGGGAGAGAGCCTTGTTTGCACTGGAGCCCCAAGCTCTAGTTCTTACTGAAGCTCAAATGAATTGGAGATCTGGTTTCCCTGAATCGATAAATTCTTTTTGCCTAGGAAAATTTAAGTTGAGTTCTATCATGTATAACTGTCAAGACTCCTAACTAATTTGGAGGGAAAGAACAGGGGTATAGGGTGAGGTGATAATGATTCACAACAACTGACAAGTATTTTTGAACAATAATGTCTAAAACTGTAATAAGACCTCAAGGAATTCTCATTAGAGAGGTTAAGAACAACACTCAAGACAGACCCATACAAGATAGCAGTGATTAAGTTCTGAACTACATAAGACAGTTACAAATACTATAGGAGTTCAAAAAAGAAAATAAAAGTATAACATAGTTGTGACTTATTTAGAATATAAAGATGAGAAATGAAATTGGTGAAGAGAATACAGAGGAAAACTCAGAAAGAGAGAAAAAAAAAATAGGGCCTGGAACTGTGAGAGCAAAGGTAGGGAAAAGCAGTCAACATGATGTAGAAACTGAGAAAATCACCTGGACCAGTCTACCTTGGAGAATAATAGGAAATAAGGCTAAGTAAATAGGTAAGGTAAGACCACATGTAAAAAGCACTAAAGTTAAGAAAAAGAATGGATTATATTGGCAAACTGCTAGGATGCCTCACTAATTCAAGAATGTTGGGTTAAAAATTTGGACTTGGGTAGGGGAGCAAAAACAGAAAGCTAAGGTTAAGAGTTTAAAAACGTATCTCAAAAGAAGAATCCCATTCTACTCTTCTTCCAAGTTTTTAAGAGTATTGCTAAATATAGTGGAACCTTCATCAAATCTGTAATATAAAGGTAAAGAAAAAAGTAACTATTACTATCTGGAAGAAACTACAGCACCTCTATAGCACCTGCATATGAATTATTTCATTTATCCTCATAATTAAAACCTATGAAGTAAATATTATCGTGATTCTCATTTGGCAGATTAAATATATTCAGGGTCAAAGAAGTTAGATAACTTGCCCAAGATCACACAACTAAATAAAAAGCTAGCCTGTAGTGTGGGGAGGTTGATAATAACACACTTGGTCAGCACAAAAGCCCTTTTTCCCAGGACAAATTACAAAGATGTATAATGATGACAATGAGGATGATAATGATAGCTAACATCCACTAAATGCTGGGAACTATGCAAAGCACGTTATATGCATTATCACAGTTAATACTCCTAACAGCCTATAAGAGTCTACGATTAATCTTATTTGAGGATGATGTGTTTGAGTCTTAAAAAAAACTAAGAACTTTACCCAATAATCACTAAGTTGTACATCTGAAACTAAGGTAACATTGTGCGTCAACTGTGCTCAATTTAAAAAAAAAGCCACAAGGCTAATAAATAGCTGACTGGGTAGGGTTCAAAATCAGACAGTCTGACTCCAGAGCATGTTCTTAACCACTGTACTATACTGCCTCTATGATTACAGATTACTAGAAATACGCAAAGGAAATACAATTAGGCTGAGATGAGTAGACACTTTTAGAGTGGATGATAAAAATCAGAGAAGCATTTTCTTTGTCCTACAGCTGAAGTAGTAAAACTTAAGTAATCAATGAAAGAACAAAGAGGATGTATATCTAAAACAGAATTTTTTGCTAAGGTTGGAAATGTAAATTTGTATCCGAAGACAAATTAATTTGGAGATGGTTTCAATTAGTGAATTTTGTATCATACTTCTAAAGAAAACCAAAGTTCAGAAAGTGGATATTGTCTGTACAAGGCCATATAATTTTTCAATTTACAATTTACAGAGTCAATCAGATGAGTATGTTAAAGGTTTCAGATCCCCCAACCCCATTACAATCAGCTCACTTTTTCTGTAACTATATCATAGTTACCATAGAAATCAAAAGTGTAATCTGTGAGTGTTGTTAGAACTAAGATTTTTCATGCAAAAGAATATATAAACTCAAAGTGATGATAAACTGAAATTGTAATTATCAGTATATTTTTTCTTCTTCCCCAAAATAAAAACTCATAATTCTATTCATTAAACAAGAACAAGAAGCAATTTTAACCCAGCAACAATGAATATCCCTAGAATCCATATTGTGGTCTCAAACTATCATTCCCTACTAAAAGGAAAGGTGTGGAGCAAGAAACGTACAAGATGAGCCTGGGCATCTTCTTCTTCTTTCTTTTTTTTAAGATTATTTATTTATTTATCTGACAGAGAGATCACAAGTAGGCAGAGAAGCTGACAGAGAGGAGGGAAGCAGGCTCCCCACTGAGCAGAGAGCCCGATGTGGGGCTCAATCCCAGGACCCTGAGACTACGACCTGAGCCAAAGGCAGAGGCTTTAACCCACTGAGCCACCCAGGCACCCCAAGGCTGGGCATCTTCTGTTAAAAAAAACAAACAAACAAACGAGGAAGCTCTATCAAAGATTATTATAGTTATATACAAGTTAGATGGGATTATACTGATTTCCTTAAATATTGTCTATATCTTTGTAAATATTCTCTTTCTTAAAGTTCTCTCAAATACCCCAGTTTGTGCCACATCTATCACACTAAGGCTCCAAAATACCTTACTTGGAAAAGTGGCAATAAAAGAGAAAAACTGAAACATTCATCCTGTGTTTTATAAACTGTATTTCATGGTAAGCAAACAGCCCTATAGACTATGAGTGAAAATTCTTAAATTCTTAAATTCTCTTAATAGAAGAATTATAGTCAATAAATATAAAAGGAATGATAGAATTAGAAAGTCATTGTTTTGCTACTCCTAATGAAATAATTGATTCAATGAAGATTAAAAGTGGATGGAACCATTAGATGAAAGGATGAAGAAGGATTTTACACAGCAAATTATTACAGGCAATTAACATCCGAACACACTGATTGACCTTAGCATCACTAAGGGTGGGCTAGCCAGGTATTATATGCTTCCTGATGTGAGGCAAAAGAAAACATAATCTATGACTAAAAATCTGAAGTAATTAAATCAAGCTTTTAGATCGAACTACCGATTTACAGGAAATAGGGAAGATACAGAAGCAAATTAAATGACAGCATAAGGAAACAACAACAAAAAAATCCAGGATGTGAAGCACTGTATAGTACCAACAAGCTAGTTTTTTCAATAAGACAATGTGAGGGTAAATAAGATGCAAGAAGAGGATTGCACTATACTAAAAGAGACTTAAAAGACCTCACAAACAAAAGCAACATGTAGACTTCGTCTGGATCCAGTTTCTAAAAAAGCAACTGTAAAAAACACATTGTTTTATACAACCAGGTAAATATGAATAAAACTGGGAATTAATGGTACCAAGAAGCTTTCAATTTTGTTAGACATGATAATGGCCATGGTAATAATGAAGAAAATGTTCTCTGTTCTTTTTTAGAGATACTTACCAATGTATGTAGGGATGAAATGATAGTATCTGGAATTTACTTTAAAATATTTTGGCAAGAAAAAGTGTGATGAATGAAGCAAGTGTGATAAAATTTTGAAAATTGCAAAATCTGGGTAATGGGAGTTCACTATACCATTTTCCCTACTTCTGTGTATGTTTGAAATTTTTCATTTACAAAACTATCAAACAAAACAAAAATAAGTATTCTTTCCTATAGTTTTCAAACTTTAGTATGTCTAAGAATCCACAACTCATGTAGAATCCTAGGACTCGTCCCAAAAAATTCTGATTTTGTTTGTATGGGCATGGGCCCAGATTCCATTTTTTTCTTTTCTTTTTTTTTTTTTTAAGATTTTATTTATTTGACAGAGAGAAACACAGCGAGAGAGAGAACACAAGCAGAGGGAATGGTAGTGGGAGAAGCAGGCTTCCAGCCGAGCAGGGAGCCCCATGCGGGGCTCGATCCCAGGACCCTGGGATCATGACCTGGGCCGAAGGCAGACGCTTAACGACTGAGCCACCCAGGCGCCCCCCAGATTCCATTTTTAACAAGTCCTCAAGTGAATCTGATACAGAGAATCTAGACACATAACTGAAAATTATACACTTAGACTACTTTAACACAAGTCTTTAAATATATTCCAAACCTTAAAGGAAAGGCATGATGGTATCTCTTACCTCCCCTTCAAGCCTTACCCCACTCCTATCTGTTCAAAATTTCCCCTTTTCCTGAGACTATCAATTCTACAAAACCAAGACCCATGTTTGTTTGTACTCAGCATAGTGTCCCCAGTACCTATCAGAGTGCCCAGTACACAATACACACCAAAAAAACATTTGTTGAATAAATGAATGAATAATAGCAAAGAGAAAAAGGAAGAGTTAAATGAGGTCCACTATTTCAAAATGAGTTCCTCTGAGATAAACTTTCAATTCCTTTTCAAAAGTCAATATAGGAATATGGAATAAAGACTATAAAGTATACTATAAAGTAAAATAAAAATAAACGAGGAATAAAGAGGGGGCACAGGTTAGCATACATTTTAAAAGAAGACACAAATATAAGACAACCTCTCACCCTCTGAGATATCAACTCTGGATGTTCAAATTTGAACATCTATGTCCCACTGTTTAGAAACTACAGTGAAAATGTACTCCTATATTTCACAATCTCAAACAGGCAGGCCAGCTGTATTAGAGAAGTAAAGTACATGTATACATTGTAATGGATATGCAAATGAGTAACAGTTACTACCTTCTCTGTTGAAAAAGTATAAACCTCTAGACTTATGGACACAAGTCACAAATGTAAAAATTAAAAAGTGCCAAATATAACAATTAATAATTAGTTTAGGATGATCTTCCAAGCCTATATAGAACAGTTCCAAAAATAGCGCTTACCAAAATTGTTCCTATTCTTATATTTCTACCCCAACACCATTTAACTTTTAAATTCTATTAAGTAATGAATCAATGACACAACTTTTCAAGTTTTTACAGAAGTATAATAAACAAAGACTCATAGAATTTTTAGAGACACAATGGACATCAGCAACTATATGGCCCAAACCTTCATTCTACAAATGGGGAAACTGAAGCCCAGATAAGAAAAAAGATTTACTTGGTCACAGACAGAAATTAACAGCAAAACAAGTTTATGCCAATGCTTTCAATTTTCAATCCAGGTTTCTTTTGTCGTCTTTTTTTTTTTTTACTATACCATGCAAATGGCATATTTCAAAAAATGTTTTCCATTGTGAAATGCAGCACCGTTTAACTTATACACACAAGTGTGGCACCCATCAGCTATGCTCTGTACTTTAAATGGATATACTTCTTTTTCGGTGAGGATGGGAATGAGGAAGTAGAGCTAACTGACTACTTCAGCAATAGAACTCCATATATATATCTACTGACATGTGGAGTTTTCAGCCATATATGAAAACAGAACCTCTTGTTTTTACCATATGTACACATAGCAAAACTTACAATTATAAAATAACACTAAAATGTAAAGTTGTGTAAAAACTAATCTAAATTTGAGAATTTACTCTTTGTTCATTACAAATTTTTTTATGTGGTTCCTTCTTCTGAATTAAAAACATTTCCTTTTTTTTTATTTATTTATTTCATAGAGAGAGATCACAAGTAGTCAGAGAGGCAGGCAGAGAGAGAGGAGGAAGCAGGCTCCCTGCGGAGCAGAGAGCCCGCCACCGCCACCGATGTGGGGCTTAATCCCAGGACCCTGAGATCATGACCTGAGCTGAAGGCAGAGGCTTTAACCCACTGAGCCACCCAGGCGCCCCTAAAAACATTTCTAACTCAAGAGATGAATGAATGGTCCAATTCATGTCTCAGCTGTTACTCTGAGCCACCTCTCTATACACCCACAAGGTATTGGTAGTGCAAGAGGGCCTATATACAGAACACATACTTAAAGTACAAAAGATACACAGAGAAAGAGGACAAGATAACAACTAAATATCCGCAAACCAGCTCCCAACTGCCTCTCTTATAAACTCCTGGCACAAAGTATGTGTGTTATAAATCATGACTAAGTGATTATGGATCACTTTCAAGTGATGCACTTGAAATTCTCTTTCTCCCTCTGCCCCTCTCCCTGCTCACATACTCTCCTCTCTCTCTCTCAAACAAATAAGTAAAATAAAATCTTTGAGAGAGAGAGAGAGAGAGAGAGAGAGAGAGACCTGCCAGCAGACTCTTCTGAAACCAAAAGTTTTGAGAACTTTCGTTTCTGAAGAGTGGATGTACTCAAGTGAATAACAATTTCTTGATATCACACACACACACACACACACACACAGAAATTGAGTGCTGCACATGGCACATTAATACGTACTCAAGAAGTATAAATTAAATAAATCAACAATGGACAAAATAATAAAGAAAGGCAACCAACTTAAAAGGGGTATCATCCCTACAAGAGATGTCCAAAATCCAGATAGGAAAGAATAAAAACAGACTCACTAAAAAAAGGTAAAGGTACCTGATAGGTCATTGTGAATGGTAGAATGAATGAATACTTAATGACAAACATAGAATACCATGCAAAGAAAAATCAGGCTAGACACTACAAAACTGAAAAAGGATTTGTCTCCAAAGAAAAAAGTCAATCTTTATCAAGTCCAGATTAATACAGAAACAAAATTTCAACACCTATCAATAAACAGTTATGGAACCAAACAGAAAAGAGGGTCAAGACTGTAAGACTACAAGGGGGGGAAATCTGTTGACTATTTTTCAAAATGATCTTTCACAAGTCTTAGGCTCCAAGATACCTGGCTGTCCTAACTCTGAAAGGGCCCTGACTGCCAACTTTCTTGAATCTTTCTCTCTGTTCAACTTTCATCTTTAACCCTTTATCGTTATATTAGCTTCAACTTGCATCTCTGTGCAAATGATTTCCAAATTGTTATCTTTAATTATGAGCTCAGTTTCCTATCTCCAATAGTCTACAGGTCATTTCTTTGTGGTTGTCCCACCACTATCCTTTGAAACACAACCTGAAATCAAACTTATCTGTTGCCTATTCTTTCCAAGAGATTTCCAAAGCTGACACTGCTTGTTTTCAACAGTCTCCCTATAACCTAGCCTCAAATTTTTTAGCGTCATCTATTTGCACTCACTTTGGTTCCCTCTTCTTCCAACCCTGACAATCAAGTTCTATCAATTCTTCTTTTCCCATTTTAATGCCCCAATTTGGGGCTTCAATAATTTCTGGACTATTAATTTGTTAAAAAGTCCCCAATCTTACCCCATCTCCAATCTCTTTTTCCACACTCCATCCTGCATACAACTACCAGATTCATCTTTATTCATCCTGGCACAGTCTCGTTTACAAATATTTAATAGCCACAACACACTGAAGAAAACCTAAACTCCTCGACCCCAGCAATCAAATCCTCCACATTCTAGCCTCAATCTATGTTTCCAACTTTATCTTGTTCCCCTAACCATGTCACAGCCAATCACATCCTCTATTCATGTTACCACTACTCCTCTGAATGCCCTCTATCGAATTCCTATCCGCTCATCATAAAGCATACTCTGGCCCTCACAACACACTCTTCAATCTGTTACACATTTTTTTCAGTCTGCAAAGTGTTCTGCTTTGTTTCTGTGTATAAATGTGAGATTAGGTCTTGTTTTCCTAAATAGATTGGACTTTCAAGTAAAGAGTCCATGCCTTATATTTTTTTGTATCTTCCACATTTCAAAAAATCTGTGAGGTTCCCACCAATGAAACTAAGGCAAGAGACTATACAACGACTTTAAAAAAAAAAAGAAAAAAGCTACTAAATCCTCCCTATACCACTGCTTGATGGAATAAGGAGATCAAAAAGCAAAACAGAATCAAATATATTTGGAAATTGGGTAAACATTAAAAGAATTGGACTTCTTAAAAGTAACAAATTCTTAGTAGAAAGTTGTGTTCTAATTCCTTCCACTTCTCTCATTCAATAAAATGTGGTATGAAGCAACCACCATCCTGTTTCTCAATATGAAGAGCATCCATAATGTAGGTGAGACATTTCAAATACACAACCCACAAGACTCTTTTCACCATCAAGGATGCTAAAAGTAATTTTGAAAGCTCTGGGAGAAATTTTCTGGTAAAACAGTACATATTTAAAAATATACAGATATTTATAGTACCTAAAATGCATGTTAATTTTAAATGATCTAATATTCCTGATTCAAGATGAGATTTTTATATTTCTCTTAATGGCATTGTTTTATTCACTTAATCTTAATCCCAAATATTGTATACACCTAACATTAATTCTCTGAGGAGGCTGTAAATAACTATCCGTATACATACTCCCTGTAACTTTAGAGATTATGTGGTTTTGTTTGAACCAAAGTAGAATTATTATATAACTTTTAGTTGTTCAGTAAAATAAAAGGAGAAACTCGCTTACAAACTTTGCAATTATTAGTATCAGGGAAAATAGACAAAACTTAAAAACTCTTAATTATCAACAGATAAGTGTAATTGATTAGAGATCTTTAAGAATTTGGCCTTTCATTTCATAAAAACCCCTTCAGAATGTTTTAAAAGTGACAATGGTAAATACACCAGCACCAAAAAAGGCAGTTATGACAAAATATCTGTGCAGTACTTTTGTAATCAACAATACTGTAAAAGGGTTAATAATGTGATGACCTATCAGTTATCTTAAGTCTTTACACGTAACAGTCCAGCAGAAAGTTCCTCCACACTCAAATCACCTATGACATTTTGGCTTAAAAATCACTTCCTCAATATCGATTCTCCATTATCACTGCCAAGTCTAAAAACTAAACCCTTAGGAGCTAAATCACTCTAGGTAGAAAGTAGTCTTTCCAGTATTACTGTCAAACCGAGCAAAAAGATTAATATTCCTAAGACCGTCATTCAACAAACTATATATGCAGAAACAACTGACGTGGTAACTTTTTACGTGATGCCTGCAACAGAAGTTTATAAATACCTTTTGTATAATAATGAACTGAGTCAGAGCTAAAGGTTCAGAGAGTAGTTTGTACAGGGCCAGTCCAAAGATAAATAAGGCCACGGCAGGAGATTTTAGTGGTGCTCCAGCAGACTCTTCAGGAAAAACAGCAGATTTCGGTGTTTTCCAAGATTGTGCACACCTGAAACTTTATTTTGCAAATAACTAGACTGAAAGCAAGAGGAAAGCAAATACACACAGAACCCCAGACAAGCAAAAGACAACTGCTACTCACCAGCAAACAATCTGAATTCACTTCCGATTTGGGATCCCGCAGCAGGTTGTCGATTTTTTCAAACCGAGTCTCAAAACTGTCCCCAGTCGACATGTTGCTGCTACTGTGACAATACCCTCGTACCAGCACCAGCAGCGGAAAGCAATTTCAACCAACTTCCTCCGGCGGTGGGTTCGCGGCCGCGGGGCAGAGAAGCCGGAACCCCAGGGTCACCAGGTGCGCCCGGTTCCCCCTCCTCCCCTCACTGAGGGGATCTCCGTTCTCCAGACCCCCGGCCGGGGGCAACGGCGACCCACAGCCGCTCCGACGCCCAAAGTCGCATCCCACCCGGCAGCCCCTCACGACAGCCGACAGCGCCGTCGCCACCAGCCTCGTTACTCCAGCGAGGTGCTTCAGCCTAGCGGGCCCCAGCCGCCTTCGCCATGGAGGGTTCGCCGCCCCGAGATGGGCAGGAGGTGGGAGAGAAAGAGAAGCAGGGTGGAGACAGCTCCGGGCAGCAGGGGAGGGAGAAGAGGAAAGGCGAAAGCGAAGGGCGGGTGCGGAGCTGTGCCAGCTGCCGCCGCCGCTTGGGCCACGGGCCCGACCCGTTCCGCTCAGAGGTGCTGTAGGCGGTCTAGCCCCGCATCCCCGGCTTTCCTTGGCGCGACCCGACGCACCGATCCGACTCTGCCAAGAGCTGGTCCCCGCGGGATAGCCTCACTCTCCCATTTTGTCCCGTCGCTACTGGGGCTGCTGCCGCGCTGTCCGTCGGGGCAGGGCGAGGTCGGTGGCCGATGGAGACTTAGGAGAGGAAAGACTGGAGAGCGGCCGGTGAGGAAGACGAGAGTCGGGTCCCGGCGGCTGCTGATGGGGGAGCTTCTGGGAGGGGCTGCGTCCCCTGCTCGAGAGAGGGCGAGTCGCGGCGGCGAATGCCTGGGGGGGGTGGGGCGATGGGGGCCGTAAGGGACTAATATGTCCGCCTTCCTGTTCAAACAAACGGAGACCGCCGGTGCACACTGCGCATGCGGGGCGCGGACGCTCGGAAGGAGAATCGGTCCCGCGCCGCTCGCGCGCGCGTGCGCGCGCACATCAGCGCCTCCGCAGGGCCGCGGTGGGCCGGGCTGGGACGGGACGGGCGGGGCGGAGGGCGGGGCGGAGGGCGGGGCGCGCACGGGGCCTCGCGGTCGGGCGGGGAGGGCTGGTAGCGGGGAGGAGCCGACTGGGTGCGGCGGGCGGCACCGCCCTCGCCGCTGCAGGCTTGGAGAAGCCAAATAGAGCTCTGGAGCTGGAACAGAGGTCCGGGCGGGTTTGGCAAGGTTGGGGTTCCGAGTAGAGGTTCGGAGCTCTGTCTCTGGTCGCTTCCTAAGCAGCTGCCTTAACTCTGCTTCCTCTGGGCTGCAGCCGTCCGGAGCTTTCTGACCAGAAAGGAGGGGTGCTTGTTATTGTTATTTTGCCAATAGGTTCTTTTCTAGGCAAGATGCCTTTTCGCCTGCAGGCAGCGGCATTTTAACACCTACGGAACTTAGTTTTCAGTAGTACTCCAATGTCGGCCCTCCGGGAACACCACAAAGTTTAAACTGCGATTCCATGGGACAATTACAAAGCAGTGCAGTATTCAACCCTCCTAAGCCGAGCATGTGTCAGGGGAGTACTAAAATATTGACTCCGGAAGATGCAGTCCATAGAAATCAAGTTCAATTTGTTAAACACACACACACACACACACACACACACACACACACACACGCACACACACAAAAAAAATCAGTATTTTTAAGTTATTTATACTAGGTCTTCCACACCATTATCACTCCAATTGTAGTTCTCTTCTTGATGTGTGATCCTGCCTGTTTCAATTTCAAAAAGCTCAGTGAAACTTAAAATTGTGATTTTAACAGAACCAATGTAGAATATGAAAATTATGGGCATTTCCTCTTAAGTCAATTGCTTCATTGACTGGTGTGAGAGGGTGAAAGACTTGTTACTCAATCTGCTGATAATGTTTTGTACTGCTGTCAGCGGGAAATCTACCTTGTTTCTAGTCAATCTTTAGTTTTGCTCATAGGCCAAATTAAAGATTGCTAGAAATGGAAAGCATGGAGGGGGCCTGGGTGGCTCAGTCGGTTAGACGTCTGCCTTCGGCGGAGGTCATGATCCCAGTGTCTAGGAATCGAGCCCCTTGTATGTCAGTAATCCTGCTTCTGTGTGCTGTTCTTCCTACTTCTGCTCTCTAGACCCCCGGCAAATAAATATTTTTTTAAAAAAAAGAAAAAGAAAAAATAAAGAAAAAAAGAAATAGAAAACATGAATGTTTCCTCACATTGGAAAATGCTACAGATGAAGCGATTGTCTTGCTATGTAAAAAACATTGCATAGCATCTGAACAGTCCACTAATTCCATGGTGTGAGTCAGAGGTTAGGAAAATGTTTTACTGTTAGAAAAATGTCTTTTCTGGGGCACCTGGGTGGCTCAGTAGTAAAGCATCTGCCTTCAGCTCAGGTCACGATCCCAGAGTCCTGGGATCGAGCCCCGCATCAGGCTCCTTGCTAGGCAGGAAGCCTGCTTCTCCCTACCATTCCCTCTGCTTGTGTTCCCTCTCTCGCTGTGTTTCTCTCTGTCAAATAAATAAAATCTTTAAAAAAAAAAAAAGAAAAATGTCTTTTCTGTTTTCACTTTATTATATACAAGAAATATTTATATAAAAAACCACTGTATAAATCTAGATAGGAAGTAAGTCTTCACAGAAATTATAACAAAGCGACAACTAGACAAATTCAGGTATTTTATTAAATGCTTTTGCAGTGACTTTTCTTGGCTCCAGTATTTTAAGCTGGTCATGTGAATTAAATTTATTTTTAAGCATAGGGCTTAAAATAAATCTGGCAGTTGCCCTAAAGTAAATTGCCTAAACTCTGCTTGTTCTTTTTTATTACCATTTTTAGGTATTCTTCAGAATTTTGTTGTTTCTCAGAGAACTGTGAGCATTATGTTGCTTTCCACTGGACACATATGAAAAAGCAGGGGTAGCTAAGACAATACATGAGTGGCACTGATAAATATAAGTGGATCGAAAACCTATCTGGAAAAGCTACTGGAAATATATGTGAGGCCTATGTATTTTGCTTTTTTATAAGATTAACCTGATGATTGTAACCCCCAACTAGGTGTCTTTTACCATAAGATAAATGGACGCTATATCAATTTTTTAAAAATAAAAAAGTCCTCACCTGTAATAAGGTAGAATCATGACATTAAAGTTCCTTTGTAACTTTTAAATTCTATTGTCTATGGCTAATCTCTTCAACAGCTTTGTGGATATTTGGGATCACCCTTAAAGTATATATTAAGATTCTAAGTGCAATTGCAAAATACTGATATGTATAAATAAGAATATAACATTAATTATACATACTGAGCATTTACCATATGCTAGGCATTATTGTATGCATTTTATACATAGAATCCAATTAAAACTTCAAAAGAATTCTGCTATGATTATACCTACATCATAGATGGGGAAACTGAAGTGCAGAAAGTTGTGTTACTTGTTTGAGGTCATGACAGATCCAGATTGGAACAGAGGCAGTCAGACCCGAGTCCCCATTCTTAACAGCTGAGTATGCTAATGCTATCCAATCCTAGTACAATAAGCATATCAGAACTGTATTGTTTACATTAGCACAGATTCAAATGATTCTATGTAAAAGAGGGAATTATAAAATTTGCAATGTTATCAGTACGATTGTAGTCCCTAGGGAAAGATGTGAAAATGATTTTAGCAAGGTTCAGAATAAAAAGGACCTTGACAACGTTCAACAACAGTGGCTTGACTAGAGGTTTCCAAACACTGGGTCCAAGAACCAGTGTTACTCCTTGGTGGAGTTTTCCTGACCTGCAGCAAAATGCGAATAAAGATATTTTATCACATATTTTTATAAAGTAAGCAGTTCTATTTAAAAATGTCGTTCAGTCTAAAATTCTTTTTACTACTTTTTTTTTAATGTTCCTTTTAGAAACAAGAGTAATAGTAAATGGTATAGTTTTTAGTGTTTTTACTTGGAAACTTTAAAACTTACAGAGTTAGCAACTCTATGCAAATACATAGATTAAGTTAATTATATCTTAATGTTTCTGGTTTTGGGAATTCAAACATCTGGAAACATTTAATTTAGATGAGACTCATGCTAGGACCCAATGAAGAGGCTGTAGTGCTGAAAGAATTTGAATGAGGCATATTTAGGAGAGATCATGGAAAAATCAGAAAGATTTGGGTGTAGACTTGTGAATAGTGAAAGACAGTTAAGTTCAACATTCCTTAGCTTTTGGTTATTTAGTAGGAAATAGACTCAGTTTAATGTTTATGGAATTTCTTTCATAAGCATTGATGTGGTAGCTAGCTTCCAAAGACAGCCCCCAGTGAACTGTGTCTCCCAGTATGCATGTTCTCCTGGAGTTTCCTCCTACACTGACTTGAGGCTGGGGCCTTGTGAGCTGTTCTAACCAATAGAACATAGCAAAAATGGCACTGGGCCAATATCAGGCCCAACTCTGACAGTCTGCCTGGCAACGAACAGCACCCAACAACACTAAACCAACAGTTTAGTGCTCTGGGATATCCAACTAAACTGAGGTCACCATGGTGTGAGGAAATCCACGCTTACTAACCACAGGAAGAAATCACATGGAGGACAACAGAGGAGTCCAGCAGACCCTGAGAGTAGAGACTCCAGACTTATGATCCAAGTCAAGCCATTCCAGCAGCCCCTAGGCATCTGAAACGCCCAGATGATGCTACATGGAACAGAAACAAGCTAATCCCTCCAAGCACTGCCCACACAGTAGAATCACAAATAAATAATAAAGTGATCACTACTTTGAGACCTTAAGTTTTGGGGTAGTTTCTTAGCAATAAATAAATCCAAACAGCTGGATTTCAGGAAAAGAATCATTCATAAATATGTATATACATATAGGGGCGCCTGGGTGGCTCAGTGGATTAAAGCCTCTGCCTTCGGCTCAGGTCATGATCTCAGGGTCCTGGGATCGAGCCCCACATCGGGTTCTCTGCTTAGCAGGGAGCCTGCTTTCCCTCTCTCTCTGCCTGCCTCTCTGCCTACTTGTGATCTCTCTCTCTGAGTCAAATAAATAAAATCTTAAAAAAAAATCCTTATAAAAAAAAATATATATATATATTGAAGTACCTTTCATACTTTTTGATCTTACCCACTATATAAGGAAGCTGTCCATAATGGAATGTTGGAAAAAAAAATGACAAATTAACTCATGTTTCCTGTCTTCAACAAAACCTTTATTCAAAAGAAATGTAAAAGCTTTTTAAACAAATGCTTCCAGATTTTAAAAAGTATTATGAAGTTATACTCCCATTTAAACATATTTTTAGGGCACCTTAGTGGCTCACTCTATTAAGCATCTACCTTCGGCTCAGGTCATGATCCCAGGATCCTGGGATGAAGCCCCACATCAGTCTCTCTGCTCAGTGCAGAGTCTCCTCCTCCCTTTCCCTCTGTTTTTCCCCTGCCTCATACTCTGCCTCATTTGCTCTCTCTCTCTCAAGTAAATAAGTAAAATCTTAAAAAATAAAATAAAGTTTAAAAAAACATATTTTTACCTGTACTTTTATATTTTCTCAAGTTAGTGCATAATCATGTCTATCTATTCTGTTTAAAAATAAATACTAAAAATTCAGGTATATACTGTAAATTGCATATTAATTGTAATTCAGTACCATAAATTGCATGTAATTTCAACAATGCATACCACAAATGTGTTAATAATGTGATGTGGCTAAGTTCCTATAGAAACTTTAGCTAACATATCCAAGAAAGTATGATACTTATTATATTTAACACAACTTTCCAAAAGGGCATTAAAATTTTTTTTAATGTAGAGCAGCTTCACTTGATTCTGAACAACTTTAATGAATAGACAGTTGTGAAAATTGAGGTTCAGTTTTAAGAACTTGGTTTTATATGAGTAATATTTACCCCAAAATAGTATATATGTACATTTTTTTTTCCTAGATCTGAGAAGTGAATCAGGAAGAATATATTCCTTTACTTGAGAGGACTCCTTATAAGATCAGCCAAGCTATTCTTTTCTTTCCACAGGACAGTCAGACTTGGGAATCAGTGTAGTTTGTCATTTTTAGATCCATTACAGCCTCAGTGCTACCTAGGCATAGTTGGGAATTTCAGCATCTATCAAGATTAAAGCAAGAAAAAGTGTAGGGCATGCAGTGAAGAAAGTGCCTTAAGGGCTTCTCTTGACACACCCTGAATGCCTTCCTCCAACATCTGTTTTTTATTTCTTAGAAGCTGCTATTCTATTCAACTGCAAAAATACTTGCATTGACCCAAGAAACAGAATGGAGAAATAGAAAGAAACAGATTTCTGTAAGACAATTATTTTCCTGCTCTATGTCATTGCCATCTCGGGGACCCTACAAATGTCATGCTCACAAGCCCAAGCATGCAAATCACTGACAGTACAATTTTTTCCAAGGATGAAGACTATTCTGTTTGTGGAACCCCTGAGATGCTGGGTGCATGACCACAATTAGAGAGGGAAGCCCGGATCAAGGAGATTGTGACAGATATACACAGATGGTCACATATGCTTTCCCATTTTTTGCAACAGCCTGTCATCCAAATTTCCCCTTTCAACCCAGCACCACTCCACTAAGACCCAAGACTAAGCGTGTTTTCTGACCCACTGCTTTTTAGGTTCTTACGTCTTCCTCTTTAGGGCCCTTACATTGAAGAATTGCCTTTTTTGGCAGCAACAGGCACATCACCCAATATCTACTTCCCTTTTTTATTCATCATAACTTTTGTCAATCATCTCAGTCCCAAATTTAAGACTTCCATACCCAAAAAGAGAAAAATGTCTGCTTTCAACATTGCACTATTTTGATCTCCCTTCCATCATTCAAAGACCTCTGAAATATAACCTCTTCCCTAAAATCTCTGTAACTGGAAGAGAGGCACGGATCCTTCATACAAACCCATCAACATATAAATATCACCCATATACACTCTATATATTCTTTCTTAATAACCATGACACTTTTTGCACTTTATCCCCCACCTTTTTTTGCAGACAGTGTAAATAATCTGCTAGTTGAATTTATACATTTGTTTTTATTTATGTGTTCTTGTCACTGCTGTCTTATACACTCCCTAGGGCATAGGCTAGGACTTTGAAAGTAATAATCATGTTTTTCTTTTCATTATAAAAATAGTACACACTTATTTTTAAAATTTTGGAAAATATGAAAAAGTAAAACAGAACAAAAGAGTTGAGAAAATCTGAGGAACCAATGATATGCTCTCAGTCTTTCCAGGCCAAAATGGTTCTCATCTCTGTTTCTTGTGGGTCTATTTTATTCCTTTTCCTCTGTCGTTGAACTGATTCTTTCTACTTCTCCCTGTACATAAGCCAAATATATCAACTTCAGCATAAGACACATACAGTGAATATAAGTCCTTACGGTGATCAAGAAGGAGTTCTTGTTCCGATCCATATTCTGTAAATTTTACATAATTATTTTTGTACAGTTTATACATGTATATGACATATAAATCCAAAAGATAAAATATGATACCTAATGAAAAGTAATTCTTCCTCCCACCTCTGTCCACAAGCCACTAGTTCGCCAACATAAAAGGGAATGGTTGTTCGGTTTCTTGTATTCTTTCCCTAAGTACACAATCATTTATATTTGTTACGGAGACTTTTCTCTCAATGATGTTTTTTCTCTTTGTCTTGACAATGTACCTTAGAGACTGTTCTGTATCAGTAATCCTAAATCTGTCTCATTCCTTTTAACAGCTATAGGATAGTTCACTTTTACATGCACAACAATTTATTTAACCAATACCTTACTAATGGACATTTAAGTTGGTTCCAACATTTTGTTATTCCAAACAATACTGTAACAAATACTTTTATGCACAAGTCCCTCCTCACTTATTTTGATTCTTCTTGCAATTAAATGGTTTTTTCATTCAGTATTTTTTAAAAAGATCTCATACGTTCTGTGATTTTTGTTATTTTTTTCTTTTTTTTAAATTCCTACTTAGTCATGGTCTTTGCTTTCTATATTTCTCTATATGACTTTGAGCTTATTTTTCCTTTTGCTTCACAATGATTTGGATTTAGGGATAAAGATTTCTTGTTTTTAGGGATAAAATCTTTAGGGATAAAGATTTTCTTGTTTTAGTCTACCAATAGTTATCTTTAAACATAAACAATGTTGAGGGGCCTGAGTGGCTCGGGTGGTTAAGTGTCTGCCTTAGGCTCAGGTCATGATCCCAGGGTTGTGGGATCCAGTCCTGCATGGAGCCCCCCATCAAGCCCTGCATCCGACCCCTCATCGAGCCCCACATCTGGCTCCCTGCACTGTGGGGAACCTGCTTCTCCCTTTTCCTCTGACTCTCTCTACTGTTTGTGCACTCTCTCTCTCTTTCAAGTAAATAAATAAAATCTTTTTTTAAAAATAATAAACAATGTCAAATATGCATTTTTATGATTATAAATTTTAAGAATAAAACTATAACTTTTGAGACCTTTCTATTTGGACAAGAAACTTAACACATTTTCTGCCCAATTTTATCTTTCCTCCTTTTTTAAAAACACTATAATCTTTTAAGTTTAACTATATTAACTGCAGGTTTGTAACTAAATTACAACTAATAATTAAATATCTTTCTGTATGTTTAATTTCTATATTTGCTTCCAGTCTTTGTAGAGAATGTTTTCTCACATTTTAATTTTTACTCATTTTTGAGTAGTCTAAAATAAAATCTTAAATAATTTTAAAGTAAAGAACACTTAGTTGAGATCTAGTATATTTCTAAGGACATCTCTTGTCCTCACACATCACTGAAAACATGGATAGGCATAGTTTTTTGGGTCCACAAATTTTTGCCCTAAAAATTCATTAAATTTTCTCCATTATCTTTTTTAGACTTAGTGCTACTGAGGAAATTAAAAGACCAAACTGGGTCTTACTGCTTTACTGGCAACATTTTCTTGCTTAGCTCTTGTAGGATTCTTTGTGTATTTCTTTTCTTTTTTTTTTTTTTTTTTTTAGATTTTTATTTATTTATTTATTTGAGAGAGAGAGAGAGATCGCAAGAGAGTATGAGCAGGGGGAGGGGCAGGGAGAGAAGAAGAAGCAGACTTCCCACTGAGCAAGGAGCCTGATAGCAGACGCTTAACCGACTGAGCCACCCAGGCACCCCTCTTTATGTATTTCTGAAACTTAAGGACTTCACTGGGATAATCCTAGAGGTGCATCTGTCATTTTTTTTTTTTTCTAAAAAAGAGAACGCTTTAAAAGACTTAGGTCTTTTTTCACCTCAGTAAAATTTTCATATATATTCGTTCATTGCACATGATCTATTTATCTCATCATCTTCTTTTAAAGGAACATGTATTGGTAATACTTACGCTCTCGTGTTTGTCCTCATCTCTATTTCTCTTTGTTCTTTTTTTCTACATTTTGGGTAAGCTTCTCAAGTTTGTATTCTGAAACACTGCTTTGATTTTCTGCATCAAGAAGTCTGCTATATATTGCCCCCCACAGTGGTTCCTATTTGAGTTGTTGCATTTCTAAATTTTGGGTTCCTTGAAGGCTTTTCTAGCTTGCTTTCTTTTCACAATCTGTTCTCATTTCAGTTTAGCCTTTCTCTCTTTTTTAATATTTGTATTTCATAGACATGGATTTGAGATATAACATACCTATTAAAATGCACAAACCTTAACTGTACCACTCAATAGAGTTGTACATAAAATACACTCATATGACCCTTACCCCAATCAATTATAGAATACTTTCAACACTCCCAAATATTTCCTTATTCTCCCTATCTATAAATCCCTCACCAAGCTTAATTATGTTAATATATAATAATTATATTAATTATATAATATATAAATATTCTGATTTCTATCACCATAAATTGGTTCTATCACAATTAGATTACATTATATGTTTTAGAATTTCACAGAAATGGAATCATATAGTATATACTCTTTTGTAACTGACTTCTTTAGTTTTTATAGATTTTTATAACATTTTTTATTATAGTAAAATATATATAACATAAAATTCACCATTTTAACCATTTTATGTGTACAGTAAGGTGACATTAAGTATACTCGCATTATTGTTGAACCATCCATCCAACTCCAGAACTTTCCATCCTCTCAAACTGAAATTCTGTATCCATTAAATACCTATGTCTCATTCCCTCCTTCCCTCATTCCCAGGTGACCACTATTCTACTTTTTGTCTCTGTGAATTTGACTATTCTAGGTACCTCATGTAAATGGAATCATGTAATATCTGTTCTTTTGTATCTGGCTTATTTCTCTTAGCATAATGTCTTCAAGCTCATCTATATTGTACCATATGTAAGAATTTCATTCCTTTTTAAGGCTAAATACTATCTCATTGTACATATATACTACCTTTTGTTCACCTACTCATTTGTCAATGGACATGTAGATTTTTTTTTAAGCTTTCTAATGTTTCTTCCTGCTCCTATAGTATATCAGTATTAGATGAGGATGAAGACTCTTCAAAAACAAATTCTTTCTCTTGTCTTTTACTGCACGCCAAAATGTATTTCATACATCTCACTTTTTTCCTCCCTGTTTTTTCAACTTGGAGTTGGGAGAAAAATATCTAGGCCCAGAGTTTGAAAAAAAAGATAAAGTACAGAATTTGTTTTGCTCTTTAGTTCTCTTACCATCTAACTTAGGTAGTGACTGACTCACCTCTCCTATTCTGTGATGTTATACACAGGCTTATTCCAGTTTTTATTGCTTGATAGGCGTTTATCTTGTGTAGTTCCTTTGAAATGAAATAGAATCACTTCCTGATTCTCTATTAGAAAGAGGATGTGCAGCCTACAGAATTTAACTGTTTATTCTTCTTTAATGACACTGAGTGGTACATGACAACTTTACCCCTCCTCAGTTTTCACTACTTTTAATGTTCCTCTACCTCACCTAAAATTCTTTACCTTTGAGAGGACTACATATACCAAGGTCCCATTCTTTTTATCCTAGCTGATAATGTGCTGGGGATTGTACTAACTGAATTAAGAGAGATTGTTATGAAAGGAAGGGACACTCTGATTGTTCAGAAGTCTGAACCCTCTCTGCACTACTTTTGGTCCTGAATGGGCTCCATGGAATGCCTAGAGCTCTGAATAGCACAATTCTAAACCACTATTCTAGACATCACTAAAGGATGTTTGTGCAAGCTACCCACTGAAGAAGAGTATGAGAAAGGGCATCGAGATATCTCAGCATAACTAGGATGCTTGAGGTCTGACTTTGGTCAGTTATTTTAAGAATACACTTGATTGGTGTTGTCTATACTTAGCACTCTTACCCCCTTCCTACTCCAGGCAACTACTGAGGGAGTTCCACTGGGCCGTATGATCTCCAAGACCTTACTCTTCAATTATATTAATTTTATATATCTTTACAAACGTCCTTGAAAAATGTTTTTCTTACATCTACTCTCAAAATGTGACTTCCAATTCTGATCAAGTTGGAGTATACCCACTATGACTTATCTCTCTGATTACAACTAAAAACTCTGGACAAAATACACAAAAACAATGACCCGAGGACTCTTAAAAGTAAATGAAAGCAGGCAGATTGTGGAGTGGAGTCAAAACTTGAAGAAGCAACACATTCAAGAACGAGTGTTCTGTTTTTTCCCCTCTTTTATTTTGTAGCTTTGCCGCAAGGGCAGGCCCATCATGCAGAACTGCTTAGCAGCAGTGATATGAGCAGGTAAAACCCTAAAAACAAACCTCCCCTTTCTGCACAGAAGAATTGGGAAAGGGGGCCTCTGTGGGGCAGAGAGCAGAGGAGGAAACCTGGAAGGAAGTGAGGTTGAGAAGAGAATGCCTTAATACTGTGTAAGAAACTATACCAGTCCCTAGTTTACTCTTGAGCTGCATATGCACAGGGCAGACCCAAAGCTGCCTAGCAAAAGCTTTGAGAATTGAACTAAGAATTAAGCCTCCAACCAGGTCTCAGAGAGAAATAAAGGGAGTCCAGCAACATGTATCATCTGCACAGTCAGCCGGCGCTGCTGTATGTCTTTATTACCTCGGGTAGGTGATGTAGGCATCATAGCCAAAGAGGCACACAGCAACGAGGCCCAGTGCCCCTGCAACAGTTATGGTGCGATTTTCTCTGTCCACAAGGACAACAATGGAGGTGATTAGGTAGAGGGTGACTGCAATGAGGGATCGGAAGAAATCAGCCCAAGGCCAGTTGATGGCTTTTATCTTGGTAGGTAGGTTACACATGTAGACGACAAAGAAGATCTCAGCAAGGATCATCTCAACCACTGACAGAGAGGAGTATCCTGGCGCCGAGAGGCTGAACCAGATTAGAATCACCAGGCACAGTATAATCTCAGCAAGTAGGAGAGTTCCCTTTCTGGAGCACAAGAAGGTGGTGAAGGTATTCCAGCAGCCACGGGCTGAGAGCCGCTCAGACTCCACCATGGCGAGACCTGGAGTTCCTGGAGACACGAAGGATCTGCACACTTGATGGAGGGTTTCAGGAAGCTGCACACCCAGCCATTTTGCTTGCTGTTTAAAAAGTGGTTTTAAAAACTTGCAGTCTGAAGCTAACTGGGTTGACACCTGCTAAAAGAGTAATGATGATGATTATGATGATGATAATAGTAATAATAATATCCCTTAGAGAATTTTTTTTTAAGGATTTTATTTATTTGACAGAGAGAAACACAGCTAGCAAGGGAACACAAGCAGAGGGAATGGTAGCAGGAGAAGCAGGCTCCCCACTGAGCAAAGAGCCCGACATGGGGCTCGATCCCAGGGTCCTGGGATCATGACCCAAGCCGAAGGCAGACACTTAACGACTGAGCCACCCAGGCACCCCTATCCCTTAGAGAATTTTAACAGGATTCATATCTATACAATTTAATATCCAAAAAGTCCAGAATACAATCCAAAATTACCTGATAAGCAAAAAAAATAAGAAATGTAGCTCTTTGGGAATTATTAAGGGAAAAGACAATGAACAGGTGCAAAACCTAAGATGACACAGATGCTGAAATTGTAAGACTATAAGACAAAGACTTTAAAACAATAGATGCTATAATAAGCTCCATGAGGTAAAGGTAAACACACACTAAATAAAATGTATAGAAAGATAAAAGTACTCAGCAAAAAAAAAAAAAAATTAATTATAAAAAAAGAACAAAATGGTTTTAAAACATCCAATCTCTGAAATTTAAATTTTACTGACTGAACTTAATAGCAGAATGAAGATGACAGAAAAAAGGGTCAGTGAACTTTTTTTTTAAAGTTCCTTAAAATATGTGTAATTATTTTTTTTAACATTTTTTAAAAGTAGGCTCCACACCCAATGTGGGGCGCTTGAACTCATGACCCTGAGCTCAAGAGTTGCAAACTTTGCTGAGCCAGCCAGTCACCCCCAAAATATATGTAATTATTGGAAGAAAAATTTTCACATTGTCTGATGGGGTTTTATTTTTAATTTTGTGTTTATTTGAGAAAAAGAGCATAAGCAGTGGGAAGGGGCAGAAGGAGAGGAAGAAGTAGGCTTCTCACTGAGCAGGGAGCACAACATGGGACTCAATCCCAGGACCCTGAGCTGAAGGCAGATGCTCAACCAATTGAGCCTGCCAGCTGCCCCTGTCTGATGGAGTTTTAAATGCAAGTTAATTTAGGGGCACCTGGGTGACTCAGTCAGTTAAGCATCTAACTCTTGATTTTGGCTCATGTGATCTCAGTGTCATGGGATGGAGCCCTTGGTTGGGTTCCATGCCCAGCAGGGTCTGCTGGAGATTCTCTCTCTCCTTTCCCTCTGCCCCTCCCCTCCTCGTGTGCTCCCTCCCTCCCCCTCCTAAATCAATCAATCCTTTTTTAAAAAAAGATTTTATTTAGTTATTTGACAGAGAGAGAGAGAGAGATCACAAGTAGGCAGAGAGGCAGGCAGAGAGAGTGGGGGAAGCAGGCTTCCTGCTGAGGAGAGAGCCTGATGCAGGGCTCGATTCCAGGACCCTCAGAAAATGACCTGAGCTGAAGGCAGAGTCTTTAACCCACTGAGCCACCCAGGTATCCCCAGGATAGTTAGCTTTTTAAAAAGACTTTATATATTTAGGGGCACCTGGGTGGCTCAGTGGGTTAAAGCCTCTGCTTTCGGCTCAGGTCATGATCTCAGGGTCCTGGGATAGAGCCCCGCATCGGGCTCTCTGCTCAGCTTCCCCCTCTCTCTGCCTTCTCTCTGCCTACTTGTGTTCTCTCTATATCAAATAAATAAACAAAATCTTTTAAAAAAAAAAAGACTTTATATATTTATTTGAGAGGGAGAGATTCTTTCTCCCACACATGAGTTGGGGGAAGGGCAGCCAGAGAGGAAGAAACAGATACCCCACTGAGTAGGGAGCCCTATACGGAGTTTGATCCCAAGACCCTGAGATCATGATCTGAGCAGAAGGCAGACATTTAACCGACTGAGACATGCAGGTGCCCCTGGAGTGACTATTTTAATATTAGACAAAGTAATCTTCAGAACAAGGAATATTATTAGGATAAAAAAGGACATTAGAGATTTGTAAGGTGGTCACTTATCAAGAAGCATAACAATACTAAGTGGGTACACACCTAATAATGAGACTTTACATAAAATACCTGGAAGCAAAAACAAATTTTTTTTTTAAGATTTTATTTACTTATTTGACAGAGAGACAGAGAGAGCAGAAACACAAGCAGGGCGAGTGGGAGAGGGAGAAGCAGGCTTCCTGCTAAGCAGAGAGCCTGATGTGGGGCTTGATCCCAGGTCCCTGGGACCATGACCTGAGCTGAAGGCAGATATAATGACTGAGCCATCCAGGCACCCCAGCAAAAATAAATCTCGACAAATTCAAATAAATAAAAATAATACAAAGTATGTTAATTGAACATAATACAATATTATAAATCAACAACGGAAAGATAATTTTCTTTTAGTTTTGCATATGGGTGTCAAATTGATCACAGTTGTTGAAAAACTAATTTTTCACCACTGAGTTCTTTGACAAACCTGTCAAAAGCCAATTGGCCAATTTGTATGAAACTTAACTCTGTTTTATTCAATGGATCTATATGCTTATCCTTTACTAGTACTACACTGTCTTAATAATCATAGGTTTATAGTAAGTTTAAATCAAGCTGTGTGTTTTCCCATTTCAAAATTGTTTTGGCTATTGTAGGTCCTTCATGAAATTTTAGAATCAACTTGCTAATTTCTGTAAAATACTCTGCTGGGATTTCAATAGGCCTTACATTAAAACTATAGATCAATTTGGGCAAAATTGATATTCTAAAATGGCTTCCAATCTATATTCCAATCTATACTATTAATATAGTATACTCTCCATTTATTTGGGTCTTCTTTTATTTCTTACATCAATAATTTATAATTTTTAGCATATATGTTGCTAGATTATACCTAAATATTTCATATTTTTATGTTATCATAGTTTTCTTTTATAAAAAAGATTTTATTTATTTGAGAGAGTGAGAAAGCATGAGCAGGGGAGAGAGACAGAGAGAGAGGGACAAGCAGAGTCCCCATTGAGTGGGAGGCCCAACATGGGGCTTGATCCCAGAACCCTGAGATCATGACATGAGCCAAAGTCAGATGCTTAACCAAGTGAGCCACCAGGGGACCCACTATCATGGAGTATTCAAATGTCAATTTCTAATAGCTTTTGCTACTTAATCGAAGTAGAATTGATGTTTGTACATTGACCTTGAATCTTATGACTTTCCTAAATTCACTTATTAGCTCCAATAGCTGTCTTATACATTCTTTGGGGTTCTCTATTTGTTGTCAGTCAATAAAGAGAGGTTTCTTTCTTTTCAATCTGTGTTTTTATTCCTTTTTCTTGTCTTATTGCACTGGGTTGGCCCTCTGGTACAGTGTTAGATAAAAGCAATGAGGGTGGACATCTTTCTTGTGTCTGATCGTAAAGAAAAGCATTCAGTCTTTCACCATTATGTTAGTTATAGGTATTCTCTACTAAAACGGGGGAAGTTTCTTTTATTTTTAGTTTGATAAGCTTTCTAAAATTTCTAAAAATTCCAAGTATATGTTTTTTCTGCATCACTTGAGATGATTATGTGGTTTTCTTTTTGTATTCTGTTGGTATAGTAACTTACAGATTTACAAAAAAAAAAAAAAATTGTAAATCTTAAATCAACATTCCATTCCTTGGATAAACCCAAACTTATCATGATGTGTTATCCTTTCTATATATTGCTGGATTCAATATACTAAAATTTTAAAGGTTTTTGTGCCTATGTTTATATTACATTTCTTTCTTTTCCTTTTTTCTTTTTCTTTTTTGCTTGTTTTATTATCATGGTAATGCTAGATTCATACAACAAGTTGGGAAGGGTTCCTTCCCCTACCATTTTCTGGTAGAGTTTGTATGGAATTGATATATTTCTAAATATTTGGCATAACCCACTAGGATTTTGTTTGTTGGAAGTTTTAAGCTATAAATTGGATTCCTTTAGTAGATATTTAGGTTATCTCTTTCTTCTTGAAGGAGCTTTATTAATTTGTGTGTTTCAAAGAATGGTTTTATTTCATCTAAGTTATTTTGTTTCTGGAAATCAAACTTTTTCATCTTATCCCCCTATTGTCCTCATAATATTTTTGTGTTTGGGTGATGGGCCCTATTTCATTCTTAATACCAGGGTAATTGGTTTATTCTCTTTTTTCTTGGTCAGTTTGGCTAGGTGTTTCTAAATTCTATTGATCTTTTCAAGGTCATATTTTTTTTTGTTTTCTCTGTTATTTTTCTGTTTTCAAATGTATTGATTTCTATTCTTATCTTTATTATTTCCTTCCTTCTACTAGGTTTACATTTAATTTGCTTCCTTTTTCCTAGATTCTTTTTCCTTTTTTGAGAGGTGGGGGAGGGTCAAAGGGAGAGGGAGAGAGAGGGAGAATCCCAAGCAACCCTGAGATAATTAATGACTGGAGCCAAAAATCAAGTAACTAACTGACTGAGCCACCCAGGCAGTCCCCACCTCCTTTTTTTAGATTCTTAAGCTGCAATCTTGGGCTACTGATTTTAGACCTTTGTCTAATACAAGCATTGTTTCTATAAATTTCCCTTTAAGTACTGGCTACATTCCACAAATTTTTATATGCTACATTTTCATTCAGTTCAAAATATTTTCTAATTCTTGAAATTTCCTCTTTGGCACCTGGTTTATTTAGAAATGTATTGTTTAATTTCCAAACATTTGAGGATTTTCCTGATATCTTTCTATTGTTTTCTTATTTAATTTTGTTCTGTTAGATAACATATTTTTAATAGGTTTAATAACAACTTTTTTTCCAATTGATTTGATATTCTGTGGTAAAAGATATATATAATATGAAATCTACCATTTTAGTCATTTTAAGGGTACAGTTCTATGGCTTTCCACACATTCACAATGCTGTGGAACTATTACCACTATCTACTTCTAGAACTTTTTTTTAAATTTCTAACAGAAACTCTGCACTTATTAAACAAAAACTCTGCTTTTCCCCAGCCCCTTGCCCCTATATCCTACTTTCTGTCTCTATGAATTTGCCTATTCTAGTATGGTTTTAGGTCTTTAAATTTGTTAAGATTTGCTTAGACTATGGTCTATCTTAATAAATGTTCCACATACATTTGAAAAAAATTTGTATTCTGCTGATGGTAGAATATTTTATAAATGTAAATATGAAGTATCATTCTTTCATATTCTTATTGGTTTTTTATTAAATTGTTCTATTGATTTCTGAGAAAGAAGTACTGATGCCTCCGTGTATAAATGCAGATTTTCCCTTTAGTTCTATTAGTTTTTGCTTCATATATTTTGAAGCCCTATTTTTAGGTTCATAAACATTTAGGATTGTTATATCTTTTTGATGAGTTATCCATTTATAGTTATGTAATATCTCTATTCACCCATGCTAATACTTCTTTCTCCAAATCTTTTTCAATATAAGCTCTCCAGATTCACAAACTGGAACTACTCCCTCTCACAATCCCCAGTCATATATCTTAACCTACTTTTGTCAGATTGTCAAACTAGGTAGTTTACACATTTCTAAAAACAGAACTATTTGGCTTTCAGAACAAGTTGAGAGCTGCGTAGTGACGGAAACATATGCCCTCCACATACAAGGTGATCTCACATTAGCAAAAGAGAAAAATTTCAGAAAGCATTCTATGGTGATTAGTTGACATAATAGCTTGAAAGAATTGAAATTCTGTATGGAACACTTTATTTTTCTTACATTTTGGGATCTCTAGCCTGTTTCCTTGTCCTGTTTTCCCCGAAGCTGCTTTCTAGTAAACATCGAGGGACTGAGCATCAGAGTGACCCCTGATGCCAGAGTATATACACTCCCACTCCCTAAATGCCAACCTAAATTCCTGGGGGAGCCAGGATTGACTCGATATCTATTTCTGGATCTCAAAATAGTGGAGAGTTCTGTTAGGTTGTTTTTAGTCCTAACAAGGCAGCATTGGCCATCAGAGCTTGCTGTGTCAATGGGAGAGAAAATAGTATCCTCTTGCCACCTATTCATGACCGTTATTTCCTCAGCATTGGACTTTAAAAAAAAAAATCACTACAAACCAAAAAACAACTCTTACTGCCTAGAGAAAAGGAAAACTATCTTTATTGTGATTTGGCAGAAAAATTAAATGATGAAAATAGGGAGTATCCTTGCTGAATTTGAAAATTTTCACCAGGAATATAAGAATTATGATAATGCCTGCATCAGATGTTTCTATGAGAAACAAGATAATTGATAAGAAATAATTTAATGAACTGTAAAACTCTATTAATTAAGTTATTAATATTGCTTTTTATAGTACCGATAAGACTTACCACCTTAATAATTTATTTTTAGCTGGGAAAGATGATGCCTTTATTTGGCTTCTATTTCTTTCAAATTCCTTTTTTGCTTTATGGAGATAAACAGTTGGCATTTCAGCAAATTTTTTCTTTCAGTATTATTGAATTATAATTGATATACAGCACTGTATGTTTGAGCATATAGCATAATGATTTGACTTACATATATATATTGCAAGTAAATTAATATTTTTAAAGATGTATTTATTTATTTGAGAGAGAGAGAACATGAATGGGAGGGGCAGAAGGAGAGAGAGAGAGAATCTGAAGCCAACTTAGCACTGAGCATAGAGCCCAACATGGGGCTCAATCTCAAGACCTGATATCATGATCTGAGCCAAAACCAAAAGTCTCACACATAACCAGCTGCACCACCCAGGCACCCCACAAGCAAAGTATGTTTAAAAGACCTTTATCCTTTATAGCAATTCCTCTGCTTTCTGTTTTTAACAAGATGATTCAATCTGTCCATATTATTTTCAATGAATCCATGTTCACTTAAAGGTATTTTAAGGAAACAAAATATTTCCGTGAATACACATGGTGCATCTTATCTTTAAAAGACTAAATTTGAAAAGCTAAAAATCTTTCTTCAGCTATTTCTAAAATATACCATCCCTAAATACCAGTCTTCAAGTTCTCAGAATTCATATTCAATCATCACTACAGCTCAAGATATATATATATATATAAAACTTCTGTTTCTGTTTCAGATAAGACCAGCTGGAATACAGTCTTACTGTGTAATCCAGCTTTTTAGTCTCTGCAAAGCATAGTATTTTTTTTTCTTTTTTCTTTAAAGATTTTATTTATTTATTCGACAGAGAGAGAGATCACAAGTAGGGAGAGAGGCAGGCAGAGAGAGAGGGGGAAGCAGGCTCTCTGCTGAGCAGAGAGCCCGATGCGGGGCTCGATTCCAGGACCCTGAGATCATGACCTGAGCCAAAGGCAGAGGTTTTAACCCACTGAGCCACCCAGGCACCCCTAAGTATTTTTTTTTTTCTATTGAAGCATAATAGACATACAATATCCCATTAGTTTCAAGTGTACAACGTAATGATTCAATATTTTTATACATTACAAAATTATCCCCATAAGTCTAGTTATTATCTGTCACCATACAAAGTTATTGAAATATTATTGACTATATTCCCTATGCTGTATGTTATATCCCCATGATTTCCTTAATTTATTACTGGGAGTTTGTACCTCTTAATCCTCTTCACCTATTTTACCCTGCAAAGCATAGTTACTTTTTAAAAAAATATTTATTTATTTGTTTGAGAGAGAAAGGAAGAGAGTACAAGCAGGGGGCCAGACTGTAGGAAAGGGAGAGAGAATCCTCAAGCAGACTCCCTGCTGAGCATGGAGCCAAAGCCCGGATGTGGGGTTCAATCCCAGGACCCTGAAATCATGACCTAAGCCTAAATCAAGAGTCTGCTGCTTAACTAACTGAGCCACACAGATGCCCCCTTGCAAAGCATAATTTTAAAGTCTCTGCACACATAGTATATGTGGTTTTTGAATATGTGAGGTTGATGAAAAAAATTAAAGTACAAAAAATTACATTTTAAAATAATTTATTTAGCACAAATTATAATGAATTGCTTACATTATTCAGAATTAGTGGGTTCAGCACCATCTTTTTGAACACCATGTAGTGACATGGACTCTGTTCATAGAAGCTATAAGAAACAATTGAAAGCATAATCTGAAAAAATTTTTAACTTAGGATGAGCACTGGGTGTCAAATGTAAGTGTGGTATCACTAAATTCTACTCGTGAAACCAATATTGCAGTATATGTTAACTAACTAGAAATTAAATAAAAACCTAAAATAAAATAAAATAAAAATTGAAATCAATACAGCTTTAAAGAATATAGTTACAAAGAAATTAAAATATTTTTTAAAAAGTTTCCCAAATCAGCTTGCCTGTTTGGAATTAATTTTGATTGGAATTTTCTTTGCAAATTTGAAGTGTAAAATTTTTCCAATTACTTGATTATCTCAACTCCTTGTACTCTAAATTAACTGGAGTTTTATGCATTTTTCACTGAACAGGCAATTGGGAAAGAGAGAATGTATTCACAATGACTAATGACTAAGAATTGGCATTTGTGAAAGATAAAAAAACAATTATTTATAAATGGATTGTTCATTTCATCATTCAGTTTCTCACTATTAATATATAATGATCAGATTTCTGAATAGAAGCATCCCAAAAGATTAAAAATTTTAATTATAAGTACTTTTTAACTTTTTTCATAAGGAAACAAATATAGGTTTTTCACTAAGATATA
>CM053616.1:62053625-62088249 GCA_028646535.1 Procyon lotor | reverse complement strand
ATACCCTCCCCAATGTCCACAACCCAGCCACCCTATCCCTACCCCCCACCTCCCAGCCACCCTTAGTTCATTTCGTGAGTCTAGGAGTCTCTTATGGTTTGTCTCCCTCCCCATCCCCTTCCTGTTTCATTTCTCTCCCCCACCTCCCCAAACCCCTGCCTTGCCTCTCAAATTTTTCATATCAGAGAGATCATGTGATAATTGTCTTTCTCTGACTGACTTATTTCGCTTATCTTTTGTTCACTTTTAAATTGGATTGTTCACTTTCTTACTGTTGGGTTTTAAGGATTCTTTGTATACTTCTGATAAGAGTCCTTTATCAGATATTGTGCAAAGTATTTACAAATATTTTCTCCCATTCTGTGACATGTCTGCTCATTCTGTTGTCATTATCTTTTTCAGAGTAGAAGTTTTTAATCTCAATGAAACCCAAGTTATCAGTTATTCATTTCATGGATCATGCATTTGGTGTTGTATGTAAAAACTCATCACCATACCAAGATCATGGATTTTCTCTTATGTTCTCTTCAAGGAATTTTATAGTTATCATTTTACATTTTATATTTACATGAGATCTTTTTGAGTTTATTTTTGTGAAGAGTGTAAGGCCTGTGTCCAGATTCACTTTTTGTGTGTGTGTATATGTCCAGTTGTTCCAGTATCATTTGTTGAAAAGACAATCATTGCTCCATTTCATTGCCTTTGCTCCCTTGTCAAAGATTTGTTGACTATACTTATGTAAGTCTCTTTCTGGGCTTTCTATTGTGTTCCATTGATTCATTTGTCTATGTTTCTACCAATACCAAACTATCTTGATTATATTAGCTCCATAGTAAGTTTTGATTGGTGTTTTAGATCATTTACATTCAATGTAATTATTATTTTAGGACTTAAATGTGCCATTTTATTTTTTGTTTTGTGTTTATTGTCTTTTTTGCTTCTCTGTGTTCCTCTTTCTGTTTTCTAATGGCTTACCTGATCGATTTTTATAGTTCCATTTTTATGTATGTATGGTACGTTTGCATTTATCTCTTTCCCACTTCCTCTCCTTCCTATAGATTTTTAGTCATCATTCTAGGTATTACATTTCATGGATGTACAACCTATCACAGTTAATTGTTGTTGACAATTTATCAGTTCAAATAAAGAAACGGTGCTTATCTTTATATCCCTTTACCCTCCCATTTTTAATGTAGTTGTCTTAAATATTTCCTTTACATACATTTGGAACCACACCAGGCATTGAGACATCATCCAGGGCAGCCTGGACAAATCAGAGGAGACTTTAAAGAAGATACAGATGATGAAACATTAGAGACCACATTCCCATTAGTCTGTTGCCTAGGAGGGCCCTTGGGGAGCTGAAAGTGGTCCTGTACCAACACCTAGCAAGAAAGTGGGGATATCTGTCTTACAACTGCAAGAAACTGTCTTAGAACTGCAAAAAACTGCAACTGGCAGACAAGTTCTGCCAACAACTTGTGGCAGTTTGTTACACAATGATAGAAAACTAATACACAGTTCTTGCTTTTGAGTTGGGGTAGGTAGGATTAGAGCAGCTTTGAGTCTATGGCCATTTTTGTCCCTCTACTGAGGCAAAACCTTTCTGGCCAACATTCTGTGAATTAGGAGGATTTCCACTTCAGATACCGGAACAGGTACCATTCCCATCAATGGATTAACTCCAGGGACTATTTCTTTTTAACCTTTTCATTGTTCTTTCCCCAGCCTCAGGTAGTTTCTTACATGAAAATGTTAATCAGTACTCAGCTGAAGACTCCAGGGGGAAATCTCTTCAGTCTCCAGAGTTCTTTCTCTTTGAAGCTCCACTACTTTTCCTTGTAGATAATAGGCACCCTGGTCTCCTGAGAGTCCTGGCTGAGGGAGATAAGCAAGACCTGTCATCCTTCTGCCTGAGCTGTGGCCTGGAAACTCCCTCTGGGTAAGTTGGGACAATCATAGGGCTCATTTTACTTGTTTTCCACCTTGCGTCTTTGTCCTTTGTTACCTGTGTATAATATATTGAAAGCATGATTTCATATATTTTGTCTGGTTTTATAGTTGGTTCAGGTAAAAGGGTAAATCTGGTTCCTGTTATTCCATCTCAGCTGGAAAGCAGAATTCCAGTGCTACACGGTGGACTTTTACATCTTGATGTCTTTGCTCACAGTGTTCTGTCTTCTAGATTATCCAGTTGGTGAACTCCTTCCCATTATCCCAAGCAGAGGTCAAATGTTACCTTCTCTGGAACCTAATCCCAATATCCAGGAAAGAATAACTGTTCCCTCTTTTGTGCTCCTAGGGGCCTTGTATCATGTTTCTGCTATGAGATGCATCAGATTATATCCCAATTGCTTGATTAGTTGTCTAACTTTACCTTTTGGGATGTGAAAGGAAATGGTTTTCATTGAATTGACAATACCTGAATCCCAAGAAATCAGACCCATGCTGGGGTTGAGGTTACAATGATGAAAAGATAGGTTTCATTAAGGAATTCATAGCCTAGAGAGGGGCCATGCTTTTAAGCCAATAAGCAATCCCAATCCCAGAAGAGAGCAGTAGGTACAAGATGCCGTGTACCATGTGAAACATCACAAAACAGAGGAGTCCACTCAAGCATCACAGGAGCATTATTCTCCCATCTAAAACCTGAGGACTACGTAGGAATCTATTGGTAAAAAGCTTAATTAAGAGAAATTCTACACCAAGTTATTAATGGGTCACAATACAGGGAGATGTGGAGAGCATGGTATGTTTGGGTAAATGCGAATAGTTTTAGCATTTGTAAATGTTTAGAAAAAGTAAACCAAAGCCACTTTATTCCTCAATATTTATTGAGCTTCTATTCTGTGCCATGCTCTGCTAGATTCTTGGGCTATAATGATGAGCACAAGGAGGTCCAGTCCCTGGTCCTATGTAGCTAATGGCCAACATCAAGTGCTGTATTGTCTAATGTGGAATGTATGTGTAGAATAAAATAGCATCCGATTATCTTATCAAGGCAGGCCAAGTAATTCTTAAGATGCAAACACACGAAGCAGAAATTCCAGATTGAATTCTTTTTCAGCACACTGTTAGCCCACTTCTCATCACTAGTGGCCTAGGCATCTGTCCTCTGCTCAGGAAATGCAAACTATTGTTAATATTAGCTTCATCAGACATAGAAATGAAAGGCAGAAGGAAGAAGAGGAAGGAAGGAAAAGTCTTCTGCCCCCCGAGGCAATTAAACACATTTTTTTCTACCTCCTGTTTTCATATGTATTATCCAGGCTACTCATTTTATTAGTCCATTATGTTTAGCTCAGTTGAATACTGGCCTAGAGTGATATTGAACAGGCTATGTTTCACATTGCTGACTTTCTCTTCTAACTACAGAGACCAGTATTCATAGAAAATGGGTTTCTCATGGGAAGTTATTTGCAAGTTTGGTAAACAACATGGTTCAGTGAATGTAAAACAAACAAATATAAAAGAATAAGGGACTGGATTGGGGGTATTTAGGGAGGGGGAATCTGTTGAACCCTGTTACTAATGAATTACTCTTTTCTAAGCATTGCACATGTGTTTCAAATAGATCTCAAGAGGAATTTGTATATTACTTTTTAAAAAGATTTTATTTATTCATTTGAGACAGAGAGATACAGAGAGAGAGCATGAGCAGGGGGAGAAGCGAAAGGAGAAGCAGACTTCCCACTGAGCCTGGAGCCGGATGCAGGGCTCGATCCCAGGACCTGGAGATCATGACCTGAACCAGAGGCAGACCCTTAACCATGTGAGCCACTCAAGCACCCCATGTGTATCATTTTTAAAAAGAAGAGAGAGAGGAATTTAATACTCTTTCTGCTCTTATCTCATTGAGATGCTTTTTTTTTTCCGGTCTAATGTATTCTTCCTCAAAAGGACAGAATCCAGGGCCTGATGCAGTGTGAGAGAAGGGGTTAGTCTGTTCTATAAACTGTTAGAGAGATTTAAAAAATAGGCAATCTAATTGACTCATACATGGCTCACAGCCATATAAATGCTTACAAAATTGCTTCTTGCGCAGCAGTAGTGACCACAGAGAAGCAGAAGTAAATGGAAGCGAGTGAGATGAGAACTCTTAGGAAATCTTTAATAGGACTTTAAAACTTTGTCAAACTTTTTGTTTAACCTTGTGCAAAAACACCCTTAAGAAAATTAAATGCACTTCAAGGAGCATACTCCAAGTCGAAATTCACATACTTCGCCTACAAAATAATACCTCTTGGTGTTAAAGTTTGTTTCTACAAATACATTGCCTTTCAGAACAAACTGCTGCAGAGAAGCAATTTTTTTTCACGAAGAATTGTGACTCCATGGTTACTAGGAGATTTGTAATCTGCTTTAAACATGTTACTAAAATAGAAGTTGACATAACTACTAAATTTGTTATTTATATTTAATTAAAGACATTGCTAAAATAAAATATATTTGGGTATTTCTTTAAGCTATCAGCAACAACACATATATAACTTTCTCTATATTCATTTTTTCTATTGAAGCATACTTGACATACAATGTTATATTAGTTTCAAGTGTACAAAATACCTGTATTCACTTTTAAGAAAAATGTTCTTGTTGTCTTCTTCAAGACTCTCTGTCTTTATATTGATTGGCTTTATCTGTGATTATTTCCTCCTTTCTCCGTGTGGTCTGCTGAAATTTGCCTCATACCATTACTTCGCATCGTATGTTCTTTCCTTATCAACCATACTACAAAAAAGTTCCTTCATCTGTTCTTTCCTTTTACTAATTAATTAAGTGTAATAAGCTGAAATATAATACAATTCATTTGTAGTTTTAATCTCTAAATTGGTTGTTTGGTCACCAACTTGGAAGTAGGAAATTATTTTCCTCTGTGTAAGACTTCATTCTAAAAGCCTATGTTGTCATAATGATAACAATATAGTTACTCAACATGTTCTTTGTTACAAACAATTATCTCCACAGTTACCAAAGACATTTTTCAGGCCTCCACTTGAATTTCTAAACTAATTTTCTGATTTGTTTCATTACATTCCCGTTTTAGTTTTTATCAGTTCCTAGAACTCTGCATCATCATTTTAAGTCAAAATGAAAAACCGAACCTCCTTTAGAAACTAAACTAAGACCTGCGACTCATTATTAAAATGATTTTTTCTTTTTGCTTCTGGTGATTTAGTTATGAAAAACTTAAAAATATTTTGCGTGTGTGTGTGACTTACTAGACTATGACAGCAACTATAAATAATAAAAGGGTTGAGCCATTCTAAAGGAATAGAAGTTTTATTTAAGTATTTGGTTTCTTGGGGCACCTAGGGCTCAGTCAGTAAAGCATCTGACTCGATTTCCCCTCAGGTCATGATCCCAGGGACTTGAGATCAAGCCCTGCATCAGACTCTACTCTCAACGCAGATACAAATCCTGTTGAGTTTCTGCTCTGGTCTCGGAAAATTCACCCTGTACGCTATACCACAGTTAGTTCCCATCACGTGAAATTTCTTGTGGGTCTCAGGAGATATTCTGAACATTTTCTAATCAAAAGCCTCAAGTATTCTCATAGAATTTAGGGATTACAATTAAAATATATGGAAGAATGGAAACAATAATTTTCAAATCACCACCAGAATATGTCCTGTCCTCTTTCTCCTACTCCTTGTGGCTACTCACGGAGGCAGAGGTCAACTAAAGTTTTGGGAAAATACTGCACTTCTTAACCCAAAGAAAGCCACGAGAGCAGAGCCACAGGTCATAACATTAGCTACTTCCACCAAAGCTTTGATCCTTCCTTTAGGAGAGCCAACAGTTAAAGAAACTTACTTCCAGCCCATCTAGAAGAAAAGTAAATGTGAATAAATTTAACTCCTACATTGCTGTTTTTTTTTTTACCTTCCAAATCACTGGTCGCTCAGCAGAATGATCTGTTTTCTCCTTCACTGCCTGGTTTACACATATAGGCCTCGCTTTTCTCTGAAAGGCTGTTACTTAGGTGCTGTAGGTAAGCCCTTTACCTGTGTTGACAGAACTCCACAGGGCAGGCCAGGCAAATGAATGGGCTTGTTGCTAGGACACCAGGCTGTTTCCAGGACAGCAGCCCATTGCTGTTTGCTCTTCTCTTAACTAGCACTACACCTGTTCCTTAAGAAATAGCTTATTTTCCTTCATTATAAAGCAAACACTGAGCGGGAAATCACATAGCTACATGTCTGCAACTTCTCTGTAGCTTTCTAGGAGGAATACAATACACCAAATATAATTAGATTTGTGAAAGGGGAATTCATATACCCATACGATATCTAAGTCTTCATATATAATAAAATATTTATGTGATTGTTCAAATCGTTTTTATATTTCTAGAGCACCATGTGCCACAGAGGATGTAAGGCAACAATGAATATTCTTTTGAAGCCACCCCAAGATTTATTCTACAAGTGCATATGGGGTGACTGTTTTTTTAATGAGTTTTTCAAAGCTACACATGATGATTTCCAACAGACTCACTGTTTTCCCCTTCCTACTTGCATCTAATTATCACCAAAATTACTACCACTGCTGTCTATGATTGTTAACCCGGCCTGCAACTAGAGTGCCTATGCACAAAAACTGTGGAGGCCCCATTTTCAGGGGCATGCAAGTGCTTTGCTGCCAACATCTACCCAAAGGTGGTAAATACCTGAGTCAAGTGTGCCAAGATCTATATCAAGAGCAAGTCTCCCAGGGCACCTGGGTAGCTCAGTGGGTTAAGCGTCTGCCTTGGGCTTAGGTCATGGTCCCAGGGTCCTGGGATTGAGTCCCATATCAGGCTTCCTGCTCAGCAGGGAAGACTGCTTCTCCCTCTCCCACTCCCCCTGCTTGAGTTCCCTCTTTCACTGTGTCTCTCTCTGTCAAATAAATGAATGAAATCTTAAAACAAAACAAAACAAAACAAAACAAAAAATCCAAGTCTCCTCTTATTGATGAAATCACTAATTCCAAAGGTTCTTAATCTCTCAACTCAGTTTTGACACCCTCCTTTATTGTCTCTCCAGTCCCTTAAGACTAAAGCATAAGTTTGTGGGAAACTGGGCTACGGAACAATTTAATTGACAAACGCTGCCTTACTCAGAACTATCACTCTCTTCCAACACTGCCTGTCCAAGCAGGAGCCTTGGTTCTTCATGTAAACAGACTTATACAGCCCAAACACTGTTCCTTAAAATGTACACACATATTCACTTTGGATTCTAGGTAAATAAGATTCAGGTTCAAGATGAAACTTGGATAGCACATAATTCCACTCTTTGGAAAGCATGTTCACTTGATACCATATCTTCATAATGTGGTATTGAAAGCTATTGATTATTAGTATATCTATTGGATAACTGAGAGTTTGACACAGTTGACAAGATTATATAACCAAACCCAATGGATTACAAAGATATGATGATTCACTGTAGCTACAAAACCACTTCATAGAGAGATGATCATTCTCCTGCTTTCAAAGGGTCTCTGCAGTGCCTGAAAATAGGGTTCAAAGAGCTTCCCTTCTTGCCCAGTAAGTTCATCTTTCATAAGTTTTATTCTGGAGGTTCTCTTAGCTATTTTTTTACTCTGCTTCAATCAGAGGCAAGACTTGCCTAAAGGCATCTGGACTCTTTTCCCACTACAAATAAGAGGTCCAACACATGTCAGGTATAGAAAAGGCAGTAAACCTCTCCTTAGGATTAGGGTTTATCCATTGGAGTACTTAATGCTGCTCCATCTGATTTTGACTTGAACCAAGATTCTTTCTTGCTCCATCCACTTTCCTGAGCATGACCACCCAAGCTCATGACATTGTAAATCAGGTTCTCATTATCTCTTGCCTAGACTCTACTACCTGTCTCATTCTGATGCAACCAGTGTTGTGATCAGATTGCTTTCCTCTCTCAAAAACATGGAATGATTCCCTAGTGCAGAGGTCAACAATCTACAGCTTGTGAATCAAATCCGGCTGCCTGTTTTTGTATAGCTTGTGAACCAAGAATGGTTTTTACATGTGAACTTTTGTAATGTATTGTAGGGCACACTAACTTTAAACCCCAATTAAGCAAAATGTGATCCCTGAAAGAATTTTGTACTGTAGCCCTACATTACAAAAAGTACTCTGTTGTTCTTCTTCTCATCATCATTATTATTATATTTGAATTTAACTGTGAGAATTTGTTTTCTCTCTTGTTGTTTAAGTACTCACATAATGCCCTTGATTTTGCCTCTTGGCCTGCAAAGACTGAAGTATTTGCTCTCTGGATCTTTAGAGAAAAATGTTGTTTTTTTTTTTTTTTTAGCACATTTAGAGTAAATCTGAATCCTATAACATGAGGCTCAAAAACCTTTCCAAAATCTCACACTTGACCCCAACCTGTACTTTCACTGATCTATTTATTGCTCTACATTTTCCTGCCCGTTTTCTTTGTTCTTTTCTCTTTCACCACAATGTCCTTCCTCTTCCATCTCTTGATACTAAAGCCATCCCCTTTCTATGAAGTCTTTTGAGATTTCCATTGTTTGATTACATTTTCTCCTCATTTCTCTTGTACGTTACAATATATCTCAGGTATAATCAATCTTCAGCTAATGAAGGTAATAAGACTACACAAGTGTTGGGGGCAAGAGTGGAGGAGGAGATAATAGAGGCTGTCACAGTCAGAAGATGTTTTAAAGTGGACTTAAGGTAAACTTATTAGTTGCAATTTTGTCTAGTGTATAGTGAGCACTTTCTTACTTACCTTTCCAGAAGCCGTTCACTCATCTTCTAACCACAGCCTGATGTCTAGGCCACATGATCTGAGAGTAGTTCTGCCCTCAGTCTATGGCGAAGTACATGACTTTGGTTTAAGCCAATTAGCGCATTACATCTCCTTTGCCAAAGCGGTCAGGGTGCTCATATGACCTGGGCTGATACAGAGTGAATCTTGAGGCTTTTGCTTGGAATACTTGGAAATACAAAGTGGAAATATGTAGTCCTCTGCCACCATCTTGCACCCAGAATGGGAGAAACCATCTGAGAATGGAATCAGAATAAAGGAAGAGGAGCCAACATCAGAGAGAGAAAACCAGAAAGTTAGTAACATCATCCAGTCCTTTATATCCAGCTGCATCTGAAACTCAGTCTAACTATGGACTTCAAAGTTAGCTAGCCATTTAATTCCCTTTTTTGAAAACTAGTTTGGGTGAGGGCTTCTGACCTTAAGAACCATAAGATCCTGATAAAAGAACACATCGATAGATCCGTAAGTGTCTTTCAGAAGTATGACAAGAATGCAACTACAGTTGTCTGGAAGAGAACAAGCCAGAAAGAAGTACATTGTGCCAGCTGCTGGTGATGGTGCTCAGTGCCTCCACTCTTTTTTATTGCCATTCTCTTCTTCTCCACAAGCAAACTTGCAATGTGCTACAAGAGGTTACAAAATAAATTTGCTGTTTAAAAATCCAAAAAGCAAATGAGATGTTTGACCCCCATCCCATATGAAATTCAAGATCACATTTATCTACACATAATTAGAAAGGAAAGTGTTGTTACTAGGTTGACATAATGTAGCAAGGTTGTGGTTCATAACAATATATAAAAGTTTTCATTGATTCATCATCATTTTATGTTTTTGTTTTTATTTATTTGTTTATTTATTTATTTAAGAAAGAGCGAGGGGGTGCTAGCAGAGGGTGAGCCAGAGAAGAAGGGAGAGGGAGAGAGAGTTTCAAGCAGACTCCACACTGATCCCGGAGCCTGACACTGGGCTCGATCCCACGACCCTGAGAGCATGAACTGAGCCAAAACCAAGAGGCAGACACTCATCCAACTGAGCCACCTAGGTGCCTCCATTTTATGCTTTTAAATATAGATATACACATATAAGTCTGTATATGTCCACCTATATTTACCATGTTTGATCTCAGACTGATTTAGTCCATTGCCAACTTTTTGAAGATTAATTGTAGTGTATAGAACTGACCATAGATAGGAGGTACATGAGAATAAAAGGAAAATGCCCTTAAGACCAGAACTTGTTCTTCTGGCCATGATGGAATAATGGAAGCTAGATTTACCCTCCCACCTCAAACAGCTTGGATACAATTGGTGTTCAGACATTGGACAAGAAGTAGCACAGGACAGCCTATAAGGGAGATAAGGGGACAAATGAGGTGAGAGCCCAAGGGATACCACAGCTCACAGGCAGCAACGCAGGGAAGAGGAAAACAAGCCAAAACCAGTAGTCTCAATGGATTGAGGAGCCGGAGCTGAGAGTTTCAGGAGGCTAAAGCAATTAAAATTTACAGGCCAAACACTCAGAGAAGAGAGAGCTACACTGAAAGAGTCATAATTTTTCAGTTTTGCCAAGAAGACTTCTCAAGTTTTAGTCTCGGTGTGGGGAAACTACTGAGGCTGAGGAAAAAATCACAAGAATGGGGCACGAGGGAAAAATCCCACAGGGCTGAAAATAATTCAGGTTTCCACCGGTGCTGGGTAGAGTTCTCAGACGGGCAGTGTTTCAATAGTGAAGTCACATCGGCTCTGGACTCAAGATCGTTCTGACGAAGCAGATCAATGGGTACCTGAGGCTGGGGGGAGAAGTGGGAGATATATTGCAAATGGGCGTGAAAGAAACCTTTTGGAGTGACAGAAAGGTTCTAAAACTGGATTGCAGTGATGACTACCCAACTGTATAAATTTACTAAATACCGTTCAGAGGAGCAAGTCTAATGCGTGCATTTTATCACATATTAATTATATCTCAATAGAGCTATTAACAACTAAACAAACAAACATACTCTGTGGCTACCCCTATATCACTGGAATCAACTTCAAGTATCTTTTATAGTTTGTGCTGTGATTTGACTCCTCCATTGAGTAAGTTCATCAAAGATAAGGACTGTAATTTGCACACCTTTGCAACTTCTCCACTTATCAGCTGGGTTTCCTGCCCATAGAAAATGTTCAATACATATTTATTGAGTGTTCTAGGACATATTTTTTTTGCTTCCTGGATTTCTAGTTTTGGCTCCTCCTTGCTAGCCTAACTTAACTGCATGCCATATTTTACCATCGCAAATACTGAAGTTATAAAGCGTACTACTATTTGCCCTTGGAGACACTTTTTTACACTGTCCTAGTATAAAGACTTGTTACTGGTCATTGAGTAGCAGGGTCTGAAGAGACAAATTGAACAAAAGACAAGGACTGATTTGTGTTTCTAGTTGCGTCAAAAGTAATGAATGTACCTTAATCTTGTAACACTGAAAAAATAAAATAAAAGTATTTGGGGGGAAAAAAGTAATGAATGTGGTGCAAAAAAAGGGCAGAGATGAGGACGGTGCCCTTTTAACACTTATTGTCATATTTATTCAAACTATTCCTTCCTTTTTCCATAGGATACATTCATTCTACAAGGGGAAAAATAGTAAGGCTTCCTATTCATCTGACTTATGAAAGAAAAATGAAAAAAAATGAAATTTTTTTTTCCAGAAACCAGAAAATCTACAGAAGGACACACCTTGTCCTAATCAGATATCAAAACGAACATAGAGCAACTCATAAAAGCCACTTCAAATAAAGTATTACTCTTACCCAAAATTCTTGGGGGAAAAATAAAACCAAGAAAATATGACAGTTCTATGTAAACTAAATAAAAAATAAGGCATAATTGTGGGCAAAAGTCCTTTGAAACAGATGGAATTAGTTCTGCCACCAAAAACAAACAAATCTTGTCCTCAAGTAGTAAACAGATGAATCACGAATGCTAACTAACATTGTCTGAAATTCACACAGAATACCAGTCACCTATCTTGACATCATAGTCATGAAATCCTTGACAGTTCTCTTTCTTCTGTTTTAAATCATAACAACTTTTGGTACAACATTCTCTCCATTCTCCCCTATACCCTTCCTCCCATCCAAGGATAAACAAACTCATGTTATTAGGGGGATTATCAGAACTTTAGAAATGATATTAGCTAATAAAGCTGGAGAGAAAAACGGAAAGAAAGGTTGATGAAAGAAATCTGCAAGATCCATTTTATGGAAACTGGTCCATATGCATTATGCCTTAGCAATGCTACTGATTTGAGCCACATGTGCCAGGAATCCTACTCCCAACACCTTTGTGCCACTGTCTGCAAGATTCAGACTCAGCACACATTTATTACCAACTCTTTGTTATCTAGCCGAATAAACATGGCTGGCACCAGACTCCTTTGCCTTACTCTGTCTTATGCATTTCTAGTCTTAAAACACCCCTTAGGTGTTTTAAGGGGAAAATCCATGGTAAAATTGCTTAAGTTTTGGCAGGATCCAGACTGAGATTCAGGAAAAAATGGGATAATGGGAGCTATTCTAGCCTATTTTAATAAAGTTAGTTTGAATTATATTTTCCTTATTAATATTTAATTACTTAATACTAATTAATAATACTACTTACAAATACTTAATACTTATTTGCAGGGGCTAGATTATGCTACATACTGTGACTTAAAATACTGACATATGGAATATACTCTAATTCATTTTGTATCAATTTGCCTTTGTTCCTTTTTGTTTCTTCATAGAATTATTAAGTAGATAAAGTTTTATGATAAATTTTGCATCATATACATATCAAAATTGGAAAAAAATAAAGGCTAATAGTTTTTTTCTAATTTAAAATCAATTAATTAACATTAGTGTATTACTAGTTTAAGAGGTAGAGTTTAGTGATCCATTAGTTGCATATAATACCCAGTGCTCATTCCATCAAGAGCCTTCCTTAATGCCCATCATCCAGTTACTCCATCCCCCCACCCCTCTCCCATCCAGCAACCCTCAGTTTGTTTTCTACAGTTAAGAGTCTCTTATGGTTTATCTCCCTCTTTCTGGTTTTGTCTTATTTTATTTTTCTTCCCTTCCCCCACGTTCATCTTTTTTGTTTCTTAAATTCTATATATGAGTGAAATCATATGATACTTGTCTTTCTCTGACTGACTGAAGAAGATGTGGTATACATATACAGTGGAAGATTACTCAACCATCAAAAAGGATGAAATCTTACCTTTTGCAACAATATGACTGGAACTAGAGCTTTGAGTTTTTATTAAAAATATATTTATGGGGGGGGCACCTGGGTGGCTCTGTCATTAAGCATCTGTCTTTGGCTCAGGTCATGATCCCAGGGTCCTTGGATCAAGTCTACATCAGACTCCCTGCTCCACGGGAAGCCTGTTATCCCTCTCCTACTTCCCCTGTTTGTGTTCCTTTTCTTACTGTGTCTTTCTCAGTCAAATAAATAAATATATAAAATCTTAACAAAAAAAAAGTTTTATTTATTGGGGTGCCTGTGTGGCTCAGTTCGTTAAGCATATAACTTCCCCTTAGATCGTGATCTCAGGGTCCTGGGATGGAGCCCCATGTAGGGATCACCTGGGAGTCTGCTTGACCCTCAGTCTCTCCTTCAACTCATGCTCTCTCTGTCTCTCTCTCTCTCACAAATAAATAAAATATTTAAAAAATAGATTTATTTATTTATTTGAGAGAGAGTTGGAGAGCATGAGCAAGTGGGGAGAGAGGCAGAGGGAGAGAGAATCCTGAAGCAGACTCCCCACTGAGCACTGAGCCCACTGAAGGTCTCAATCCCAGGACTCTGAGATTATGACCTGAGCCAAAAATCAAGAGTCAGCCACCTAACTGACTGAGCCACCCAGGTGCCCAAGGCTAATGGTTAAAACAAAAACAGAAACAAAACTAGAACCCAATTAAAATAAAAACTATTTTAATGTTACTCCGTTGATTCCAATGTATGTAACAACCTAGCCTCTTTGCTGAAATATATTATATATTTTGACACGTCAATTCTCCAATAAACTACAATCACGGAATGCCATAATACATCCATATTCAGATTAGATGGACAGGAATGATCTTATATACAGGTAAGTGATGATGTGCTTGAAGGATTGCAGGAAAATTAGCCCTTGTTGAGTGCTTTCCTCAGATGTTATTTGATGCCTGCAATTCCACTATATTAATAGTAAATAGTGGGAGTAGTAGTAGCTGCAGTAGTGACTTCATATTAAGCAACTACTGTATTAGACTCTGATGCACGCTTTTTACATGTTACACAATTTAACCTAGAAATTTTGCAAGGCAGAGATGATTTATTCCCAATTTACAGACAAGGAAGTTAAGCTCTGTGATATTAACTTGCTCAAGCTTACGGAGCCTATGGGAGACAAAACTGAGACTTCAACAGGTGTGAGGCTCTCCGAAGCTCTTTCCACTGGTCCATACAGCCTTCCAATGGTCAGCGTGTATTCCTGTCACCTATGGATACAAAGGGGTAGCCCACAGATGAATGCGACTTGCAGGTATGTTAAGTTTAGTGCTCCAACACTCTGACACTTTGGGAGATTTCTCATAAAAACCTGAGTTGTGGGGGCGCCTGGGTGGCTCCATCGTTAAGCGTCTGCCTTCGGCTCAGGTCATGATCCCAGGGTCCTGGGATCAAGCCCCGCGACGGGCTCTATGCTCGGCAGGAAGCCTGCTTCTCCCCCTACCATTCCCTCTGCTTGTGTTCCCTCTCTCGCTGTGTTTCTCTCTGTCAAATAAATAAAATCTTTAAAAAAGAAAAAAAAAAAAAACCTGAGTTGTGAAACAAATGCCGGGAGATCTGGCAATACTGGAGCCCATAAACCCACTTGGCAACAGTCTACAGGAGCTGGGCGCCCTCTTGGAGAGAGGCTGGGGCTCTCCTTTGGCTCCATCTCCATCATCTCCTTGCATTCCTAAGATGCCGCCCACTTTGCTCATTTACATCACCTGTCCTGTCCCTTTGCTTTGATTACCACTACTTTAGGTTTAGGCTTTGCTCCTTGTAATGACCTCTGGGAAGGAACATTTGAAGTCATATTAACCATTTATATTTTCTCGGGAATTTATCTGACATATTCCTGAGAACAGAAAGGAAAAGATGGCTGGAAGTAACTAAACCAAACTAAAAAGGGCGGAAATGAAGACTAATGGAAAGGGAGATTCTTGGTGTCAAATATGAATAATATTCTTCACAAATTCACATGGAGCTGTTTTTACGAAGAACAACATTTCTTTTGCTGGTAGAGGTGGAAACACTTGTCTTTGAAAGCCTACACATGGGGGCACCTGGGTGGCTCAGTTGGTTAAAATTTCTGCCTTCAGCTCAGGTCACACTCTCAGGATCCTGGGATTGAGCTCCACATTAGGCTCCCTGGTCAGCAGGGAGTCTGTTTCTCCTTCTCTCTCTGCCCCTCCCCTCTGCTTGCGTGAGCGCACTCTCTCTCTGTCAAATGAATAAATAAAATCTTAAAAAAGAAAGAAAGTCCACGCATGGAACCCTTGCCTAGACTGATCCCTCCACATCCTGAATAAGATTTGGCCAGATTATTTCTGGCCTTATGAAAATTCTGCAAGTTTTATTTATTGCATAAAAATTTCGAGGTCTGTTTATATTTTTAAAAGCTTGTTTATCTTTCCCAGTAGGACTTTTAGATACATTCAAATGGGAAAGAGGGAAATATGTTGGCAAAAAGGCGTATTATGCCACAGTGCATCTGAATGCAAGCCACATGAAAGCAGTTTAACTTCCTTCTGGGTCTTGTCTGGGAGGGCAAGGCAATGTACTTTGCTCTTTGGGGCTTTGATTCCATTCCACATGACAGCCTCATCCACACACCAGAAAAATGATCTGTGCTATGTTATCACTGGGAAGAGATGGCTCTAGCATTAGCAACTGAAGCGTGATGGCTTATGTTAAAGGAAAGAAACCACATTTTTCATGGAACATGAGGTGCATAGAGTACATAGTAAAAGCATTAAGATAACACTGGACTATATTATCAGGAATTCCATTTTAATTTCTCCAGTTTGGGGTTTTTGCAAGTTAGGTGGAATAGGGAGAAACTTGAAAGTCTGGAGAAAAAAGTAAAAATGAAACAAATAAAATTTAGAAAGGAGTTGAGGAGATGAGAGTTCAGGAAAGAGCACAAAGCAACTCAGATGAATTCAAAATAAAAGAAGAGCCACCATGATGGGGAGCTCTCTCCACAAACGATCCCTCATTGAGATATTTAACCTTTATGACAATAAATGTGACTGGTTACTTCACATCAAAATAATATTTATACTATTTGTTGTTTCAGAAATTCTGCTAAGGGGCACCTGGGTGGCTCAGTGAGTTAAAGCCTCTGCCTTCAGCTCAGATCATGATCTCAGGGTCCTGGGATCGAGCCCCACATCGGGCTCTCTGCTCAGCAGGGAGCCTGCTTCCCCCTCTCTCTCTGCCTGCCTCTCTGACTACTTGTGATCTCTCTCTCTCTGTCAAATAAATAAATAAAAATCTTAAAAAAAAATTCAAATTAAAAGAAAGAAAGAAATTCTACTAAGTCCTAGTCACTGGCCAAACAAGATCTATAACTTAGGGGCTGCAAAGTCCTTCTCAACTTTTTTTTTTTTTTTTAAAGATTTTATTTATTTGACAGAGAGAAACACAGCGAGAGAGGGAACACAAGCAGAGGGAATGGTAGCGGGAGAAGCAGGCTTCCTGTCGAGCAAGGAGCCCGATGTGGGGCTCGATGTGGGGCTCAATGTGGGGCTCGATGTGGGGCTCGATCCCAGGACTCTGGGATCATGACCTGAGCCGAAGGCAGCCGCTTAACGACTGAGCCACCCAGGCGGCCCATCCTTCTCAACTTTTAAAGAGCTAGTTATTTCACTTCTTGTACTTGACTCCTGATGAAACACCACCACTGGGGTGCCTGGGGGTAGCTCAGTCGGTAAAGCACATGTGCCTTCTGCTCGGGTTGTGGTTCTGGGGTCCTGGGATCCAGGCCCACAATTGGTCTCCCTGCTTGGTGGGGAGTCTCCTTCTCTCTCTCTCTCTCTACCACTCCCCCCATCCCAACTTGCGTGCACGCTCTCTCTCAAATAAATGAAATCTTTAAAAAAAAAGAAAAAGAAAAAGAAACACCACCAATTTTACTAAAAAGATTTGTCCTTAAAACCTGAAATAAGAAGCATGTGGTACTTTGAAACTTTATTTCATATAAGATGTAGAATCCTCCATTTCAGTATACTGGACTGAAAGCTACTTCTGCCTTTGCAATTCATCAAGGCTAGTTGCCCTCTGTAGATAGGATCACAGTCATCATTAAGCTCTTGTTTTCTTTCCATTGTCTTTCTTGTCTCAGTGGCTGCATCCTCACATATATCACATTGGTGGTAAATAACAACATCTGAGTGTCCAACAGGACATTTTGAAATACCAGCATGGCTGGGCTTGTTTTTTAACAGGTGTGCATGTGAATCTATGGCTTGTCCCCAACACAGAAGTCACAACCTTATTAGGACAGGTATGGTTTGAAGCCAAGGTAGCTAATATTGGAGGGCCAGATCTGCTTTATTAACACCAAAACTTAAATATGGAAGCATTTTCTTGAAGAATTAGATCCCTTTCTAAAGAAGGACTTAAGCCTGTAGTTTGGAAATGTGAAGTGGTATCTAACAATTGGCATGACTTTATCAATAATAAAATTTGTGGTTGTTTTTTTCACCTTGCAATATTTGTTTAAAAAAAAAAAACCTCTTGGGAGAAGAAAAGTAGTTTGGTCAGTCCAACATTAGATTGGTAGTATCACATTACCCCTAACAATGGTGGATTATTATCATGGCTGGAATAAAATTTTGCATCAAGAATTTTATTTTCCATATAGGAAAGCAAACTCCAATTTTTATTTATGAGTCTTCATTTAAACATTTTAATTCCTATATCCTTCAGGAGTTGTGCACAAAAGCATCTGCTGATGTGTTCTTGGGGGACCACTATCATTTTTCTTAAAATGATGTATAGTTAACATAGAATGTTATGTTATTTTCAAGCAGAGGGAACCACTATCTTGCTAGACTCCATGATTTCCAGTTAACTCATTTTTCAAAATCCAACTCAAAGGAAAGATATATGTACAAGAATGTCCTTCATAGTAATACCTATCATAATAGAAAGTCAGAAATCAACCCAAATATACTACAGTAAAAGATATTTATGTAAAGGAATACAGTAAAGGAATACTATTTATGTAAAGGAATACAGTAAAGGAACATGTAGCCAGTTTATTATTTTTGATGGTTAATGATATGGGAAAATGCTTATGACACATGTTGATTGAAAAGAATGAACAACAAAATTATATATGCAATATGAACTCAATTCATACACACACACAAAGCAAGCTCTACAGAATATTAGCTGTGGTTTTCACTGGGTGGTGGGGTATTGAGTGATTTTAAAATCTTTTGGAGACTTCTCTATATTTTTTAAATTCCCTACAATGAATTTGTTACTTTCATAATTAAAATAAAGCCAATAAATGATAATATAACTTTTCCAGATTCAGCTCAAATGTTTCCTCTCTGAGGCCTTCACCAACAGGTGTTACTTGTTCTTCCTTCATATTCATATAAAACTCAGTATATATCACCCCTAGCCATTCTCTACTCTGAGCCAGAATGATTATCTAGAAAGTAAATCTTCTGACCCTGCAGTTCTACTCCTAATATCTACCTAAGAGGAATTAAAACATATGTCCATTCAAAAACTTGTATACAGGTGTTTATAACAGCATTATTCATAATAACCCCAAAGTGGACACAATCCAAATAACCATCAACTGATGAACAGATAAATAAAATGCATATACTTACAATGGGTGGTAGGCAAACCACTGTATGTCCACATCCAAATTCCCAGAATCTGTGAATATGTTATATTACATGGCAACAGGGAATTAAGGTGCAGCTAGAATTAAGTTTGCTAATCATCTGACCTTGAAATAGGGAGATTATTCTGGATTATTCATGGGGCCCCAATGTAGTCACAAAGGTTCCTAAGAATGGAAGAGGGAAGCAGGACATTGGAGGTATGTAATGTGAGAGGACCCAGTCTGCTGCTTTTGGCTTTGAAGATGGAAGGGAGCCACCAGCCAAGAAACGTGGGCAACTTCTAGAAGCTGAAAAAGGTATGGAAACGGATTCCTCTCCAGTGCTTCCAGAAAGGAGTACTTCCCTGACCACACCGATTTTAGCCCAGAGACACCAACACCAGACTTCTGACCTATAGAACTGTTAGATAATAAATTTGCATTGTTTTAAGCCACTAAGTTTGTACTAAATTGTTATAGCAGCAACAGAAAACTAAAACAAATGGAATGTTATTTACAATAAAAAGGAGCCAATACTGATACGTGTTACAATATGGATGAACTTTGAAAACATTAAGTTAAATGAATGAATCCAGTCACAGTAGCCTACTATTGCATCGTTCCATTTATATGAAATGTCCAGAATAGGCAAATCTATAGACACAGAATGACTGGTGTTTGCTTAGAGCTGGAGGTGGGGTGTGACTGTTAATGGGTACAGAGTTTATATTTGGAGACATGAAATGTTCTAAAATTGACTGTGATGATGGGAGCACAATTCAGGGAGTATACTAAAAATCATATGATATGTGAATTATATCTCAATAAAGCATATATATTCTCTACAGGAAAACCTTCAGTGGTTTTCCTAAAAACTAAAATCTACTAAAAAAATTTTTTTTGATTGAAAGGAGCCTTGGGGACCTGTGGGACAACAACAGGATCTAAAGATCCTATCAGAGTCTGAGGAAGAAGAGAAAGTGTAGGGCTGAAAAAGTACTCAAAGAAGTTATGGCTGAAAACTTCTCAAAGCTGGTAAGAGATAAAAACCTACAGATTCAAGAAGCTGAGTAAAACCCCAATGAGATAAACCCAAAGAAATCCACACCAAGATCATAGCCAGGTATCTGAAAACTAAAGATAAAGAAAAAAAAATCTTCAAAGTAGAAATAAACAACACTTTGTCAGTAAAGAAATAATAGTTCAAAAGACAATAAATGTCTTATCAGACACTGTGGAGGCCAACAAAACTGACACAACACCAACACAAACTGGTTTGGATAATGCAGCAAACACAGTCCCTCGTTACCTGGTCCCTATTCATCCCAGGTGCAGCTCTTGTCACTTTCTAGTACGTATCCCAGGACCCAGACACACTAAATGATTTGCAGTTTTCCTTATCGCTGTACCTTTGCAAAAGTTGCTTCTCTGCCTAGAATATCCTTAGCCCTTTTCTTCCTCTTACCTCCTGTTAGTTTCTCTGTACTCAGTTAAAGTTTTACCTATGGGAAGATTTTCCTGCACCATTCCTCAAGGTGAGGTGGGTACTCTTTGATAATTTCTTGTATTTGTTGGTCTCCTCTATTACCCTATAAACTCTTAAAGTCTTAAGTCTTATTCTAAATAGCTAGTATAGGATCTAGCACATGCTGGCACTAAATTTATTAAAAAATATTTACTGGGGCACATGGGTGGCTCAGTGGGTTGAGGCCTCTGCCTTCAGCTTGGGTCATGGTCTCAGGGATCAAGCCCACATCGGGCTCTCTGCTCAGCAGGGAGCCTGCTTCCCCCTCTCTCTCTGCCTGCCTCTCTGCCTACTTGTGATCTCTCTCTCTGTGTCAAATAAATAAATAAAATCTTTAAAAAAAATTTACTAATGATTACTATCTCAATTACAGTACCTCCTATATTGTATTGTAATTTGTGTCCTTACTTTTTCAATAGATTGTGACCTTCTTACTCTTAGTCATTTTTGCATTCCTTAGGCAACACAATTCCAAGTATGTAACAGATATTCTATAATAGAATCGATGGATGTGGCACTTGGGTGGCTCAGTGGGTTTAGCATCTGACTCTTGATTTCAGCTCAGGTCTTGAGATCAAGCCTTGCATGGGACTCCCTGCTGGGCTTGAAGCCACTTGGGTTCCTTTTCTCCCTCTTCCTCTGCCCCTCTGGCACCCCCACCTGTCTCATGCACACACTCTCTAAAAAGAATAAAAAAAGGAGAAGATAGATGGCTGATGGTATATGTAGCAGTTTTTATGTCCCTTAACAAATTTATCAGAAAACACAAGCCTCAGTTATTGCACTTCTTTGCTTTTTTTAGGACAGTGACATTTTAATGGCTTTCTGAAAGTCCCGGAATGTGTTTTCTAAAAATGGCAATATATGCTGCAAGTGTGACTTAAATATATAGAAATGTATTAATAATTTAGTTTATCTAATTCAGAAAGATTTCATTCTACAGAGAAATATGATTTGTAAAGTAACAGTATGCTCCAGATAATTAAAACTCACACATAGTTAAAGTAATTTAACAGTTGAACATCTTTCCCCAACAGACACTAATTCAAAACAATCTGTCTTTGTTTGTAGAATGTGATTGAATCCTCAGCAGCAAATAGAATTCACTGCTCCATTATACGAACACAAAGCCTGTTAGAATGTGCATGCCTGGTAAGTATTAAGCACTGAGATTCATGGGTCCAGTGGAACAGTGTTTTATAAACTCAATCAGTCTTTATTATAGAAGCAACAACAAATGCTTTCACAGAAATAATCATCATGCTCATCATATCACAAAGAGTTCATGTAATTCAAGTCTGAACAGCCACATTTGAAAGATCAAATATACTTTTATATAAAATAACAACAAAATTTTAATTTTGAAATCATTGCAAATGATGGTTGATTCAGGAAGACTTATGGGAAATAGTCATATTATATACCCATTTACAGATGAGGAAACCAGGGCACAGAAATGCTGAGTGACTTGTTTAAGATCACATCAGTAAAAAGTGGTAAGTCCGACCTGATGCCAAAGTGCTCTGGTTTTTAATCTGAGATTCTTCCCATTGTAGCATACCAGCTGCATCATTTTTTTTTTTTTAGTTTTTTTTTTAATCTGCGTCATTTTAAGACATGTGTTGGAGACCCAACATAATATGAATTGAAGAGTTTATAGAGGAGATGCAGACTTCATGTCCCACTTGGTGTCTATTGATTTGGAGTCCAATGACTAGCTAACTTAATGATGTTAGGTGCCAGAATCAGTGGGTAGTTCCCAGATTGGGTCTTCCCAGACATTTCTTCCTGACCTCATGGACTGTATCAGGCCGAATCATTGGTTGGCAATGGCACGGCTCCCAGATACTCAGAAGTGAGTGATAGGGTTTAAAAGGAAGTGAGTCGGTCTTGAAAAAAAATGTTCCTCTTGACTTTTTAGATTTGCTAAATTACAGATAGCTTTCTTAGAACATACACTAATTTACTTGTACTTATGGGGACCAGTCATTGCACTAAATGCTTTACACACTTGATGTCATTTAATCTCCACAAGAATTCAGTGAAACACATGCCATCCTACCATCTTATTTTACAGATGAGGGAACTGTAATTTAAAGGAGGTTAAGTAATTTGCTCAAGATCAGGAAGTAGCAAGAATTAAAGGAAGAATTCAGTCAGGAGAGTAAGACTCTGGAGCTCTCTTGTCTTTGAACATGAAAATTGTTGAGGCTGTTCTGTGATGATCTCCAACCCCCACGCCTCCATTGCTGGGCCCAGCAGTGAAGACCACCACAAAGGTTTTACATGATTTCAGACTAACAGGTTGCAAAACAAACATCAGAAGTAAAATATACATTGTAGGTTAACATAAGAATTCTCTAAACTTTAATGTGATAATAGGATATCATTCAGCAATAAAAAGGAATGAACTATTTATACATGCAACAACACAAATGAATCTAAAAAGCATTGTGCTAAGGGAAAGAAACCAGATTCAAGAGACTCTATACTGTAGGATTTTATTTATATGACATTCTGGAAAAGATAAAACTACAAGAACAAAAAAATACATTGGTGGTTACTGGGGGCTTGGGATGGAGAGAGGGGTTAACTACAAAAGAGAACAAGGGAACTTTGGGAGGTGATGAACATATTCTGTATATAATTTTTGAATTTCTTATGATGTGCTCCTAAAAAGGTAAATTTACTGTGCATAAATTATGAGTCAGTAAATCAGACTTTTAAAAAGTAAAAATAAATATTGTCTCTAAAGCAGTGTTTTTCTAATTTCCATTAATAAGATACAACCCATCTGTGAGTTGTGAATTCACTTTAGAGGGTTGTGATTAAGTATCTCTCTCTTTTTTTTAAGATTTTATTTATTTGACAGAGAGATCACAAGTAGGCGGAGAGACAGAGAGAGGGAGAAGTAGGCTCCTTGCTGAGCAGACAGCTGGATGCGGGCTTGATCCCAGGACCCTGGGATCATGACCTGAGCCGAAGGCAGGGGCTTTAACCCATTGAGCCACCCATGGTCTTGATTTCAGGGTCATGAGTTCAAGCTTCATCTTGGGCTTCACACTGGGCATAGAGCCTACTTAAAAAAACAAAAGGTGAAATAGAATAGGAAATATCAGAGTCATTGCACACAGTGAAAGGAATATTGTTAATGAAGCATTTGCTTTTTTTTTCACGCATATGTATGTGCTATAATGAAATATCAGGAAAATGGAAACCATGGTCAGTGTGTTTTTTAATGGAAGGAATTTTACTGGAAACTGGTTACACAAATAATGAAAAAGCTGAGAAGTCAAACAGGGGAGGATGAGACAACCCAGAGATCAGCAATGGCAGAAACCACTAATCCCTTTCGACTGGAGGGACAAAGGGAGGTGACAGTGTTGCTGGGTCCCAGAGCTGGGGTCATCCAGCGGAAGCTGAAATTGCAGGGGGACATTTTGGCTGGAGCTGGAGCCAGGGAAGACCCATCCACTGTCAAAGATGCACTCAAGGCAGAGAAAGATGGAGGAAATCGTCCTCGCTTTTCCATTCCCCTCACCCTCCAGTGTCAGAGCTGCATGTGGGTGGCACCCAGCCAGAAGTCAGTTAACATAACCTGGGAGCCTTGGAAATACAGCCTCTTGGGATCAGCATCCTTGAAACATGGCAGAAGAAGAGAAGAGCAAGGAATGGATATGCCCGCAGATAGTCCCAGGGCTGGCACAGCTGTGAGGTAAAACGGATTTCTGATCGAAGGTCAGATTCCAAAAGGTTTAAAAGCCACTGCTCTAGAAGACAAAGCTATTCTCCGTGTATTTGTCTCTATATACAGGAAGAATAAAATCACACTTTTGACTGTTAGAGGATGCCACATTTTGCCTTTCTGTATGTGTTCGAAAAGGCAATTTGGACTAGAGAAGTTGGATTGGGAGACTAACCCACTTTTCTCCTTAGTGTTGGAGTCAGCCATACCAAGATCTCTTAGTAGTAAGGGTAAAACTCCTGGCAGATGTAGATGAAATTTAGGCTAGGGAAAACAGAGCGGGAAGGAAGTACACAAGCGGCAAATGCGTGAGCAAAGAAACGAAATGCTTTTCTACGATGGCGTGGAAGGAAAATTATAGCAGTTAAAAATTGGTATGCTGGGTATCAAATCGTCTCTGTCAGCAGGTATTTGTGAAATGGATCTTGAAAATGGCCCGGATCCACAACGAATAGCTGCCATAATTCAGCCACACAATCTTGTTCCCCACTCTGACGACTATTCACTTCTTTGCATTCCAAAGCTTTGACCTTGAATTACTTGGGATTTCTGATCTCAAGAAAGAGCTCCCACGCCTCCTTTGTTAAGTGAAGCCCAATACTTGATTCCTTGTGTTTAAAAACATGCAGAGCTGCTCTCCCCTCCTGCCTTCTGAGATGCCAAAGGGAAAGAAGGCAGCCTGGGCACCGGCTGTCTTGAAGAAGCAGGCGGCCAAGAAGGTGGTCCATCCTCTGCTGGAGAAAAGGCCCAGGAATTTGGGCATCAGACAGGACATCCAGCCCAAAGGGACCTCACCTGCTTTGTCTTATCGGTACATCTGGCTCTTGTTGTATGTATAAGTAGTTCATCTAGCAGCAAAGGGCTATTCTCTACAAACGTCTCAAAGTTCCTCCTGTGATTGACCAGTTCGCCCAGGCCTTGGACCACCAGACAACTACTCGGCTGCTTACACTCGCCCACAGCTATAGACCAGACACAAAGTAGGAGAGGAAGAAGGAATTGTTGGCCAGGGCTGAGAAGAAAGCTGCTGGCGAGGCAAGTATCCCCACTAACAGGCCGCCTGTCCTTCAAGCTGGGGTTAATATGTCACCACGTTGATGGAAAACAAGAAGGCTCAGCTGGTAGTGATTGCCCACGATGTGGATCCCATTAAGCTGGTTGTCTTCTTGCCTGTCCTGTACTGGAAGATAGGGGTTCCCTACTGCATTATCAAAGGAAGGCCAGGCAGGAATGTCTGGTCCCCAAGAAGACCTGCATCACTCTGGCCTTCACAAGGGTTAACTTGGAAGACAAAGGAGCTCTGGCTAAACCGGTAGAAGCTATCAGGACCAATTACAAAGACAGATAGGATGAGATCCGCCATCACTGAGGAGCAGATCCTGAGTCCGAAGTTGGTGGCTTGCATCGCCACGCCGGAAAAGGTAAAAAAGGCTAAGAACTGGCCACCAAATTGGGCTAAGTGTACGCTGTTGAATTTCCTGTATATAACTGTGATAAAAAGTTCTCTTCCACAAAAAATAAAATAAAAACATGCAGTGCTTGCTTTTGGACTTCTTCATCTACCCCTGTCAATGCAGGAGCAATGTTCTTCAATCTGTTTCTTTCCTGTCTAGTCTCCTTCAGTTATTTCAAAATATGGTTTGGGGAATATCGTTTTAAATTCAATTGTATCGTCATTAAGAGTTCTTTTTAGGGGTGTCTGGGTGGCTCAGTGGGTTAAGGCCTCTGCCTTCCGCTCGGGTCATGATCTCAGAGTCTTGGGACCCAGCCCCGCATTGGGCTCTCTGCTCAGCAGGGAGCCTGCTTCCCCGCCCCCTCTCTCTGCCTACTTGGGATCTCTCTCTCTCTCTGTCAAATAAATAAACAAAATCTTTAAAAAAAAAAAAGTTCTTTTTAAAGGCAATGAGTGTTTGTTGGATGGATGGATGGATGGATGGATGGATGGATGGATGGAAGGAAGGAAGAGATGTGAGGAAGTCTCAATTCTAAGTTTCCGAGCGCCAGGCTCACGGGGCTTCCTCAAGCTAGTTTCCTGGTTCTGACTGGACTTGAAGTTTAAAGACCATCCGAGCTCCACTGTGCTGCCATCTAGCGGTAGCATGACCTACGTGTGAGAAAGGTACTTGCGGAAAAACAAGCTTGTCTGCAAAATGAAAGTCCTTTCTCTGGTTCCAGCTGCTTATGGCTCCTCGTTTGGCTCTCTTTAATAGTAATAGCACTTCTCCTTGATGCTTAACACACGTACAAAGAACACTCACAGGATTATATAAATCGGTGTCACCAGCTCAGGCATCATATTGTACAATAGGTCCTTCTCAGTACAATAAATATCAAAGACCTCGGCATGTTTTGACACACATTCAATAGGCCCTTGATTTCTAAAAATGTGATAACCAGCTGTTTTTAGGAGAAAGTATAATAATCATTTTATTTTTTCCAAACTTCAGTTTTAATTTGATGACTCTTTAAAAAAAAACATACTTCCCCTCCCCCCCATATAAACACTAACATCTTAAGTAGAACAAAACCCACATTTATCCCAGAATATAATTATATAAAAATAAAGTAAAGTGGTTGCAAAGTTTAGGAAAACAGACGTATAAAATAAGGACTCCACACCTTGGCGTCCTGCAGCCTAGCCAAGTTGACATATAAAATCAACCATCCTATGTGGTGTGGGCCTATTTTTATCCATTGTACTGTGCTCTCAATGGACTCTTTTAATCTATAGACTCATGTGCTTCAGTCCTGAGAAATTGTATTGATTTTTTTTGTTTGAATCTTCTCTCCTACATTTTCTTCGTTCTCTGTTTCTAGAGTCCAATTATTTGGATTTTGAACTTCTGGCTGGACGGCCAAAGTTTCTGTCCACTTTTACCATTTTTTCATCTGACTGTCCTTTACCTTATTTCCTGGAAAATTTCCTTAAATTTTTCTTTCCGCCCTTTTATTGAGTTTTTAGTCTTGCTATCATGTTTTTAGTCTTAAGAGATTTTCTTTTTCCTCCGAGGGACCTCTGCACTCTTCTAAAATAGTACCCTACTCTTGTTTCATTGGCGCTTTTCTTATCTCAGACTATTAATGGCAGCATTCCTTTAAAAAAGCGTTCATTTCTCTCTCATGGTCTGTTTCCTCTGAGTTGCTTTTTTTCTGCCTATTTCTTTGGTTTCTCTCTTCCATATTGGAGACTTCCCTCGGATGTCTGGTTGTTTTCATTTCCTCAAGAGTAAGGAACTAAAAAGCTGCTTGCTGGCTCTGAGCAGGGAGGGGAAAGGGAACACTTGGCGACGGGGTAGTCGGGGACATCTACTGTCCATCTGCTTAGTTCTGGTTTACTGGGCTGGTCGAATTCTTCAAAGAAAACTTTTCTGATCTCTTTTCATACAAACAAGGCTGCCAGTTGCTGATTGGGAGAAGAGGCCAAGGTGTCTCAGGGTCTGTTTTCAGTACTATATGCCCCACTTGGAATTACACCTGGTGGCATCTGTGCTCATCTCTCCCGAGAACAAACCCCCATTCTCACAAGGGCTCCCCGACGGCCCAGTTACAGACCTCCACAGGTGCCAGAGGCTGCCACCCCTCTGATCCCACCGGAGATCCTCCAGGGTAAATTAGGATGAATGTCAGCTTTCTGGGCTGCTGCCTTTATGATTCTGTTTTGGGGGGTTTGCTAAACCATGTATCACCCCATCTGTCCTGTAGCTTCCAGATCTTGCTTCTGTCATCTCCTTTCTCTCTTCTCTCCATCCTGGTGAATTTCTGCCTTTCTGACAAGCCTTCGCTGTTGTTTTAGTAGGGTGCTGAGAAGGAGCAAACGTAGATGGCTGTGTGTAACTACTATCTTTACCCGGGAAGCCTTCAGGGAGATCTTTAAAAATAATTTCTGTTGATGAAGCTTCTATTCATTTAAAAATTCTTTAAATGTTTTTAAAGTAGGGAAGTTAAGATTTTTTTGTAGTCGAGAGTCGACCGTAATTAGCTTTGTGTAGATGATTTCTTTCCTTGTTTCCAAACTTAAGAACTCTTCGTCCTATTTTAAGATTCGGTAAATATTTACTTGGGTCTGTCCGAAGTAAAACTGTCAAATAGCCATGGGGTTTTTTTTGGCACCAGCTTCCCATCTTCTTGGGGTGATTTTGTCCTATCCTTCCTTCTGGAGTGTTCCCAGTGCTTTTGAGAATCCCCATGATGCTCTCTGTTCACTAACGTTCTTGGCCAAGACCCTTTCCTTCCTTCTGTGGTGGCTCCCTGTGCTTCAAGCTTCTCCAGTCCCTTCCACCACATCAAAACGTACCTGTCTTCTTTCATTATTCTCTGCTCTTTCTTAGCTAAATGAAGGTACCAAGAACCGTTCCAGAGGACCTTTACATTTATTGATTTAATCCTTATGACAACCCAGTGTGATAGATAATATTAGTCCCATTTCGTAGATTAGTACACTGAGGCTTAGAGAAGTTAAGCCTCTCTTATCCAGGATCACGAGGCTGGTAAGTCAAGGCAGTACAATGACTTTTAAGCACTGTCTTCATTCTCCCTACTTACTGTGCTAACTCACACAATGAGACATTTAACAAATTTTAAAGGCTATTTTTTAAGACCGTGCTTTAACCTAAATAGCGAGTCTAAGAGTGAACATTTCAAATACAGTAAAAGTTTTAGGCAGTAGGACCTCTTATTGCCATTTAGGGTTACCTTTCTGCTCCCATCCACCCCCACAGAATGCAGCATCGATTTGGCATTTTTAACACTGCAGCTAAAGATTATAAAAATAAAGCCATCTATGATCATGAAAAGCTCTGTGGGAGCTCCGTTATAAACTATAGCACTCGGCCGAGAAAGACAAGCTTTTAAGCAGTGTATTTAGATGTGTTGGCGTGTTATTAGACACATACTTGAGCCCATTCGCCACTTCACCTCTGTGTTTTCGATTCAAAGAAGGATTTTTATTCTTCATGGAAACAAATGATATCAAAATCACAAGGCATCGTCTCTGATTATTTCCATCTAAGGTTATATAAACACACAGTATTTATGGTTTCATACACATTTTTTACCCTTAGTGGGCTACGTTGGTTTCCAGGAATGAATAGCAGAGTATTCTAGATCTTCTCCAGGGATTCGGCATTACCCCTCCTGTAACCCAGAATGCTCGGCTCCTTTACCTTGGACACCAAGTTGAGCAGATCCCCCATTTTCACACACAAATGCACACATTAAAGGATGACGGTGAGCATTATACGTGACATCAGAATAATAAGACAATGACTCTCTCTTCCAAAAGCTCATGGTCTAGAAAAGAGAGACATACAATATGCAATAAAAACGTAAGAAAAATAGTTTAATTCTTTTTTTCAAGTAGGCTCCATGCCCAATGTGGGACTTGAACTCACAACCCTGAGATCAAGAGTCACATAGTCCACTGACGGGGCCAGCGAGGTGCCCCAAGAAAAAAATATTTTAAAAATCCATTCCTGAATTTTCCTTTTTATACTTCTAGACAAAGAATGGAAGTTTTGGACTCTTTGTTTCCTTGCCGCACCCCCCCATCAAAAAAAAAAACCCTGAATCTTCTCATACCCCATCTTCTCCTCTCAGTAAATGGCAGAGAAAGAGAGAATTCCAGGCAGACTCCCGGCTGAGGAGGAGCCGAGGTAGGGCTTGATCCCAGAACCATGAAGTCATGACCTGAGCCGAAATCACCAGTCTGACGCTTAACTGACCGAGCCACCCAGGCGCCCCCGTCACACTGATTTAAACAACTTCCACTTCTTTCTTGGACTGCTACAAATACTTCCCAGGTGGACTCTGCTTTCCTTTCTTCCCTTTTTGCTTCACAACAATCTATTCTTCACATAGCAGACAGAAGCTCCCTTACAAGTGCACATCATCTTCTGTCTCAACCACGGTGGAGTAACCGGGTCTGAAGAAAACTGGACAAAAATGTCTTTAACACCTGCTTTCACACGTTAGACCACCGGCAGCCCAGGCCTGTGGCCTCTGACACAAAGGAAACAATCCAGTGAACCCTGAGATTGTCCCAGGTCACCTGAGGCAGTTTCCAGGCTTGGTGTAGATGCCAGGACTCCAGACAGACCCCAGAAGTCTTACTGAATTGAACAGACAGGGATGACAGTTGAGAGAGGCCAAAGCAGCTAGAATTCATGCAGCACCATTTTCAAAAAAGACTTTACTTTCCACTTCAAATTCCTTGGCTACTATGTCGCAAATCAACCGACTGTGTCACTGTGGGTCTATTTCTTAGCTTTCGGTTTCGGTTCCTTTTATCTATTTATCAATCTTTACATCATTACCACAGAGTCTGAATTAGTACAGCTTTAAACAGCCCTGTGATGAGGTAGCGTGTAGCTTCCAGCTTTCTTCTTTTTCAAGGTTGTTAGTGTAGGTCTTTTATATTTCCAGAAAATTTTTAGAATCAGCATGTCAATGCCGAGGAAAAAAGCCTGTTAGGATTTTTACTAGAATTGTGTTGAATTCAAAGATCACTTTCAGAAGACTATTAATCTAATTATATTGTGTTTTCTAATGTGTGATCATGATATAACCTTCCACTTACTTAGGTGTTTTTTTTTTTTTAAGATTTTATTTATTTATTTGTCAGAGACAGAAAACAAGCATAAGCAGGGGAAGTGACAGAAGGAAAGGGAGAAGCAGGCTCCCAGCTGAGCAAGGAGCCCCACAAGGGGCTTGATCTCAGGACCCTGGGATCATGACCTGAGCCGAAGGCAGATGCTTAACCCACTGAGCCACCCCGATGTCCCTAGATTTTCTTTAATATCTCTTATCAATGTTTGTATTTACCACTGTAGAAGTCTTACACAATTTTTCTAAATTTAATCTTAAATTCATTTTTCATGCTATTATAAATGGTATTTCAAAATTTCATTTTCTAAATATTTGTTGGTAAATAGAAACATGATTGATTTTTGTATATTAAACTTAGATTCTATGACCTTGTTAAATTTGCAGATTGAATCTTCTAGTTCTTTGTACATTCATTTTGATGTTTCTGTATAAACCATCATATTATTCGTAAATAAACTCAGTTTTACTTCCTCCTTTCTATTCTTTAATTCCACTGTGGCCAGGAAACATACTCTGTAAAATTTCAATATTTTTGACATTTCATGAGATTTGTTTTATGGTTTAGCACGTGGCCATGTTCAAAAATTTTTCCAGATACACTTTAAAAATGTTTTTCCAATGGGACACCTGGGTGGTGTGGTCAGTTAGCCTCTGACTCTTGGTTTTGGCTCAAGTTGGGATGTCAGGGTCATGGGATGAGTCCCCCATTGGGCTCCCGCTTTGAGCTCCCTCATCTGATTCCACACTCAGCATGGAGTCTGATTAACTTTCTCTCTCCCTTTCCCTCTGCCTCTCCCTGCTGTGCACTCTCTCTCTCTCAAATAAATAAATAAATTCTTAAAAATGTTTTTCCCTGTCTTCTGGCATCTATTGTTTCTTGTGAAATATCATTTCCATGATGAAATACCATATACATCATTGCTCCTCTACACAAAATGTTTTTCTTTTTTGGTATCTCTTCGTTTTTGGTAGTTGGGCTATGATGTACTTAGCTGTGATTTTCTTGTATTTATTTCTCTTGCCTGGAATGTGTTGAGCTTCTTGAGTAGGTAAGTAAGTTATTTCCACAAATTTATGGAAATTTCAACTATATTTTCTTTCTTTTTTTTTTTTTTTAAGATTTTATTTATTTATTTGGCAGAAAGACACAGTGAGAGAGGGAACACAAGCAGGGAGAGTGGGAGAGGGAGAAGCAGGCCTCCCGCCGAGCAGGGAGCCCGATGCAGGGCTCAATCCTAGGACCCTGGGATCATGACCTGAGCCAAAAGCAGATGCTTAAGGACTGAGCTACCCAGGTGCCCCACAACTGTTTTTTCTTTAGCTCTTTTTAGGGTCCCATTCTTCTCTTCTCATTCTGAGACTCAATTTGCACTTGGGTCAGATCACTTAAAATGTCCCATTATTTGTTTATTATTTATAATGTTTATGATTTGTAATCTTATTTCCCTTCCTTTTCTAGAATGTATAATTTCTAATGATCTTTCTTTAAATTCATGATTGCAATGGTCATGAGAATTGCCTCCCAGGCCACCAGCTACCAGGAGCATACTTGAGGGAGAACCTGAACTATTATATTGTGCAATATTGTAAAATTCACCCTTGTTTATGCCCAGGCCATACTTCTCATGGGCTACTGCTGTACAAACACTGAGGAATCCTCTGATGGGTCACATTGTTCAGGACCCTCCATTGGGCTTCCTGAACTTTTCTTAGACTACATGACACCTGGCCTTCTTTCCTCTCCTTCACTCCAGGTCAGACTTGTAGTGTGATATGACGGCTATCACAGCCTCCCCGAGTCCCCTTCCCATTTTCTATATGAAGCATTTTCCCCGAACCCATTCTTAATGTCTGCTTTGAGGGGCACCTGGAATAACACAGGTGAAATCAGGAGTGGTCTGAGAAAGCACGAGGTAAGAGGAGGATTTAAGATCAGCTTGCCTACCACCTGGCAGGCAAATAGGATACGACCCTTAGGTGGAAGAAGGAGTCTCTAGCAGAAGGCAGCTAGAAAGCTTTACTGGTGGTGACCTGGGGAAATACATCAATAGAGAGCAATGTGAAAGGTAAGGTCATACAGACAAACACACACCCTGTGTTCTGGATGCTACTGCAGCATCTGCATCAAGGGGACACTTGTCATGAATGTGTGCAGGGAAAAAAGGCAGACCTGCTCCTGGGAAACACAGAAGTCTTCCGATGGCCGACTTTGGCTCAAGGATTCTCCACTGTTCTTTCGAAACCTCCCTTACCCTGCACAGACGGTCTATGCAGCAAATCTTCCTTTGGTCTCTCCTTAACTTGGAATCACACTTGAATCCAGTCTGATGGCTGTCTGGCCTCCTCCAGCGACTTCCCCGTTTTCTCTTCCAAGTGTTTCCTATATCACAACCCTCACCTGTTTAATCCCTTCTTGGCTACTTCTCAAAAGAGCCAGGTTAACCCACTGATCCTTTCTTCTGCTATAGCTAATAGCTGTTAAGCCCAACCAGTGAGTGTTTTTATTTATTTTTTTTTATTTTTAAAAGATATTTATTTATTTATTTGACAGAGAGAGAGATTACAAGTAGGCGGAGAGGCAGGCAGAGAGAGAGGGAACCAGACTCCCCGCCGAGCAGAGAGCCCGATGCGTGTTTTAATTTTGAAATTACACTTTCCATGGGGCACTTGGTGGGCTCAATCAGAAGAGCATGTAGCCCTTGATCTTGGGGTCATGAGTTTGAGCCCTACGCTGGGTATAGGGATTACTTAAATAATTAAAAACTTGAAAAGTATAATTTCTTTTTCTTTTTAATTATTGAATATGTGTTTGGCTCTTTTTCATAGTTTCCATGTCTCTGTTGGCATTCCTCATCTATTGGTCAGTCACTGTCCCAGTACTTTTCATCAGTTTCCTAATGGAGAAAAAAAGAGCCCAATTTATTATCTAGACAAACAAACTTTTGATCTAAAATATAATTGGGAAGCAGCAAATCTGTCAGATGCCTATAATTTTTTTTAAAGATTTTTATTTATTTTTTGATAGAGAGCGAGAGAGGGAACACAAGCAGGGAAAATGAGAGAGGGAGAAGCAGGCTTCCCACCAAGCAGGGAGCCTGATATGGGGCTCAATCCCAGGACCCCGGGATCATGACCTGAGCTGAAGGCAGATACTTAACACCTGAGCCACCCAGGCGCCCCAAGATGTCTTTGATTTTGAACTTCAAGATTTTAATCTAGCAATTCCACTTCTGAGTATATATCTGAAGGAAATAAAATCACTATTTTAATAAGATACATGCATCCCCATGTTTACTGCAACATCACTTAAAATAGCCAAGACTTGGGAATCACCCATCAGTGAATGAATGGATAAAGAAAGTAGTATATATATATGTAATACATATATAGTCTATATATGTATACACACATATTTATATATATATGTATATATATGATGGACTATTATTCAGCCATTAAAATAAGAAAAGGAAATCCTGCTGTTTACAACTACATAGATGAAGCTTGAGGGCATGATGCTAAGTAAAATAAGTCAGACGGGGAAAGATAGATGTATGAACTCATTTATATGTGGAATCTAAAAAAAAAAAGTCATGGAAACAGAAATCCTATTGGTGGTCACCAAAGGTAGGGATTAGGGTTGGGGTGGAAAAAATAGGTGAAGGTGGTCAGAAGGTACAAATATCCAGTTACAAGATAAATAAATTCTGGATATGTAATGTACAGCATGGTGACTATAGTTAAAAATATTGTGTATTTGAAAATTGCTAAGAGTAGATCTTAAAAGTTCTCAGCATAAGAAAAAACATTGTAACTATGTGAGGGGATAGATGCTAACTAAACTTATTGTGGTAATAGTTTTAATGACTAAAGTATGAGTTTCTAGAGGAAACGATTTCCCGTGGGATTCTGAGAGAGCTGTCTAATCATATTGGGCTTTATCTTTATTACTATTGGGAAGTGCCATAATTCAGAATATATCAGAATATATCCTCCCCCTAGATAGCATGACCGGTTCAAGTGATAGGCACATGATTGAAGTC
>CM053616.1:62024955-62053125 GCA_028646535.1 Procyon lotor | reverse complement strand
GTTTTTCATTATATCGGTTACCATTTGTTGAACATATTCTCTGTGTCAGTTGCTAAACTGGGCACTTTCTGTGTTTTCTCATCTAATTTATCTGTGAGGAAGGTATTACCATCCTTTTTTACAGTTGAGAGGACTGAGACCAGTAATGTTAAGTAACTATCTAAAGTCACAGAGCCAGTATGTTATAGTACAGGTACTAACCCAGTTTGTTTGTTTTTAACCTATTTTTTTTTTTATGCCTTTTCCTCCAAATATTGAAAAACTTACAAGCTTTTGAGTGCCTGGGTGGCTCAGTTGGTTAAAACATCTGCCTTCAGCTCAGGTCATGATCTCAGGATCCTGGGATCCTGGACCTCACATTGGGTTCTCTGCTGAGCAGGGAGCCTTCTTCACCCTCTTCTCCCTGCTTATGCTCTCTCTCGCTATGTCTCTCTCTCTCTCTTTCTCTCTCTCAAATAAATAAAATCTTAAAAAAAAAAAAAAGGGGCAGTACCTCAAGATCCCAACATGACTAAATGCCAAAGGACAGATGAGCACATGTGAGATAAGGGACCATGTGTTGGGCCCATAGAGGTGTTGTGCCAATGGATGATCAGGTCAGTTTATGACTGTAGTTATTATCATACAGATGTAATTAGCAATAGTTAATTCATTGTTGTATTTGCAGGAATTTCCTCTTAAATTCTGTTATTTTCTAGGAGATTTGCTTTATTTGTTTAAGAAATGTTGGTTATTAAATTAAAGTGTCCCTGAAAACTGAAATATTATCTATTTAAACTGTGGCCAGAATTATAGAAACATATAACTTAATTTTTTAAAAAAGATTTTATTTATTTATTTGACAGAGAGAGATTACAAGTAGGCAGAGAGGCAGGCAGAGAGAGAAGGGGAAGCAGGCTCCCTGCCAAGCAGAGAGCCCAATGTGGGGCTCCATCCCAGGACCCTGAGATCACGACCTGAGCCGAAGGCAGAGGCTTAACCCTCTGAGCCACCCAGGTGCCCTATAACTTAATTTTTTATCCCTTATTTTACTCCCAGGGAAAATGTTTAAATTAAACTTAGGTTTGATCACCAAATACAGCTTTTCTTCCTCACTATATTAGCTGTGATATTGAGTCTCAATCAAAGCAAAACATACTTGGAAACTAGGTGCCACACAAATTAAAGGGAAATTCGTTTTGTCCTGATATTTTATAATAAGACAACTCAAATTTAGAATTTTAACTTATGCATTCTCTAGGCAAGATCTAAAGAACCTCTATTTTGTATTTGGTGTTTCTGAGAAGAGTAAAGTAAAAAATACTCCATCTAAGTAAGAAGGAAAAAAATAATCCTTGTGAAACTTAGACCTTTAAGAAGTTAGAGGACTTTAGAGGGAAAAACATACAGGCTTAAAAATAATAGTTGGAACATTATTTAAAGCTATTGAATGAGGATTTAGGTCTCCCTTCTTCCTCCCGCCAAACACAACAGTGCTATTAAGGGAAGTAACACCTATTTAAAGGATGTTAAGAAAGTAAAATTTTGTTTTGTTTCACACCACGAGTCTAACATTGTAGCTTGAGGTCTGTCAGATGACACCTTTTGCAATTACGGTGGCAGATGCTGGTCTGTATAGAGTCCCAAGAGAATTCCAGGCTCTAGGCTTAAAGTATTGGTTTCTCTTTGATATGGAGGGCTAGAGAATCCTCCCCCGCTTCCCAAAACCTTTATTTCCCTGTTCTCCTTCCCAAACTCAGGTTCTGCAAAAATCTATCATTAAACTTTCTGTTTATTCTCTTTTAAAATCCATCTTATTTCTGCTAATTTCCTGGAGGAGAGAGCAGGGACAGAGATTCTGGCAACATCTGAAGGGAATCGAAGTAAAAAGTAGTGTTTGCTTCTATAATGGTGAGTAAACATTAAAGCTAAATTCTTGTCAGTTTTTATAACTAGGTCATTGTGACTTATCACTAAATTTATTTTCTTCTGGAATTCTCTACCGTATGAATGTCTGTGTTCTTGAAGTTGGCCAGTGTCTAACAAAGAGCACAGGAAACAAGAACAAAGCATTCGAGTTAATTAAGAAGCTTGATAAGTGTATTAACAGCCCCTTTCAAATCTGCCCTAATCAAAGACGGAAGAGGATTCATTTGGCGATATTAGTTTATCGCAAGGTGTGCTTGCCTTGGTTTCCAGTGTTTATATAAGGAGAACGAAAGGACTTTCCAGTCTTCCGACGCCCCTCCCCACCTTTACCACAGTATGTCAAAAATAAAATCCAATTTGGCAGCTCAACAAAGTTGATTTTTTAAAAAAGATTTTATTTTTATTTATTTAAGCAAGAGACAGAGAGAAAGAGAGAGAGAGAGCATGAGTGGGCGGAAGGGGCAGGCAGGGGGAGTAGCAGACTCCCCACTGAGCAAGGAGCCCCATGAGGGAACCCGGTCCCAGGACCCTGAGGTCAGGGCCCCAGCGGCCGGCAGACGCCCAACAGACTAAGCCACCCAGGCGCCCCAAGAAAATGGATGCTATTTAAGTTTTTGAAAGAGATTTTTATAATGTTCTAAATGACATGGGAGATGGAATGTGTATGGCAGACACTGGCTACTTTTGCCTGCCCGTAATCATTTCCCCTTCTTCAGGTAACGACATCTGGATTTTCCTATGGGAAAAGCATCCCAGCACCTTTCTCAGTAGGCTTGGTCTCCGACCACAGGACACCAGTTCCCTGGTTCGGGACTTGATCATGTGACCCAGACCTAATTAACAAGAGTTGCTGTGACTGGTTCCGCAGTAATATGTGACTCTCTCCAATGACAGTCAGCCTTGGGTCTTCTCCTAGAGCAACGGAGAATAATATGCATCCTTAGTTTACTAACCTGTTCAGATGAAGTTCCAAGTTTTTATGGGCCACCTTTGCTAATATTAGGGAAGAATCTGCCTGAATTCATTCTCTCAGAGAAGAGCAGGGTCAAGAGATGGTGAGACATCTATTTCTGATGATGTTGTTTAAACACCCAGGTTCAAATGTACTTCTAAGTCCTACTCTACCCAGAGTTTCTTTATTTATATTAGGCAAAATAATCTCTTTTTTTGTTTGGCTAATTTGAAATGGGGTTCTGTCACTTGCAACCAAAATAATTATAACTAATGCAGAGAGTAAAGGTAGAGGGGATTTGGAGAAGTACAGCCAGCATATACAAAAATAAAGCAGATGATAAAATGCCAAATTATATGATGCAAATTCTAAAACTTTAGCAAATGCAGAGGCCAACTTTCTCTGATGTATCTGGGAGAGAAGATAATAGAGAAGGTAGAATCTCAGCCTTAAAGGACAAGTAGGAATTTAAATAAGAGAAAAGGTCAAGGGAGGGAATTCCAGCCAGGAAAAGCCTGAAAAGCAAAACACTGAGATACAAATGTGCACGTTGAGAGTAGGGTATAATAAAGAAATCAGCTAGATTGGAGTACAAGTGTAGTGATAGAGGTACTGAAAGTCAGACCACAGAGGTGAATGGGACCAGGTCTTGAAGGCCTTGAACGTCAAGCAGAAAATTTATAGTTTTTTAGGGCAGGCATTGAAGAACCGCCACATAAATTTGAAGTGGTGATTAAATATTAAGGAGAGACATTTTTCTGACAGTGTTGTAAATGAGGGGTAGTTTGGGAATATGAGAGAGACTGGGGTCAGTGTTACCAGTGATGTAGCCACTGTCAAACAATAGATTTGCCAACCTATTTTATAAGGTAGTATTTCACCTCCTCGATTAAATTCATTCCTAGGTATTTTACTCTTTTGTAAAATGGGACTATTTTCTTAATTTATTTTTCCTGATAGCTCATTACTGACGTAGAGAAATGCCACAGACCTTTGTGTCCTGCAACTTCAATGAGTTTGTTTATGAGTTTTAACCATTTTTGATGGGTGTTTAGGGTTTTCTCTATACAGTATCAAGTCATCTGCAAATAGCGACAGTTTTACTGCTTCCTTTCCAACTTGAATGCCTTTTATTTATTTTTCTTGCATAATTGCTCTAAGTAGGACTTCCAATACTGTGTCAAATAAAACTGGCAAGAGTGGGCATCCTTGTCTTATTCCTGATCTTGGAAGAAGAGCTTTTAGCAGTTCACTACTGAGTATGATGTTAGCTGTGAGCTTGTCTCTTATTTATGCTAAAATAACTTCGGTTCACAAGAATGATGAGATAATGAAAAGTAAAGCATAACTGAATTCTTAAGTCCGTAGTCAATGGTATATAGCAACTACACATTTAAAAAAGCAACTGAAGTGAAATATAATGTTAGAAAACATGAGCACATCTGGCATTTGTACCAAGATCAGGATGTTCTAAGGCTTATTAACTGGTTGGCTTTTAAAAAGTATATAAGCTACAAATCAACATGATTTACTTGGCTTCCAGTCCCCCTATATCAGCCAGTTAAAGCCGCAATGCCCATGAAGAATTTTCAACAGAAGAAAAGCAAGAACAAATCAACAATTTTTTTTTAAAGCAGGTTTAACTGTTGTCTCTGAAATAGCTCCTGTCCATCCGTGCCTTTCAGTTATCACCAACCCTGTTGAAGTGCAGATCCTTATACCTCCGCCCTGGGTTGTTGAATTGGGTTCTTTCTTATTTCCTTGTCTTCTTTTTTTCTCTTTCCACTCTAACTCATGTACTGCTGCCAGATAATCTTCCTAAATTACAGCTTAGATCATATCAATTCCCTGCTCCAAAAACTTAACAATTTCTCATGCCTTCCAAAAGCTTTAATGGGGTATTCAAGGTCATCCAGAGGTCTGTCCTCAATTGCTCTCTCCTGCTTGATTTCTCAGCACATCGTGCTTGCCCCGCACACTTGATCAAGTCTGACTATGTCTCCCTTGCTGGACAAAGGCACAGCTTTTCTGCTTACCTACCTCACTCACACAATCCTTTACCTGGGATACCTGCCACACTAATCTCTATCTGCTAAAATCTCCCCACTGCCTTTCAGACCCAACATAAAACCTTTATGCAACACTGTCTTTAGGGCCTCTACCTTTGGTCTCCTTGGGGTTCCCCTAGCTTTCCGTTTTAACCTCTCAGGGCACACTTCACACGATCTCATACACGTTAGCTGAGGATCTGTCTTCCCCCAGCTTGACAATAAGCACTTTGAGGGACCAAATCTTATTCATTTTTCATCTTTGTAGCACCAGGAAAAACTTTACTTTTGTCAATATCATGTATGGATATAGTTAAAGGAGTCAAATAGTTTCATAAATATTTTTAGGAAAAATAGTCATCCCCCATTACTTCCTCCCTTATCCAATAACTTTGCTATTTACCTCTATTTCTCTAAATAATATACTTATCCTGCTATTTTATGATTTTTCGGTTTTAGACATTATGAATGGAGCTCCACTGTGGAAGACAAAGATTTAGCTCTCTTTCAGCCAGCCCTCAATTTTCTCACAACATCCTTGCATCCTTCCTAAATCCCCATCCTCCTGGTATAGTGATATTACATTTTTCGTTAGATCAGATTAAACGTGCATACATATAATTATATAATATATAATATATATTATGCAAATACTATTCACAGTTAAGCTATACAGGAAATTATGATTACTTTTTCTTTTCTGTATGTTTCTTTACTTTCTTTGGGATTAATCATTGTATAGTTACTTTTGTTTGTTTTGTTTTCTATATATTTTCACTAATTCAATGCCAAAGTCTTTACTTATTATCTAAATCTTTTAAACACATTCACACGCACCAAATAGTCCATCAGTTTCATCATCTTAAGAAGACTTGCCTGAGCTTTCTGGCTTGTTCCAAACTGGACCAACTGCTATCCATGCTTGGTAGAAAAGCACTATCCTGGGCTATTTCTTCGTCATCATCCTAAGGATTCTGTTGGCCTGTCTCTCAATTGTGTTAGGTCTTTTGTTTCCTGTATTCCATATCGTGCTGATTTGTGATTTATTCCTTTATTTTATTTATTTATTTTTTTATCCCTTTATTTTAATGAAGTACATGCTCTCATAGTTTCCAGAGAAAGAATGTATAGAAGGTAAATCTTTGAGAATTTGCTTGAGTGACAATGTCTTTATTTGATCTTCCCATTTGATTGATAGTTTAGCTGAGTCTAGAATACCACTTAGAAATAATTTTCCTTCAAAAATTTAAAGGCATTTCTCCATTGTCTTCCAGATTTCAGTGTTGCTATTGAAAAGTTTAAATCTATTCTGGTTCTTGATCTTTTGCATAAACCTGTTTTTTTCTCTCCAATAGCTTGTAAAATCCTCCCTTATGACTAATTTTCTTTCTTTTATTTTTAAAAGATTTTATTTATTTATTTGACAGAGAGAGAGAGATCACAAGTAGGCAGAGAGGCAGGCAAAGAGAGAGGGGGAAGCAGGCTCCCTGCTGAGCAGAGAGCCTGATGCGGGGCTCGATCCCAGGACCCTGAGACCATGACCTGAGCCCAAGGCAGAGGCTTTAACCCACTGAGCCACCCAGGCACTCTTCTTATGACTAATTTTCAATGATACGTTTTGGGGTGAAAGAATTCTCACTGTTGGGCTCTTCAATTAAAAAATGTGTATCTTTCATTTGTAGACAATGTTCTTGAATTATTTCTTTGATGATTTCCTTCCTTCCATATTCTCTTTCTGGAACTCCTATTAGGTGCTTGTTAGCTCTAAGACCAGTCCTTTAATTTTCCTAACAGAATCAAAATTTTCATTTCTATCTTTTTGCTCTATTCTCTGGAAGAGTTTCTAAACTTTATTTTCCAGTTTTTCTATTTAGATTTGATTTATACAATCACAATTTGCATTTCCAAGAGCTCTCTTTATATCATCCCTTTCTTTTATATAGTCAATATCTTCTCTTATCTCTTTAGAGATATTAATTCTTTGTCATGAACTCCATGAATAGCTTTGTTTTCTCCAAGTTTCTTTTTTAGTTTATTTGTTTTGGTCTTCATATTTTGTGTCAGTGACTTTTCTCCAATATCTGCTAGTTATGAGTTCATACTTAAGAGAAGAGTACTCAGAAGCTGATAGAAATCTGCGAGCACACAGGTAGGGCTTCAATATAAGATGATCTGGCTAGGTCAGTTATTTGAAGAACATCTCTACCAATACTTTTAGGCCTTTCCTTTTGGAATGGTTTAATTTTCCTTAGAAATGCTCTTCTAGTCACCTTGCTAGAGGGTAATGTATGGGTGTTACTATTCTATGAGTGCAACAGAAAAAGAGTGCTAATAGGATTCAGCATACAATTTACAAGTGTTCACTTAATACCTGTCTTCAAAATAATACTCCCACCTACGGTTGTGCTGTATGTGTTCAAGGCCTTAAACTCTTTATTCACCCTCTTCAAAGAATATACCTCCTTTATTTTGCCTAGTGAAGGAAGACAGTCACCCAGCTATGTGGAATTGAAGAAGAGATCTAGGAATTTAACTGCCTCACAGATTTTTCAACTTAGCCTCCTATTTTGAGCCTCAACTTCCAACCTTACTTCATGCCACCAGTTCCCAAGTCTTTTGGAAGGTCCTTATAAATTGAGTTGCTTCTAGGCTTTTCCCACTGCCAGCTTAGGAATTACCACTGCCAGCCTAGGAATTAGTTTTCTTAGATCTTCTAGAAAAGTCACCATACAACCATCTCTTTCCAGCTTCCAAAGCTTTGTTCCTGTTGTCTCCTTTCTGTCCCTATGGATTTTTGTCTTAAAAAAAAAAAATCTCTTGGGGTGCCTCGGTGACTCAGTTGGTTAAATGTCTGCCTTCAGCTCAGGTCATGGGATCAAGCCCTGAGTCAAGCTCCCTGTTCGGCAGGAAGCCAGGGTGTCCCTCTCCTTCTGTTGCTTGTGCTCACTCTCTCTCTCTTTATCAAATGAATAAATAAACTCTTTAAAATCTTTTTTAATCCCTTTATTTTCTTTAAAAAAAAAAAAAGATTTTATTTATTTATTTGAGAGAGAGAGCATCCAAAACCAACTCTGCACTGAGCAACAAGCCCAATGCTGGGCTCCATCATACAACCGTGAGATCATGACCAGAGCAAGGCCAAGAGTAGAACACTCAACCGACTGAGCCACTTAGCCCCCCCCCCTTTTATTATTTTCTTAATAAGTTTTAACAGAATGCAAAAATGAATTTGTCATTTTTGCTCATAAATTGATTTTATTTGAAATGTTCTATTCTGTTTAAAACTATATTGTTTTTGTACATGACTGATTGTTGAATTTGGGATTATTTGCCAGCAGTGACCATGCTTAAGTTTATATGATAGTAGAAATCCTTTATCTTACTATGCCTTTTAGTTTCAGTTTAGTCAGCTATTTAAGGAGCAAACTGCAATATAGAGGGGGGATGCATATCTGGCCCTGGCCCTAAACATATCTTCCTAGACTTCCTTAACCTCTAAACTCTAGGGTGCTTCTGAGAAAAAAGGTGATATATTCAGGAATTGCCCTAGCTGTTGCAAATAAGAAGCTAGTTGTCTGGACATCATTGCTTTAATTAAAATCTCATGGATCAGTCAGTATAGCTATAGAGTGGGATTAGAGAATGAGAAGACATTTACTTGGCATTTCCCATCCTTATATGCTTTTATTGGGAGGCTGGGTTATGAACATATATTGCATTTATAAAAAGAAATGCCACTTCCTCCAGATCATTTATTCATTCACAAATATTTTTCAGAGCCAGCTGTGTGCCAGGAATTTGGCAACAAAAAAGACAAAATCTCTATTACTGTATATTTAACTATCTGAAGAACCACCAGACTGTTTTTTCAAAGTGGCTGCACCATTTTACATTCCCACCAGCAGTGTATGAAGGTTTTAATTTATCCACGGTCTCCCTAACATTTATTATTATTTATCTTTTTTATTATAGCTATGTTAGTGGATGTGAAGTAGTATCTCATCAGATTTGCATTTTACTGGTGGCTAATGATGTCGAACATCTTTTCATGTGCTTACTGGCTATTTGTATCTCTTTGTTGGAGAAATTCTTGTTCAGATACTTAGCCCCAACCCCCCCCCAACTTTTTAAGATCTAGTTATTCACTTTCTTTCTTTATTTATTTATAAAGATTTTATTTATTTATTTGACTGAGAGAGAGATCCCAAGTAGGCAGAGAGACAGGCAGAGAGAGAGGGGGAAGCAGGCTCCCTGCTGATCAGAAAGCCCGAGGTGGGGCTCGATCCCAGGACGCTGAGACCATGACCTGAGCAGAAGGAAGAGGCTTTAAGCCACTGAGCCACTCAGGTGCCCCTAGCTATTCACTTTGGGGAGAGAGAGAGAGAGAAAGAACACACACAGAGTTGGGAGGGGGTGCAGAGGAGTCCCAAGCAGACTCCACGCTAGAGCAAAACCCAATACAGGGCTCAGTCTCACAACCCCAAGATCATGACTCGAGCCAAGGCCCAAAGTTGGATGCTTTAACTGACTGTGCCACTTCAGCACCCTCAGCCCATTTTTCAATGGGTTATATATCATTTTATTACTGAATTTTAAGAATTTTTAATATATTCTAGATACAAGTCCCTTATCATATATATGATTTATACATACTCTTTCCTATTATGTGGGTTGTCTTTTCACTTCCTTGATTTTGTCTTTTGAAACATGAAAGGTTTTAATTTAGATGAATTCCAATATGTCCGTTTCTTTTGTTACTTATGTTTTGGTGTAATCTACTCCTATTTTATTTTTATTTTCTTTTTTGAAGATTTTATTTATTTATTTGAGAGAGGAAGAGAATGAGTGAGAGAGAGAGAGAGAGCATGAGCAGGGAGGGGCAGAGGGAGAAGCAGACTCCCTGCTGATAAGGAGCCAATGTGGGGCTCTATCCTAGGACCCTGTGATCATGACCTGAACCGAAGACAGACACTTACCTGACTGAGCCTCCCAGGTGTCCCCTGCACCCCCGTTTTAAAGACAGGAAAGCTGAGGTTCAATTTGCCTAATGTCATAAAATGAGGATGTAAAAGAGCTGGGATTCAAACACAAAAGGTTAGTTTCAAAATTCCATGCACCTAACTGCTTCATTATGTTGCCTTCTGGGGGTCTGATTTTTCTCTGTCTATTTTGTAATTTTAGAGGTAATCATTTTAACTAGAATTCTAAAGTTCTATTTGTATCTTGTAGCGAGCTACCAATGGAAGGCAAACATGGATGTAATAACAAGGCATTCTTGCTTTATGTTTATCTTTTCAAATTGTTTTTACCATAACAGCAATTTAATTCTCATCATACTTTGTAATAAGAGTAAAATTAAATGTCACCACTGCTAAATATTTCAACTTGCTGTAATTTATAAATTGTCTATGATATTGATAGATAAACATGACCTGGATCCACTTATTTGTCCAGTCTTCTCTCTCTCTACCCTCCAACCACATTAATTGTTCCTCTATTCCTAGAATACTCTGTTTCTATCACCCTTATTTTTTTTTTTTTTTAAGATTTTATTTATTTGACAGAGAGAAACACAGCGAGAGAGGGAACACAAGCAGAGGGAATGGTAGCAGGAGAAGCAGGCTCCCCAGAGAGCAGGGAGCCCGATGCGGGGCTCGATCCCAGGACCCTGGGATCATGACCTGAGCCGAAGGCAGACACTTAACGACTGAGCCACCCAGGCGCCCCTCTATCACCCTTATTTCTAACTCCTACATACTTCAGATCTCACTTTAAATTATCAATTTTTCAAGAAATTTGCCACTGCTTCTCTGATCTAAATTAGACTTCCCTGATATATGCTTTCATAGCTCTCTATATTCTTTCTTTGATGACACATACTATAATTGTAATCATGTTGTTCTTTATATGTCTGCCTTCACCAACACATTTAAACTTGATAGACGTCTTGATTACTTATGTACCGTCTTATTTGCAGCCCCCAAAAAGGGCCTCGCACATAGTGATCACTTTGTTTTATTCAATTTTTTAAAAAAGATTTTATTTATTTATTTGACAGAGAGAGAGATCACAAGTAGGCAGAGAGGCAGGCAGAGAGAGAGGGAAGCAGGCTCCCTGCTTAGCAGAGAGCCTGATGGGGTGCTCAATCCCAGGACCCTGAGAACAGGAGACCATGAGCTGGGCCAAAGGCAGAGGTTTTAACCCACTGAGCCACCCAGGTGCCCCTGTTTTATTTTTTTAATAAACTATATGCATCTAATTAATAACTTTAGAACTAATAAGCCAAATTATTGGCCTAATTCTGCTAAAGGGGAAATGGAAAATTGAGCAAACTTATTTATAGACCACTAAAATAATGGTATATTATTAAATTTTCATTTTTTTTTTTTTAAAGATTTTATTTGACAGAGAGAAACCCAGCGAGAGAGGGAACACAAGCAGAGGGAATGGTAGCGGGAGAAGCAGACTTCCTGCTGAGCAAGGAGCCCGATGCAGGCCGATCCCAGGACTCTGGGATCATGACCTGAGCCAAAGGCAGACGCTTAACGACTGAGCCACCCAGGCGCCCCTAAATTTTCATTTTTTTAAACAGATAATTTGCAGAAAAAGTAGTAGCTCAGTGATTGAAAGCATGCTTATTTATATATTTTCTGCCTTATGATAATCAAGAACTGGGGCATCTCAAATAATTAACAAAACAATGTTGCCTGAAACTGGAAGGGACAGCCTACCTTCTTTGCCTCCAGTCCTGTCCCTCCCGTAATGTTCACCTCTGTCCCATTTTCTTCATGAAACCTTTTATGTCGGAAATTCCCAGCGACTCTTACCCTTTCACCGAATTTCGGCTGCAGTTAAAGTCCAAGGCCTCCAGGTCAGCACTGGATCATATGTATCGCTTTGTATTGTTCACAGTGGTTTTCAATGTTAGTCTTATCTTACCTTATTGGATCGTAAATCCCTCAAGGGGAGGAACCATATCTTACACATCTTCTATAACCCTCACAGTGCCTATAGCAGTGCTGAAAACATGGTACCTACATAATCCACGTGCATCAATTTGTTTAAGGGCAAAAACAACGAGTTAATCGAGTTAATCTGACAATCTCGGTCCCTATCAATTAAAGACATATGTATAACAAAAAGTGGAATTTCTAGGAGCCTAGAAGATCCCACTCTATGGGTACTGGGTCTGTTTAAACCTTTTTAGCATAGGGCTTATCCTCTAACCAAAGTTGGCCTGGATTATCAGCAATAGGGAGGGATAGAAGTTTCCTTTCTTCCTTTCAGCATCTCTCAGATTTTGCCATGGAACAGGCTAAAACATAATTAGAATTATCCTTACTCTGGGATCAGCTTTTCTTTGAGAAAGACAATTTAACTTGAATCTTAAAAAGCAGCTGCTTTGTATTTTGGGGGCATGTACCTAATTAATCTGAGGCCGAACAAAGAGAATAAAACCAGGATTCCATTTTATTACTGAGTAAGCCCATCTGATTTCCAAACAGATTTGGAACATGACATGTACTTGTTTTGCTGATTTGATGAGCTTCTCAGTGATCCACTGAATGTTGACAGGTTCAAGCCATATCCCTTGGGCAAGGGCAACCCAGCTTACTGTGGATCCCTAGCCACAACTGCCAAAAGGGTATTGCTAGCCATACAAGCTGAGAGAGCAGTTCTGCACTAAAGGTAGATGATGGAAGGTGGGACTCCTCTCCTAATTTCCCCATGTTCTATTAACTGGTCATTTGTGCGGCATTCAGAAGTATTTCTTGGGAACCTAGGATGTGTCAAAAGTGACTGGTAAGAAAAGGAAGAATCGGTTTTAACAGTCTAGGAGCTTGCAATCTGTTTGGAGAGATAAGATATACACACAGGGCACGTAAGTGACAATGGAAGACAGAAATTGATTACATATTGATTGGAGAAGGGCAACATCACTGTGAAGGGGAGCTGTCAGGGAAGACTCCAAGGTAGTGGAGACCTGGCTGAACCTTAAAAGAGCTATTTCCGGTTATATTTTCAGAGTCCAGCATGCTAACCACTACAAGATGAAACGGTGAGATTTTCACAGCTAGGTGATTAAAGGGTAACTTACCCTCCCCAATAATTTAATTTACATCAGATGCCTAGTTACTTGATTTACATAAACTAGTTTAAGTCAGGGAAGACTGAGTGTGTAGTATTTTTCACTTAGACTCCAGCTGCAGGAATGAAGGCGAGGCTAGATTGTTTTCGCCTATGATCATTGATAGTTCAAAGTTTAAATAGGAACAAATAATTGAAGTTGATTAAAGAAAATACTACGTAGGTTACCTACCTAAAAGTGTCTCTAAGTAAATGAAGAACTGTTTCTGTAAGCAAATCATATCTCTGGGCTCTCACTTTCTATAAAAATGAGGACATTGGTCTGGAGCAGTGTTTTAAAGAAGTTCTACAAAATGTTAATAAATATTATGCAAAAAAACAAACACCAAATGAGGCTCCATGATCATTTAAGTTTCAGAAACATTAGGTTAAACAAAGTTATACTGGATTCTTACAGAATAAGATTATTCTTATAGAATTTCTTATAGTCTTTACTATGATTATTTGAATTTGAGGTTTTGTGTTTTTTTTTTAAGATTTTATTTATTTGACAGCGAGAAACACAGCGAGAGAGGGAACACAAGCAGAGGGAATGGTAGCGGGAGAAGCAGGCTCCCTGCTGAGCAGAGAGCCTGATGCAGGGCTCCGTCCCAGGACCCTGAGGCCATGACCTGAGCTGAAGGCAGAGGCTTTAAGCCACTGAGCCACCTAGGCGGCCCTAGAATTGGAGTTTTCAAGATGAAGATAGAGCATATGCCATTTCCCAAACTTATTTGACCATTGAATAACTTTTTCGTGAAACATCATATAAGACTGTATTCTGAAAACTGCATTCAGGAATAATGCCTTTTATGGCTTAAAAATGCAGTAATTCCACATTTGTACATTAAATGTATATTTAGATCTATAAAAAAACCCCAAGTATTTTGCTAGTACTAATTTCACTTTGAATTGATAAGAATCATATGATTTTTATGCATTGCAAACTTGAAAAACATGTTCAGTTTTTTCCTCAGGTAACCCAAACCAAATTGCCATAATGAGTAAATCTGTATTATACTAAAACACTGAAATGGTGCCAGATACATAATTGAAAATCAATAATTGTCTTTGATATTAATTTTATAGTCTCTTGATTCTCTAGTGTTTTCTCTAAGGGTAGAGACTTATAGACTAGTTTTTGTGCTTAAGTTTTTCCATTAAATGGGCTCTGTTTGATAGATGTGGAGAATTACCTGATTAAAACAGTAGTTACGTGTAAGAAAAGTTACCTTTTTTTACATAAAACCTGGAGCTTTATTTATAATTTTGCAATCTGATAATTGCTGGAGAGATTTTTTTTTGGTAATTATATATATATATTTTTAATTTTTATTAACATATAATGTATTATTTGCCCCAGGGTACATGTCTGTGAATCGGCAGGCTTACACATTTCACAGCACTTAACAGCACATACCCTCCCCAATGTCCACACCCCAGCCACCCTATCCCTCCTGCCCCCTTAGTTCTTTTTGTGAGTCTAGGAGTCTCTTATGGTTTGTCTCCCTCCCCCTCCCTTCCTGTTTCATTTGGAGAGATTTTTTTTAAGAGACCAGGGGGAAAAAAAAAGTTGCCAAGTTACCTTTGTTTGTTTGTTTCAATTTACATTAGAAAAAACTTACCCTGCATTGAGGTGTCATAGCCTCTGAGGTTTTGTAAGACTCCTGCTGATTGACCCTACCCTTGACCTTAGCTCCAAAGCCCAGCTCCCTTCTGACATGCTGGTGTAGAGAATTTATTTATTTTAACACCAGGGAGCCAGAATTCCAGAAATATTCTTACAAAAAGCCCCAAGATGTATTCACCAAATCTTCAACTGCACATGACTGAGAGGCCTCCACTAACACACAAAGTGAATAATCGTAAATAGTTACTATGTTGGGCTCCATGGATGTGGGTCAGCTTTAAGAAGTAGGATCTAGAAGGAAATGAAAGAGCTCCAGTAGAAATGGCCTTTTGATCATCAAGGAAAAATGAAAATAAGCATTTTTTAATAGCAGAGACCTTGTAGTAAAAGGAGTCAGGGCTGCAGTCTCATAAGTAATTTAGGTAATATCTACCAAAGCACGGAGACAGTTTCAGGGCCAATTCTCTATTTGATCTGCCTGCCTCTACCTGTTAATTCACATTCTCTCCCAAAAATCCTGCTAATTTTACTATAGGATTATAAAGTGCAACTTAGTATGCATTTTTTACTTTAAAAAAATTTCCTGGAGCACCTGAGTGGCTCATTAAGTGGCTGCCTTGGGCTTGGGTCATTATCCCAGGGTCCAGGGGTCCAGCCCCGCATGCCCTCCTGCTCAGCATGGAGCCTGCTTCTACCTCACCAGCGCCCCCTGCTTGTGTTCTCTCTCTCTCTCTCCCTGTCTCTCTCTGTCATACATAAATAAAATCTTCCAAAAAAAAAAAAATTCCTTTTTTAAAAGTTGATTGGATAACATGCTTGTTAAACATTTGTAAAATGTATAAAAAGTACAAAAAAAGTAAAAATTATCTAGATGATGCTTTCCAAATACTGATATTATTAATAATTTAATAAATTGCAGAGCCTAGGTGGCTCAGCCAGTTAGGCATCCAATTCTTGGTTTCAGCTCATATCCTGAAGTTGGGGTTGTGAGATCGAGGGCCCTTGTTGGGCTCCTCACTCAGCAGGGAGTCTGCTTAAGATTCTCTCTCTTTCCCTCCGCCTCTCCTCCCTGCATGCTCTCATGTTCTTACTCTCTCTCTCTAAAGTAAAAAAAATAATAATTTACTGAATTTCTGCTAATTTTTTTTTGTAAAGGGTAGTCTCTTTTTATACATTTATAATTATTTATATTTTTTCTAAAGGAAGAGTATTTATTTGAGAGTGAGAAAGAGAGAGCATGAGTGGGGGTAGGGGGAGAGGAAGAGGGAGAAACAGACTCCCCACTGAGCAGGGAGCCTAATGTGGGGCTCGATCCCAGGACCCTGAAATCATGACCTGAGCCAAAGGCAGATGCTTAACTAACTGAGCCACCCAGGTTCCCCATTTGTAATGATTTTTGTATACAACTTCCTATGTTTTGAAATATATTACTTTATGATAAGAATTATTTATTATAAAGAATTTATTATTTTAATAAAAAAATTTCTCCTAGTATTCAATAAATTATCCTAAGATTTTATTATAAAAATTTTAAAGCATAAAAAGAGTTGAAAACATTTTGCTATGAACATCTTATTCTCATAGCTTAGATTTTTAGATAGAGTTAACATTTTACTCTATATGCTTTTTCTCTATCTCTCTCCATTTATCAATCCATCTTAGTCTTTATGCATTTCAAGGTAAGCTTATAGATATTAACTTCATGGATAGTCCTTGGAGTGAAATATGAGTTTTTAAAAATTATTTTCCTACTATTGACTGATTGCTCACTTTTCATTTTTCACTGTTTTACACAAAGCTTCATAAGAAGAATATTCTTCTAAGATTTAATTGTAGTTTCTGCCATAATGGAGGAGCAGTACTGAAAAAAATAGAGGCCATACTCTGGAAGGCTTTGAATACCAGAGAAATTATAGCAAAATGTACTATGAACAGCCACATCCTTGGAATCAGATAGATCAGACAACTAGTAAGTAACTGACCCTGGAAAAAATATTAAATCTCTCTGAGGCTCTGTTTCCTCACCTGTCAAGTGAAGAGAGTATTACTTGTCTTATAGGATAATTGTGAGGATTAAGTAACATGTATGCAATCTATCTGTATTTTATAAAGAAGATTTCCCAAAACAGTAGTTTCATAAAAAATTCAGGAAAAAATTCCCTTGAAGGGTTCACGGTAGGGAAGAGACTTGATCTGACCTGGAGTTTAGTTGGCTTAATCTTGTAGAATTATGTGTAATGACTAAGACTGATGGAGAAAAAGTTATAAACAGGTAGGTTTGATTCAATTTAACAAACATTTACTGAGTATATATGAAATGCAAAGCACTATGCTAGATGCTTTGGGAGCAGAGTGAGATAGTGATACTACCACACCCTTGTCATGGGTAAGACAATGGTCAAAGAGCTATGCAACAGAGAAGAATCCATCCATCCATCCATCCATCCATCCATCCATCCATCCATCCAATGAATATTTACTTTGCTCCTGCCCTATGCTGGGGTAGTAATGGTTCTAGGTGCTGAAGATAAAGCATGGTAAAAGCAAAACAAAAACAAAACAAACTGGGATGTCTGGGTGGCTCAGTTATGCGTCTGCCTTTGGCTCAGCTTGTAATCTCAGGGTTCCGGGATGGAGTCCCACGTCTGACTCCTTGCTCAGTGGGGGTCCTGCTTCTCCCTCTGCCTGCTGCTCCCCGTGCTTGTACCCTCTCTCTCTCTCTCTGACAAATGAATAAATAAAATCTTAAGAAAAAAAAGCCAGACAAAAAACCTTACCCTTGTGAGGTACACATTCTAGGAGAGAAAACAGATAATATACAAATAAATGAATAATAAAATATAAGTAGTAATAAGTACCTTGAAAAAATAAAACAACGTAAAGGAATGAAGCAGTGTAAAAAGCAGTGACAAGGGTGTTATTGTACATAGTCTCTCTGAGAAAGTACTGTTTAAGCAGAGAACTGAAAAAGATTAGGAAGTAAAGTGTGTTACAGGGCACCTGAGTGGCTTGGTCAGTTAAGTGTCTACCTTTGGCTCAGGTCATGATCTTGGGGTCCTGGGATTGAGTCCTACGTTGGGCTCTCCACGCATTGGGAGTCTGCTTCTCTCTCTCACTCTCCCTCTCTCTCTCAAATACATAAATAAAATCTTTTAAAAAAATAAGTAAAGTATGTTACTTTCTGAGTAAACAAATTTCAAGGCAGAATTAACTGAACTGGCAAAGACCCTTAGGCTGGAGTGGGCTTGAAGAAACACTAGGGAGGGTAATGAATGTGAGTGGAGCTTCTGGAGAGAGAACATGGCAGGAAATCAGGTTGGAAAGATAGACTGGGCTCAGGTTGGACCATTTAGGCCTTGGTGAAGAGACTGACTTTTATTCTAAGTAAAACGGGTATGCCTGTACAGACTGGGGGCAGGGGTCATGGGTAGGGCAAGTGAAGAGAAACTAGGAGGCCATTGCAGATGTCCAGGAATTTCAGAACAAGATGGTAACAGGACAGGGAAGAAAGAAGTGATCATATTGGGGATATCATTAGGGCAGAGTCAAAAAGCTTTCTTCATGGATTGAATGTGGGATTTGCATGAACACAAGGATCAAGGATGACTCCACATTTTGACATGGAGTGATAGGAGTGCTTTAAGTTCATAGGAAAATAAGCAAAGTGTTATGGCAGCACATAGGACAAGTAATTACTTTTGACTGGGATTATCAAGGAAAGTCGATGAGCATTGAAGGGTGAAAAATCTTGAATTCAACAGGCACCTCTGGTGCAGGATTTAGAGAGGCCCTCACTCTTAGGGTGGTGGAAATGCAGGGCTGGCACCTGGGAGTGAGTGTCTCCCTTATCTTTTGCACCCTCAGGGGCCTTGTTTGCCTCCCCCTAGTCCCAGCTCTGGTACTCAAAGAAGAGGTAAGTGTTCGTTCAGGCTGGAGAAATGGCAGGAGCAAAGACAGGAGATAGAAGAGGCTGGTGAAAAAATTGCTGCAATTCTCTGGACAAGAGAAATTAAAAGTGTTGGAATTCCAGAGCAGCTGCTAGGCTCTTAGGCCCAAGCAGCTTCCTATTACCCACTCCCCTTTTTTTTTCTTTGGCAGGCCCCAAGGCAGCCTTCTTGTCTTTCCTTTTTTATGTTGCTATTGCCTCTGCATCCTTTTGTCATTTTCTTTCACAAGACTGGCTGTAGAGATAAGTGTGCCTTCCATAAATTCCTTCTTCCTCAGATATCCAGAGGCAAACAACCTGATCCTTACAGGTTTTTTGGAATTCATCATTAATCACTAAGGAATCTTAATAAACAAGGAAAAGTTTCAAAGTTAAGAAATTCCTAATATCTGGAGCGCCTGGGCAGCTCAGTCGATTAAGCGTCTGCCTTTGGCTCGGGTCATGATCCCAGGGTTCTGGGATGGAACCCGCACTGGGCTCCCTGCTCAGTGGGGAGCCTGCTTCTTCCTTCCCCTCTGCCTGGCCCTCCCCCTGCTTGTGTTCATTCTCTCTCTCTCTGTCAAATAAATAAATAAAATCTTAAAAGAAAAAGAAATTCCTAATATTCAAAGTATATAAAGTGTTCATACAACTTAATAGCAAACAAAAACAAAAACAAAACCCAAACAATCTGATTAAAAAGTGGGCAGAGGATCTGAACGGACGTTTTTCCAAAGAAAGCATACAGATGGCCAACAGGTACATGAAAAAATGGTCAACATCACTAATCATCAGGAAAGTGCAAATCAAAACCACAATAAGATATCACTTCACACCTGTCAGAATGGCTGTTATCAAAAAGACAAGAGATAACAAATGCTGGCATGGATGTAGAGAAAAGGGAGCCCTCCCACACTATTGGTGGGAATGTAAGTTGGTGTGGCCACCATGGAGAACCATATGGAGGTTCCTAAAAAAATTAAAAATAGCACTACCATATTATCTAGCAATTCCACTTCTTGGTATTTGTCTAAAAAAATGAAAACACTGACTCAAATAGATACATGTATTTCCATGTTCCATGCAGCATTATTTACAATAGCCAAGGTATGGAAACAACTCAAGTATCCATCGACAGATGAATGGATAAAGAAAGTGTGGTATATATAAACCATGGAATATTATTCAGCCATAAGAAGAATGAAATCTTGCCATTTGTGACAAGAGGAATGGATCTTGAGGGCATTATGCTAAGTAAATAAGTCAGATATAGAAACACAAATACTGTATGGTCTCACTTATATGTGGAATTTAACCCCTACCTCTCCCATCAAAAACAAGCTCTAGATGCAGAGAACAAATTGGTGGTTGCCAGACAGAGGTGGGGTTGGGGGGCAAAGGCAAAATTGGTGAAGGGAATCAAAAGCTACAATTTTCCAGTTATAAAATAAATAAGTCATGAGGATGTAATATACAGCATGGCAACTAGAGTTAATAATAACATATTCCATATTTGAAAGTTGCTGGGATGCCTGGATGGCTTAGTTAAGTGTCTTCCTTTGGAGAGATTTTATTTAGAAAGATTTAGAAAGACTTTATTTAGAACAATTTTTAGGGGTGCCTGGGTGGCTCAGTCGTTGAGCATCTGCCTTCGGCTTAGGTCATGGTCCTGGATCGAGCCCCGCATTGGGCTCCCCACTCAGTGGGAAGCCTGCTTCTCCCTCTCCCACTCCCCCTGCTTGTGTTCCCTCTCTTGCTGTATCTCTCTCTGTCAAATAAATAAAATCTTAAAAAAAAAAAAGATTTTTAAATCATCAAGTAGATTTACATTAGTTATCTTTTTATAATTAATTTATAGTTTTCTATGTTAGGGTCAAAACTTATGGCTCAGGACTAACATTTCCATTCTTCAGAATTTGATAAGATTTTCTTTGTGGCTTAGAACATTTTAGTATTGGGGCGCCTGGGTGGCTCAGTGGGTTAAGGTCTCTGCCTTCCGCTCAGGTCATGATCTCAGGTCCTGGGATCGAGCCCCGCATTGGGCTCTCTGCTCAGTGGGGAGTCTGCTTCCCCCTCTCTCTGCCTAACTCTCTGCTTACTTGTGATCTCTCCCTGTGTCAAATAAATGGGTAAAATCTTAAAAAAAAAAAAAAAAAGAACATTTTAGTATTGTAAGTATTTTTGGATTTTAGAGAAGAATGCATATGCTCTGGTTTTAGAGTTCAAAGTTATCTGTATAAATCATGTAAGTGTTTTGTGTGTTGCCAAATCCTTTCCTTTCTATTTATTTTTGGTCCATGAGATCTGTCAAATTCTTAGAGAAAGGATTTAAATGTTTAAAATAAATTCTTTTATTCCCATTGGTTTTTTTATTTAGATGTTTTGATATTACATAGCTGCACTTTGGAATTAGCAGATCAAGGTTTGAGTTCCATACCCATCTACATACACCACTTGTGTGACATTGAGGACACCTAATCTCTCTAAAGTCTTTCTTTAGCATCTGCAAAATGTAAGTGTTAATTACAGTCACTCTGTAGCTTGTAAGGATTCCTTGAGAAAATCCTTAGTTAGGTGCCTGGCATTTAGTAAGTGTTCAATAAATATTCATCATTCTTATAGTCCCTTTTATCAAAGTAAACTAGTCTTATTGTCCTACTTGGTGCTTACTTTTTAATCATGAGCTTCACTTTGATTTTATTTTGCTACTTTTGCTTCTTTTTGTCTGCATTTTCTTGTAACATTTTTTGCCACACACTTATTTTCAATTTTTCTGTGTTGTTTTACTTCAGATATTATTCATAAGGAGAATAGAATTAAATCTTCTCTTGCTTTTTCACTCTGATATTTGCCTTTCTATAGGAAAATTTAGCTTGCACAATTTATTGTTAATGCTATGAATGTATTCAGACATCTTGATTTCTGTTTATTATGCTTTATCATTTTTTCCTCTTTTCCTGACTTTTGTCATTTTGGTTTTCTTTGTAAAAATTATTTGAAAGTTTTACAGCCAACTATGGTCAATATCATTATATTCTTAAAAATTGAACCAATATGTGCTTATGAATATGAAGAAAAAATGAGATCTATTCTTCTTGTCTTATTTTCTTCCCCAAACACATTGAGACTGTTATAATTCTCCTTCCAGGGATCCATACCTTCCACATTTATTCAAATAAACTGGAATTTTATTTTTTTTAAGATTTTATTTATTTGACAGAGAGAGAGAGCAAGAAAGGGTACATAAGCAGGGGGAGAGGGAGAGGGAGAAGCAGGATTCCCGTGGAGCAGAGAGCCCTATGTGGGGCTTGATCCCAGAATCCTGAGATCATGACCTGAGCCAAAGGCAGACCCCTAATGACTGAGCCACCCCTGAAGGCAGATGCTTAACCAACCAAGCTTTTGGCTGGGATCATGATCCCAGGGTCCTGGGATCGAGTTCTGCATCAGACTCCCTGCTCAGCGGGGAACCTGCTTTTCCCTCTGCCTGCCGCTCCCCCTGCTATGCCTGTGCTTCCTTTCTCTGACAAATAAATAAGTAAAATATTTTTTAAAAAAAGGTACATTTTATTGTACGTGAATTAAAATGGAAAGGCAGTATTTAAACAGATAACAGAAGAAAATTTTCTGGAGATAAATATAAATTTCTGTATTCAGCTTGAAAGGGCAAGATCATTTGGTACACTTACACATATCCTTGTGAAATTTCTGCTTTAGGGTTAAAAAATAGAATTTTGTAATATTTCAGACTCCCCCTAAAATAATTAGATCATCATCTGACATCTCATCTGCAACATTATCAGAAAAAACATTTATAGGATTGTGAAGGAATGATGAAGAAGATGGTATAGCTATACAACGTACAATCCAGTGGTTTTTAGTATGTATATTCAGAGTTGTCCAACCATCACCACAATCAATTTTAAAACATTTTCATCACTCCAAAGAGAAACCCAGGCCCATTAGCACTTATTCTCCATTTCTCCCCAAACCTCCTAGCCTCAGGTAGCCACTAACTTACTTCTATCTCTGTGGATTTTCCTACTCTAGACATTTTATATAAATGGAATCATAGAATATGTGGCCAGTTATGTCTGACCTTTTTCACTTAGCATAACCTTCTCAAGGTTCATCCATTTTGGAACATGAATCAGTATTTTTTTTTAAATTTTTTATTTATTTTTAAATTTTTTAAAAGATTTTATTTATTTGACAGAGGGAGAGATCACAAGTAGGCAGAGAGACAGGCAGGGAGAGAGGGGGAAGCAGGCTCCCTGCTGAGTAGAGAGCCCAATGTGGGGCCCGATCCTAGGACCCTGAGATCATGACCTGAGTGAAGGCAGAGGCTTTAACCCACTGAGCCACCCAGGCACCCCAGTACTTTCGTTTTTAAAAAATGTCTGAATAATATTCCATCATATAGCTATACCATCTTGCTTATCCATTCATTGGTTGGTGCACATTTTGGTTGTATCCACTTTTTGGCCACTATGGATAATGCTGTTATAAACATTTCTATACAATTTTTTGTGTGAATATTTTAAAATCTCTTGGGCATATACCTAGAAGTGGGATTGCTGGGTCATATTATAATTCTACTTAATTTTTTGAGGAACTGGTGAATCATTTTCCACAGTGGCTCTGCTATTTTACATTCCTACCAGCAATGTATAAGGGTTCCAATTTCTCCACATCTTTGCTCACATTTGTTATTATATTTAAAAAAATTTTTTAAACTTCTTTCTTATTATGGTAAACTATATATAACAAAATTTACAACTATATATAACATAAAATTTATAATTTTAACCATTTTTAAGGATATAGTTTTGTATAGTTTTGTGGTATTAAATACATTAACATTTTTGGGCATCCATCACCATCATCCATCAGTAGGACTTTTTTTCATGTCTTCCTGTAACCTTAACTTCAACTGTACCCATTACACAATACCTCCACATCACTTCCTCTACCTTGACCCCAGCCCAACCACCATTTTTCTTTCTGTCTCTATGAATCTACTCTAGGTTCCTCAAAGAAGTCAAATCATACTCTGTTTGTCCTTTGTGACAGGTTTATTTCACTTAGCATGATGTCTTCAAGGTTCACCCATGCTGTTGTATGTGTCAGAATCTCCTTCCTTTTTAAAGATGAATAGCATTCCATTGTTATTTTTTGTTTTGTTCTGTTTTGATAATGGTTGTTCTAATGGGTATAAAGTGATATCTTATTGTGGTTTTGATTTATATTTGCCTAGCGGCTAATTATGTTGAGTGCCTTTTTGTGTGCTTATTAGCCATTTGACAATCTTTTCTGGAGAAATGTCTTTTCATACCTTTTGTCTATTTTTCATTTGGATTAGTTGTCTTTTTATTGTTGAGTTGTCAGAGATCTTTATATTTATTCTGGATAAAAGATTTTTGTCAGATCTATAATTTATAAATATTTTCTCCCACACTGTGTGTTGTCTTTTCACTTTCTTAATACCGGCCTTTGATGCACAAAAGGCTTTTAGAAAATTATTAATTTATTTATTTGAGAGAGTATGCATGAGTGGGGGAAGTAGCAGGGGGAGAAGCAGACTCCCTGCTGAGCAGGGAGCACCACGTGGGACCATGTGGATGGACCATGTGGGTCCATCCCAGGACCCTGGGATCATGACCTGAGCCAAAGACAGATGCTTAGCTGACTGAGCCACCCACGTGCCCCTGACCTTCTTAATTAAAAAAAAAAAAATGTTTTGACTATTCTGAGTCTCTTGCACTACAAATTGTAGGGTCAGCCTGTCACTTTCTGCAAAAACAAAACAAGACAAAACAAAACCAGCTGGAATTTTGATAGGGGTTGTGTTGAATCTAGATCAGTTTGGAGTGTATAGCTACCTTAAAAATATTAACTCCAGCAACACATGATATATTTCCATTTCTTTAGGTTTTTAGTCTCTTTTAAGGATGCTTTGTTGTATACTACAAAATAGACATTGTATATTACAATTATATTAATATATAACATTTATTCCATCTTTTTAAAAAAAATTACTTGAGTGAGAGAGAGAGAAAGGGGAGGGGCAGAAGGAGAGGGAGAGAGAAAGTCTTCAAGCAAATTCCTTGCTGAGCGTAGAGCTCAAGGCAGGACTGGATCTCAGGACCCCAAGATCATGATCTGAGCTGAAATCAAGAGTCAGATGCTTAACCAACTGAGCCACCCAGGTGCCCCATAACATCTATTCCATCTTGCTTCTAAAACTTCCAACATATAAATATTGGCTCTCCTTGATCTTTTAAAAATATTTTTTATCTTTTCTTCCATATTTTCTACTTCATTTTTGTTGTTCTGCATTCTGGAAGGACTCTTTGAGATGGTCTTATAATTAATTAATTCAGTTTTCAGCAGGATCTTTTCTTCTATTAACTGCTTCTGTAGTCTTTTCAACTTAAAATATTCGTGTACTTTTTAATTTCTGAGGATATTCTGGTTCTCAGATTGCTCTATTTTCAACCTGCCCTTATCACTCTTTAAATTTCACTAAGAACATGAACAAGATTCTTTAAAAATGTTTTCTCCTATTTCCTGCATTAACTCCATTTTAGTGAGTGATATCTGCTTTAATTTGGCCTCTTCTTTCAAATGGTAGATTTCCTCTTTATGACTAGTGATATTTTTTTTATCTGCTCATATTTATAAGGGAAGATCTAGATCATTCAGGGTTGGTAACTGGCATCCCATCTGAAATTAGAGAGACCACTGTTCAATTCCCCACAGTGAGTCTTATCCTCTTAGGATGGTGGTACTAGGTTGGGATTTGGTTTCCCTCAATGAATTGGTCCTCAGTGGGAAAGTCGTTCCCATCTTCCTCCTAAGAGATAATGGTTGATGGTGCACAGGACGCTGAGTCACCAAGCTTCAAGCTTTAAGTTGAAAGAAAAAGGTACAGGGTAAGGAAGCAAGGGAATAAAGTATTTGAAACTATGCCCAGGAAAGAACTTTGGGTGTGACTATTGGCATATAGAACTTGATGGAAGCAAATAAATATGAAGTCTACTATGTGTCAGGGGGAACTGTATTGTCAGATAAGCCACAAGCTTGGCCTTAAAAACCTTTAATTGTAAAGAACTCTCAGGCCCCCAAACTTCTACCGCCAGGAAATAGGCTATGAAAACTGTGAAATCTCCGAGGAGGGAATGCTTCCCAATGTCTACTTCAGATGTGGCCATGAAGGCCATATTGAATAAGAAAGAGTCTTCCAGAGTGTGGAATAAGGGCTACAGAAATTAATGCAAAAGGGTGTTCATCCTTGAAAACAGAACCAGGACATAATCATAGAACTTCTCCCATTGCCTAGACAGAGGATCATCACAATAACAACTTGGAAGGATTCTATTATTTATAAGGACCCTAACTCTTGTGAACCTCGTATTTTTCACCGAATTTGAATTCTGTTGCAGAGTATCTATGGCGAAGCATGTGGGAATCATTCTTACAGGGAACACTGGAGAGATTTGCAGCAGTTAGCATTTTATAGTTTGCCAGGTGCTGTGCCTTGTCTCAATCCACATTGCTACTATCTGAGGTATGCACTATTGTGATGCTATTCTACAGATGGGGACACTAAGCTGGAGTCAAGTAACTTGGTCATAATAGGTAGGTCTTGGAGCCAGGATTCAGAGTGCTCACTCAACCCTATCATATTTTATCATCACAGAAGTCTATTGGGCATGATGGGGGGTATATAAACCCAGGAGAGATTTATATAAAACAAATTCAAGGCAAGGGAATGTATTATCTAATAAAGGAGACAGAATGTTTTCAATCTACCAGAAATAGGTGAGCATCACTAATTTTTAACCTTGTAAGGAACTTGTTTTGTTTATTGATGAATCGCCAGTTCCCACTATACCAACTGGCTCACAATACATGGTCAATAAATATGTGTCAAATGAATGAGGAATGAATACCAGAGCTCTATAATATTAATCTCTGGTCCTTGAGCAATTCTCCCGAATTTGCTTTTACATCTCCAGAGCTTAGCATGCCTGGCAGTCCACAATGGTCCTCCAACTAAACTGAAAGAAAATTGCACTGTGGTTTTGCTTTAAGGCCGCTCATTGTTCCAAGTTTCCTTATCTTTAAAGTGGATGGTGTCCCTCTTCCCAACTCTACAGACCTTGTGAGGGATTCAGTTTTTCAAAAGATTCTCTCACCTGCTTTAACCTCTTGTGAGCTTAGTTTGTATTCACAAGGTCGACTTGAAATCTCAGGTTTCTACTAACTCATTTCCACATGTATGTCTACTTCTCATGGTGAGTTTGGATTTCTTTTTGATATGTTGAGCTATACTGTAAATCATCCGCATCTCCCTATGTTGTAGTTGTTTAACAACCATATTGATTTCATTTACTAATCCTGTATTGTGTGCAAGATCCAGAACTGTGGGAATACAGCAGTGATTGAAAGCTGTGTTTCCTGCCCCTGTGGCAATTAAAAGTGTTTCTATGTGATTTTAAAGAACTGACATAGGGATTCAATTGTAAAACAAACCAAAAAACCATTTCTGCTTCTTATCACCACAAGGAACAAAATGATTTTAAAGAAAATAGTAGTTGAGTGTCTCTTCCTAGTGGAGGACAGAGAGAACACAAATGAAACCACAAACAAATCGCTTGCTTTTGCTAGTCATAAATGAACTATGCCTTAAGTTATTTTCTGGTGATTGCACACTTCTGGTCAATTCCCTCTGGATAGACCAAAAGAGAAGGGCAGCAGGGGATTACATTTCAGTTCAGAAAGAAAGCAAGAAAGCAAGCAAGCAAGCAAGCAAGAAAGAAAATGACAATACAAGCAAACAAAACATACTGACTTAGAGATCATAGAGATCATATGAGATCTATTTTAATCGAAGTTGTCTTTAAACTATAATTGACAATGATATCGTAACAATAGACTGATAAGCAACCCGCCCAAGACTGGGTGCCGCTGTAGCTTCCTTATGTCCACCAACATGCTGAGCTACCCGGGGCTATACTTGCCCCCAAGACACTAAAAGTAGATCACCTTTTCTTTACCTAGACTCCTCCACCACATCCACCATGGACCTGTTTCTTCCAGAGGGTGAGCAATTCACTAGAGGAGTCTAGTAGCCTATCTCTGGCAACAATGACAGTTTTAAAAATGGAGCTACATCTCTACTAACAGAAACCACCAGCTGTGAAAAGTGGAGCTCAATCTGTCACTATCGGTTGGCCGAGCATCTCTTGAGAACGTTTGCTCCCGAAGCCCCCGTCAGGCATGGTCCAGGGCCAGCTGAAAGTGGCTGCGGGTGAGGTGGGCGATCCCTCCCGGTCTGGGAGGCTCAGGACAAGCCACAGCCAGCAGGCAGCCTCCCCCAGCGCCCGGCCGCGGGGTCCCCTGGCAGGAGGGCGTGCTCATCCAGGAGGTGCAAAAGTCGGCTCTGGCCCGGAGCTCCCGGGTGTGTTTGGTTTTGTCCTCGTCCTGCCCCCGCCCTACCCCCCTTCGTGCAAAAGGCCAAGGGTTTTTGACCCACCATTGCCCAGGCCGAGTTCACACTTAAGGCCCTTTAGCC
>CM053616.1:62014755-62024855 GCA_028646535.1 Procyon lotor | reverse complement strand
CAGGGGGCGTCGTTGGAGGAAGGGGGGGAAATGTGCGCCCACCACTTTCGAGGGGGGCAAGGGAACCCTAAAGGCCACTCACTGGCGCGAGGGCTGCGGGAGGCCGAGAGGCGGGGCGGGGGGAGGGGGAGCGGGGATCCCCGCCGCGGAGGTTCTGGGGAAGCGGGAGGGGCAGCACCTGAGGAATCCGCCTCCGGCCTCGGCGGCCGCCGCCTCGCTCCGCCCCGGGGAACTGAGCGCGCGGCGAGCGCGCCTGCCAGAGAGACGCCAGCCACCGGCGGCGCTAGCACCTCGAAGGAGGGCGGCCGGAGCGAGCGCAGCGCAGCGCTGGGACCCGGACTGGGGGTGGGGAGAGGAGCCCCGGCCAAGACGAGGGCCACCCCCTGGTCCTCTGCCCTAGCGCCCCGCCAGGGCCAGGTGAGCGGCTGCGGGGACTCCGGGGCGCGGGCGCCGGGAGGCGGGGAAGTGAGAGGTCGCGAGCCGGGCGCGAGCGCACGCCTCTGCCGGGCAGGAGCTGCCCTTTGGCGGGCTGTGGACACCCTGCCTGCGCCGGGAAGCGCTGCGGCTGACTTTTTCTGGAGGACTGGGAAGACGGAGCGGGTGTGTGAGCGCCGCTGTGTTTGCGTGGCGAGGGCAGGCGCCAGTGGCAGCCTCGGATCCTAACCCCTTCTCCCCGTCGCCTCGCGTCAGCCCTCTGAGGGGACCCGGCCGGTGCGGTCCGCGCCCGAGGCCAGAGGCCTGTCACCGCGGGCTCTTCTCGCTGCCTTTGTGGCGGGAGCGAGCAAGCCCCAGCGTGGGATGGGAGAGGCTGCGCGGCGGCGGGGAGCGCCGAGGCGGAGGCGGCGGGGGGCGCGCGGTGGACCGGTCTCCCCGAGCCTAAGGGGCGTGTGAGGGGGTCGCCCCGCGGGCGGAGGGCAGGCAGGGGGGCGCGGAGGTGACGGCGGGTGTGTGTGTTGGGGGGTGAGGGGGAGGATGGAGAGAGCTCAGCTTGGGAAAGTTGAGAGCGTCCAGCGGGCTGGGCGGTTGCTCAGGGTCCATGGGTTTCTTTTCTCCACATCCGATGTCACTTCGTCACCAGCGCCCGCGCGTCTCCAGCCATCATTTCCATTTTTCTGTGAGTGGTGGAGGACCACTCTTAATCTGAATGAGACACAAAGGGTTGTGTTGACAGCCAACCCTGACACAAGTAGACAGCGAGGTGAGGTGTTTGCTCTGGCCTGGCAAGGGTGATGATGAGGCAGTTTGTTAAAGTAAATCAATTCCCTTAGTCCCTCTTCTGAGCTCCATTAAAATAAATTATCTGTATAGATTCAGTTCATGGGGCTTCTCCGTTAAATCGAGCTCAAGTATGGTCCAGAACGATTCATCTGCACGGGAACAGCTGCTGCCTCCAACCGAGGTGCACGGATCCTGGAGAAACTCATTCAATCATACTCCTTTCCTGTATGAACGTGACTGTCACAAGGTCCTTATCCACCCGACCCAAGCCCTCTGTTTCCTGTCCAAAAGACAGAAACCGAATTCTCATTTCTGTTTTTCACGCCTTTAGAGCCCTTCCCCCCCCCCCCGAATCCCACTTAAATTTCATATAAAAACTAGCCATTGGATATGGGGAAGAGGTTTTCTTCAAAAAAAAATTTAAATGACCCCTTTAAAAACCTCTCATCCCTCCCAACATTTTCTTATACTTTACATCCTGGAATTCTGCTTTGAGTTTTGTGACTGTGGTGTTCTTTTTCTTTCTGAAAATTTGTATGTGATTTTATATGTTGCAATACTGGAAAGTTATTTAAAAGAAAAAATATGAAAATAGTTGTTTTATTGAAAATGTTTATTATCGAATTATGTGAAGATAGGCATGTGTTTAAAGAGATGTTTTGTTTATTTTTTAAAATAAGTAATTTTCTATTCATTCATTCATTCATTCATTTATTCGTGAGAGAGAGAGAGAGAGGCAGAGGGAGAAGCAGGCTCCCCGAGGAGCAGGGAGCCTGATGTGGGGCTCAATCTCAGGATCCTGGGATCATGACCTGAGCGGAAGGCAGATCCTTAACTGACTGAGCCACCCAGGAGCCCTAAAGGGACATTTTAAATTAATATTGAAAAGTAATATGCATAAAGTTAAGAGTTTCACAGTGTAAAGTAAGTTTTCTCTTTCCCACTCCATACTCCCAATGTCCTCCTTCCCAGAGGTAATTCTTGTATATTCTTTCGTACATCTTCTATTAAAATGGAATTAGATGAAAATAAAGGATAAAAGGGAGTATAAAAAGACTGAACTACATTATCAATGGTGATGACTATGTGATATCCATGCATGATGACGTTAGAACCTCTTATTTAGCCTAAGGCACTTATTACAGTGGAAGATCAGTTAGAATGCTAAAAACCTTGCAGCAAGTATACTGTGGAAAGCAGAACTGTTAAACCATGGTCCCTGCCCCTCCCCCCACCATCACTAGTTTCTTTACACTGTTTTTAATAACCTTTTTTAAAAATTTTTTCCTCTGTTTGGCTTCTTTATGAAGTAAAGGACGAACACTATAATTAAGTCTATCCAGTGAAGTATGTTATCGGAAGACAGTGAAAAGACATATGTATACACTCCATTGACATAACATAATACAAAAATTTAGTAATTAGGGAGAACTATGAACACCAAGTTTCAGATATTTGGTCACATCTAGTTCCAGGCTTGCATTTACCATAAACTAGCTAAATGAAGTAACTTTCTTAGAAATGCTTTTGTTTCCCCCTCAGTTAAATAGACAAATTGAACTACTTGGTTTCTAAGGTCCTTTTAAATCCGAACTTTTATTATTAAACTAGTACTTCTGTAGATGTTCTAAGACTGGCTAAGGATAACCAGTTGAACCTGTGTGTACTAGACAGTAGAGTGACAAAAAAATTCCCGATTTGTAGATTCATAAAAAGGAAATTAGAGGTGTTTAAACACATTCTTATTCTTATGAGATTGATATCATTGAAGAACAGCTACTTCACTTTCCCACAAAATGTCTGTTTATGTTACCGATAGAGGCCAAACCCTAAGCTGTTTGGGCCCAGTGTATCACCTTGTATGGCTAAGGAGAGCGAATTTTCTTCATAGCTCATGGTGCCATTTTTAGGGAAATTACTCTTACCAAACTCTTTTCTTTTTGGTAAGTGGAAATAGAATTCACTTATGTACTTCAAAAGAAGTTGACATAATTTACTTAGTAATTCTCACAAACATTTAGAATGTGAATATCCCTACAGCTGTTTTATTTACTTTGTAAGTATTCGCTTAGAGATCATGTTCTTAGTAGGAATCTTTTCTAATCTTTAAAACACCTGCAAACTCTGAATTTTTGATCCCTGGATTAATCCCAGGGATTAATCCATTATTAATGATCCCTGGCTGGGTGCAGGGAGCTGAGGAGTGATTGCAAGGTTATGAAAGTAAAAAGAATTCGTTGCTTTTGGTCACTATGTATGGTCTTGGTTAAGGTTTCTCAAAAGTACAGTGTAATAAGTCAGTCAAAGAAAGACAAATATTTGATTTCTTTCATATGTGAAATTTAAGAAACAGGTGAACATACCGGGAGAGGAGGAGAAAAAGGAGGAAAACAAACCATAAAAGAAAGATAGAGAACAAACTGAGGGGTGATGAAGGGAGGCAGGTAGGAGATGGGCTGCATGGGTGATGGGTATTAAAGAGGACACTTATGAAGAGCATTGGGTGTTGTATGGAAGTAATGAATTGCTGAATTTTACTCCTGAAGCCAATATTGCACTGTTTGTCAACCAATTAGAATTTAAACAAAAATTTGAAAAGAAAAAAAAAGTACACTGTAAATGGTGATTTTAAAAAGCACTGATGTTAAGAAGGAACTCTCATACTTTAGAGCTTCAGAATCACTGATAGAGAATATTGTGTAATTACTTTGAATAAATCTGTAATATGAATAAATTATTAGTGAAGTTTTAGGAATGTTTGATTGGGATGATAAGAATATAAGCTAGAAGAATGGATTTGTAAGGGTGCTTAGAGTAATCTTGATTGACAAGACTGACAAAAACAAAAGAAAATTAAGTACTTGCAGGAAGTTCTAAAATGGTAGTAGTATTTGTTTCTTCCAGCCCCCTTCTCAGTCTTGCCATATGAATATATATTTTTACAGGTGTCTTATCTTATTACAGATACATTTCTGTCCTGATATTTTTATCAACATTTTTTATAATTTATTCCCTTTTATGGTAATTTTATAATAGTTTATCCAATTAATGTACCATAATTTACTTAGCCCTTCCTCTACTTGGGAATTTTCCAGTATTTAAAAATAATATGATGACTGTCCTCATGAATGTAACTTTCTTCTCCTTCTTCTTCTTCCCCTCCTCCTCCTTCTACTCCTTCCTTCCTTCCTTCCTTCCTTCCTTCCTTCCTTCCTTCCTTCCTTCCTTCCGATTATTTCTTCAGAGAAGCAGTATGGTATAGTTGTAAATGAGTGGACTCTAAAATTAAAGGTTCAGGGTTCAGAACCTCACTCCATCACTTACTGACAAAATTTATTTATAAATTTTTTTTCTCAGAACTTTAGCTCCTGACTTATAGAATGGGTATACTAATAGTTCTCTACAAAGTTAAGATAAAAAGCAATAGCATAGTAAAAACACAAGTAAATGTTAGCTCTTATTTTAATACAACATTTCCAGATTCCTGATAACTTCCAAATTACTTTCCAAATGGATTATATAAATTTACACTGTCATTAGCAATCTATGTGCACGCTTATGTTGTTTTAAAACATTTATGTTATTGTGACTAATTTGATCAATGTAAAATTGTATCTCTTTGTTTTGATTTGTAATTCTTTGGTTTTGTGCAAAGTGAAAAGTGTTTTTTTCAGCAGTATTTTTTACATTTTTCTAAATGGGGCTGGTAGATATTTTACCACCTCAGTCATTTTGAACTAGACTATAAGATGGGCATATAGGACAGATCAGTTACACTGCTAGTGAAGACCGAATCAAATGTTCCAATAGTTTCTTTCAAATTAATTGTAGGTTTTTTTCTGTTTTTTTTTTTTTTTTGTATTTTCAGTCTATGGTAACTGTTATTCGTTATTATTATATTAAATCTTAGGAAAGTAGCTGCTAAAGTTAATAATATATCAATTCTACCTAAGTGAAGATGCAGTCTTCTCTTTTTTCCCCTTGAGGGGCTGATTTATAATTAGCATTATTGTGATCACAATTTGGTGGATTTTTACTAGGAATGCTTTTCAAAACTTGGGGGGAAAAGCCAGGGAGAAAGTTTCATGAGCCCTAATCATGGTATCTTTTGGCTACAAATGGATAATGAAGTTATTCCCTCTGACTTGAGTTCGTATATAGTCAAGGTGATTTAGACTACACAAAAGCATGCCCTTGTAAGTTCAGGAGTTCCAGCAGCCCTGATATTTCGGCAAACACACACCCAATGTGGATAACAGCAACTCTTTGTGCTGCTGAGCCCCAGGAGGGCTCCCTATTGTGTACTCTTCCTTCCCTCCCATTCTTGACTGACTGGTGATAGCAACTCCTCCAAATCCAGATGTGAAGCTCCCACAGGGACTCCTCTCTTCTACCCAACTCTCTATTTACCCTTACCACCTACCCCTTCAGCATATTTGCTTTTGCTCTATGATATGGAGATTCAATATCTTTTCAAGGTTGTGGTTTCAGATTTTTTTTTTTTTAATTTTCTATGCTTTATGAGTGTCTTCAGTGGTCCATAGAGTAGAGACTATAGACATGATTAACATAGATTCACACATAATCAGCACTTGATAAATGTTTGTTATTGTGAACCATATCTTACGGGGTCTTTTCTCTCCCTGGGCATGGTTCTATTTTTATGGTACCAGTCTGGAGAAGCAAGTCCCAGTTGTGTCCTGGATTGCTGTGTTTGCTTATATTACCCAGGTTGAGAGTTAGGAAACCTGCTTGTTCTAGCTCTTTTAATTTCTTTTGTATTTGGGTAAATTCCTAACTCCTGTGCCTTACTTTTCTTATATAAAATGGAACTAATAATTACTGCTCTAATTATCAACTTTCTGCACAAGATTGTTGTAAGGATAAAAAGAAATAATAAATGTGGATATGTTTTGGGAAGAAAGGATGTACAAATTTTCTTTAAAAAAAGGTTGTTGGGGCGCCTGGATGGCTCAGTGGGTTAAAGCCTCTGCCTTCGGCCCAGGTCATGATCTCAGAGTCCTGGGATCGAGCCCCGCATCCAGCTCCTTGCTCAGCAGGAAGCCTACTTCTCCTGCTACCATTCCCTCTGCTTGTGTTCCCTCTCTTGCTGTGTTTCTCTCTGTCAAATAAATAAAATCTTTAAAAAAAAAAAGGTTGTTAAAATTACACATTATCACTATACTTCAGGAATGTCCATACCTTTGAGAAAACTTCACCTCAATGTAGAGCTGCACTTGGAGCGTGGAGTTAGATTAAAATTCTTGGGGCCCAACCCAAACTATTCAATCAGAAACTCTGGGGACAGGGCCCACTGATCTGTATTTTAAGAACCATTTTGGTGCTGATCCACTGCTTTAGGGAGTAGGAAATGTCAACAATCACTAGAAAGGTATTCTTCTGTTAAATATTAGTTATAAAATCACCCAGAAATATCATAACATCACTTTAGCATGTCAAGTATGAAATGAAATTTAGCTATTATTATTATTAGCTGCTGTTTGCCTTTTAATCTCTCAAAACTTAGCCCCGAGGAATTATAAACTCAGGTGCCTGTAGGGGTCAAGTAGGTAATCTGAGTGAGTGAAGCAAACACCTGTAAAACAATATGGGCTAATGGGTTCTTGTGGACAAGGAAGTCTGAAGGCTGTAGAATTTCTAAGATTTCACTGGTTTTTGGGAGTGCGCGTCACTGTTGCCAGATGATTTCATTTTTCAAATGGAGCTTAATATTCCTATTTTTATATGAATTTAAATGTTGCCAAGAAGTTGTAAGAAAATGGACCCAACAAAACAAATTTGGAAAGCGAGATAATTTCCAACATCTCAGTTAATTAACATGGGTGAAATATTTGCATTTGAATGAGTATGATGGCCGAAGAAATAGCTCTGTTCAACATTAGTAATAAAGAAATACATATGAAAAGCACACACTTAAACTTTCAGATTATGAAGATTCAATAGATTAACAAAATCTAGTGTTGGCAGTGGGGTAAAGAATGGTCACTGTTATACACTAAGAGTGAAGGCAAATACTTAACAACTTTTCTGGAGAGCAGTTTGACATCATGCATCAAGACCTAAATGTCTGTTCTTACCCTGTCCAATATGGTAGTGCCTTGCCACGTGTGGCTATTTAAGTTTAAATTAATATTATATAAAACTAAAGATTCAGTTTCTCAGTTGTGCCAATCATATTTCAAGTGCTTAATAGCTGCATGTGACTAGTGGTTACCATGTTGGACTGTGAAGATATAGATTTCCATCATTGGAGAAAGTTCAGTTGGACACGTTTGGTTCAAACTCTTTGTCTCAAATTTCCCTGCTAGGAATTTGCTGTAAAGAAATAATTGGAGGGGCTCCTGGTGGCTCAGTGGGTTAAAGCCTCTGCCTTCGGCTCAAGTCATGATCTCAGGGTCCTGGGATCGAGCCCCACATCAGGCTCTCTGCTCAGCAGGGAGCCTGCTTCCTCTCCTCTCTGCCTGGCTCTCTGCCTACTTGTGATCTCTCTCTCTCTCTCTGTCAAATAAATACTGATACGTATCAGTATCATGTGGTTTTCTGGTAGAAATTCAGAATCTCAGCCCCCCACCCCCAAGCCCATTGAGTCATCATCTTCTCCGGCAGGGCCCAAGAATCTCTATTAACAGGCTGTCCACCTGCTGTCTGTATTTGCCTCCTATCGCTGAATATTTCCAACTTCATTTGTTTAGTCTTGGGCAAGTGAAATCTCTTTGAACTCTGTCCGGGTGCCATTCTAGGTACTGAGAATACCACAGTGAAGAAAGCTAATAAATATTCTTGCTCTTGTGGGGATCAAACAATAAGCAAGAGAAAATGAGCAAACCGTTGTATTTTAAAGATTTTATTTATGTATTTGACAGAGAGAGAGATCACAAGCAGGCAGAGAGGCAGGCAGAGAGAGAGGGGGAAGCAGGCTCCCTGCTGAGCAGAGAGCCCGATGCGGGGCTCGATCCCAGGACCCTGAGATCATGACCTGAGCCGAAGGCAGAGGCTTTAACCCACTGAGCCACCCAGGCGCCCCAAACCGTTGTATTTTAGACTGCAAGAGGTGCTAGGGAGGAAGATGAACCAGCAAAGGGAATAGAAGGTGAGATAGGAGTTGTGATTCTCTATAAGGTGTAACTGAGATGTGACACCTGAGTGAAGTCCTGAAGTCTGTGTGAATCATTGGAAAGTTGAGAGGAAGAGTGTTCTCACCTGTTGTGGGAGGGGTGGCAAGGAGGCCACCGCCACTGAAGGGGGGGCGGCAAGCGAGGAGTGAGTGGGGGATTAGGTCAGAGAGGTAGTCTAGATCTTCTGACTTCAAAATTCTTTGTTCTCTCTAGTGTACCACACTTCTCAAATTCTTTGGTTAATCAGTTTGTAAAGAGATCAGACATCCTTAAATTCACTGTTCTTCAGTGCGATCTGTCAACACCTGCCTTACTTGCCTGAGGTGCTTGTTAAATGAGGATTATTGGTCTCTTAACCTATTGAATAAGAGATTCTGGGGTGGGACCCTGGAATGTGCATTTTAACAATCTTCCCACGTGGTTTTATGGACATAAGAATCTTAGAACCACTCCTCACAATTATCATCCTGTACATTTAATTTTTATACAGCAGGAATGCCTAAAATTGTCATTACTGTCTGTAGAGGTCAGGATGCGAAGAGAAGATGTAATTGGTGTAATGTCTCATTTATTTCTTATTTTTAAACCAATTAAACCAATACTACTTATAGTAAGTTTATGTCTATATTCTATTAGAATATTTAGGGAACTAGGAGACCATTACTATCATTCTTACCCATCATAGAGGGTGGGTGACTCTTTTCACTTGAGTTGTATCTCCCCCGTATCCCATCTGTTCTGTTTTTTCAAAGGATCAATTCAAATGTATTTAATTTTTTCATCATGTCTTTTCTCTCTCTCTCTCTTTCTCCCTCTCTCTTTCTTACCTCTTGTTTTTCTTCCCTTCTGGAAATCTAACCACCCTAAGTTAAATACCATAAACATTTTGGTGGCAATTCTTTTATGCACATATTCAGCATATTTTTTTTTCATATTCAGCATATTTATATATATATTCACCAAAACAAATAATTTTACATCATGGGGTCATATTCTGTTTTTCAAAAAACTGTAGTCACATCTTTTAAAAAATTCAGGGAACCTAAATTCCCTCTTTTCTCTACCCTTTAGCACAATAGTATGGCCAATCTGCTGCTTATTTTGTTATAACTTTTTCTATGATCATGTAACCTTACACTGTATGTTTTCAGCATCTCATATATACTGTTGTACTTTATATGTGTAATCTATCATTACATACATGTTAAAAATCATGTTTCTCTTTTCACTTAATAAAACACAGGGGTATACTTCTAAGTCAACTGGCAAAGCTTTTATTCTTTTAATGACTACATGATACTCTGTAGTATACATATTCCACAGTTAAACACCCACTACTTTATTTTAATAAAGCATTTACTTTAATTATTTTAATTAAACAGAAGACCCAGGTTCTTTAGGTCATTCTCTGCCATGCTCAGCTTGATGGCATTTGTCTTCCATCTTGTCTCTTCATTATCCCAAGATGTCAGTGGCATACCCAAACCTCATACAGTTTTGACTCGAGTCAGTAAAGTGTTCTTTTATTTCAGGCTAATCTTTTTTTCTTTATTTATTTATTTATTTATTTTTTAAAGATTTTATTTATTTGACAGTGAGAAACACAGTGAGAGAGGGAACACAAGCAGAGGGAATGGGAGCGGGAGAAGCAGGCTCCCTGCTGAACAGAGAGCCCGATGTGGGGCTCGATCCCAGGACCCTGGGATCATGACCTGAGCCGAAGGCAGACGCTTAACGACTGAGCCA
>CM053616.1:61995248-62014255 GCA_028646535.1 Procyon lotor | reverse complement strand
TTTTTGAAAGAGTTTACCCACATACATAGATGTCCCAAATTGCACTGGCCAGAATTTACCACGTGCTTATGTGTAAACCAGTCAATGATAAGGAAAATGAAAATACCATGATGGGTACAGAATAACCAAGATTCACCCCAGAGCCTGGGGAAAGATCCACTCTCTTAGGTAAGCATATAAAACCTCTGGGGTTGTTCATATTGAAGATCAGGAATGGTTCTATTAGGCAACTAGCAATATGTACCATGCAATCCAGTTTCCTTCAAGGTTCTTCATAATCTGACCTCATGATAATCTAATATAAAACTTCTATTTTAGACAAGCCAATCAGTTGTCTCTCCTGCTTATATATCCTACTCATGTATATTCCTACCTATGGCTTGGCTCATGTTTCTCTTAGAAATCTCTTCTGGTTCTCCAGAGCTGGCTGTGGCTATTTAAATTAAATTTAAAGTTAAATAAAATTTAAAATTTAGTTTCTCAGACATACTAATCACATTTCAAGAGCTTAATGGCCACATGTGGATAGTAGCTACTATTTTGGACAACACAGATGTAGAATACTTTTGCTGTTGCAAAAAGTTCTGTTGGACAGCACTGCTTTAGAGATTCTTGCAAATCATACCTTTTAACACAATGTTTGCCAAACTATGGCCACCTATATGAGAATCAACTAGAGATGCTGTTTAAATGCAGACTTTAAGCCTTAGGGGTAGGTCCCAGGCCACTTTTATGCCCAGGAATGCTGAAGAACCACAGCCTTGAGGTCTAAACTTTATTTCTTTTATGGAAATATACTAAATATGAAATTTTCATTTTCATCTACTCTAAACTTCAATAACGTTCATAATTTATGTATTACAGTTTTAGAATTTTACCATAGATATTTATATTCTCTAATTATTTCAGAAAGCATTTTTTTTAAAAGATTTTATTTTTTTATTTGACAAAGGGAGAGACAGCTAGAGCAGGAACACGAGCAGGGAGAATGGAAAAGGGAAAGCAGACTTCCTGCCAACGAAGGAGCCCAATATGGGGCTCGATTCAGGACCTGAGCTGAAGGCAGACACTTAATGACTGAGGCACCCCAGAAAGCATTTTTTCTGATAATTAGAGAATAGATCCCTTTAGAGAAGGTACTATGGCATTTTATAGTATGTATTTTCCAAAATGACTGATATGGTATTGGATACATGGTAAATACAAACTATTCACTGATTAATTACACTCCACAGAATTGGCAGTCTACATTATATATATAATTAGTAATTCTTTGAAAAATTGTAACTGTGTCTGCAATATTGGAGATGGAAGATAAATGAGTAAGAATGTTTCCATAATATTCTTCCTCAATTTCACTTGTTGGAAATACACTTAAAAATTCTGCATAGATTTCTGACATATGTTATATGAAGATATTCCCTATAGAGTTTAGATTTACAACATTTTTTTAAATAGTTATTTTAAAAAGTGCTCTGATCCCTGGGTTCTCCAGTAGAACACAAACTAATCAAACCTCTGGAGCCATAGCTGATGAAGAACTTGCTGTTGCAATTGAACTCCCCAAGTGAATAAGGGTTCATTTCCTAATCAACTAGAGAATTCCAGGTAGTTGTTCTACTTTGGTGATTTAGTAATCACTTGAAAATTTTTGGAGCAGGAGGTTAAGGTGTCGGCATATTAGAGAATGGCTAGACCTGTATCTTCACAAGTTGGGGGCACAGTGAAAGATCAAGGTAGACTAGTAATATTACTACTAGTAATAGTAATAGAGCAGCAACATTTCACTTTTAAGACTAGTATAAGGAATGTTTCTTTTACATTCTCTTGTACATTATTTCACAGGTTGTATTATTCCATGGGTTGATAGGAAAACAAACAACTGCATTTTCTGATAGGCTCATCACCTTATAATGTAAAATTAATCTAATTTCTTATTTAAGAAATAAAATCTCAGGGCATGTGGGTAGCTCAGTCAGTCAAGTATCTGAGTTTGGCTCAGGTCATGATCTCAGGGTCCTGGGATCGAGCCCCATGTCTGTCGGGCTCCTTGCTTAGCAGGGAGCCTGCTTCTCCCTTTCCTTTCCCTCTGCCCCTTCCCGTTTGTGCTCTTTCTCTTAAATAAATAAATAATCTTAAAAAAAAAAAAAAAAGAAATAAAATCTCTAGTGAACAAATAACAATTTTCCTCTTTTTTTTTTTTTTTAAAGATTTTATTTATTTGACAGAGAGAAACACAGTGAGAGAGGGAACACAAGCAGAAGGAATGGTATCGGGAGAAGCAGGCTTCCTGCCGAGCAGAGAGCCTGATGTGGGGCTCAATCCCAGGACCCTGGGATCATGACCTGAGAAGCAGGCTTCCTGCCGAGCAGAGAGCCTGTTGTGGGGCTCAATCCCAGGACCCTGGGATCATGACCTGAGCCGAAGGCAGATGCTCAACGACTGAGCCACCCAGGCGCCCCAACAATTTTCCTCTTAAACTCTTGATGTATTTTGACTCTAAGACAGTTGATTCATAATTTGATTCCAAAAGTCACATTTCCAAGATAATGGATCAACTCACTAAGCATAATTCCTGATACAAAAATAGACCCTCAGGAAATGTTAGGCTTCTCTCCTCATCAGACTTGTTGAATTGCAGTCCTCTGACTTCATCAGAGAGTACCTGTTTTGCCTCTCGACTAATATTCCCAAGTTCTTTATTTTCTGGAAAAGTTGGACCATGTAAATACCAACTTTTCTCCCCCATGTTCATATACATGGAATGATCTACTATGAGGTGTGATATGTTCATAGTATTCTTGGTCAAAAGATGTAAGAAGTTGTTTGATATGGACAGGTATTAAAAGGACCATCTGCACAATCTACTGAAGCCAAGTTGGAGTCTGGAAGCATAGTGTCTGGGTTATGGTATTTCAGATATTCTAACTGTTTGAGGTTTTTCTGCCATCATAAAGCCTGATGAGTCAGTGGTATGTCTTATCTCAACCTCTCCCTCCAGAGCAGTAACTGTGACTGAACGGGGTAATACATGGTGTGGTTGCATAACTGGCATTTCAGAGGGCGTATATATATGTCAGAGAATGTGTGCATGCACAAAACATAGCCTTTAATAAAAAACAACCATAAAGGTCTTTAAGACCCACATATCCTTCTCTTCTTAGTCCTTTCCTACTATTTAATCATTTAATTTATAGCGGAAATGAAGAATTCAATCCACTAATTTAATAAAAATTAATGTATACTACTTCAGGCATTGTGCACATATCATCTCTAATCCCCACAACAGCCTTGTAAAGTAGGCATCATGATTCTTATTTTTACAGCTAAGAAAACTAAAGTTTTCTTAGTTAACCTCAGAAAGGTTTAAGTAAATTTCACAAGGGCCCATAGATAGAAGGTGGAAAAGTCAGAATTCAAACCTAGGGTTGGCTGGTTTCCTAGCATTTGCTCTTTCCTCGAAAATCATCTTCTTGAGTACATATCTTATTACTCATCTAGATGATTGTAAGATCTGGATGTCAGGAATTGTATCTCATGTTTTATATTATCCAGAAAGGTAGCTTTTGGCAAATGTTGCTCCTCTTGCTGAAGATAGTGTAAATAGGTGCTAAGGAGCATATTAACTCTTTCAGAGACCAAGGGACCAGCTAGCACCTTATTTTGGAGAAACAGACTGTACCAAGGCTGTAGCTTGGTTAGTAAGGAATGTAGTGGGGGTCAAATCTTGGAGGTACAAATGTGAATGAACACTCCATGAGTGCAAGTACTTTGTCCCTTTTGCTCACTACTCTGTCTCCATGCCTAAAATAAGCATGTAATCATTCCTTAATGAATATTTGGTGATGAATGAATGAATGAATGGCTTCTCTAGGGGCATGTTCCCATTTTTCCATGGCTGTGGAATCCATCCTTAACCTGGGCCAAACTTCTTTCAGACTTAAGCCACTGACTCCAAAGCTGCTGGGAGAAGGGGCAGTAGATGGAACAATGTAAGCTTACTGCCTCTACTGGAAATACTGAAATGAGGCCCATGCCCTGTGGAAGCTAGGTCAGTAGCATTATCTTTTGAATACAGGATGCTAACAAGGAAAGATAAATCCAAAACAGTTCTGGGGCAGAGATGAATGGAGATGTATTTCATTTTCGCTTCTTTTTGAGTTTTACAAAATGATGATGTCTTTGTATTCCGCCATACATGATCAGTTTATCATCAAATTTACTTATTTACAAGTTAACCTGCATATTTTAGGTAATGTAGGCTTCAAATTTGTCAATAAGTATCCTAGTTAATAAAAAGATTGGAAGTCAGGGCTCCTGGTTGGTGCAGTCCTTTGAGCATCGGACTCTTGGTTTTGGCTCTGGTTGTGAGATGGTAGGGCTCAGCACGGAGTCCTCTTGAGACTCCCTCTCCCTCTGTGCATACTCCCCCATACACCCTCTTTCTCACTCTCTAAGATAAATAAATCTTTAAAAAAATAATTGAAAGTCATTTTTTTTCCGGATAATACTGCAGGATGGAATAGAGCCATGCAATTGAAATTCTGGAAAAAAATGTTTTGAAAAAATGTGACAAATCTCTTGTACTGTACAAATGTTAGAACTCATTTTGCTCATTAGATTTCAAATTGATAAGACTTCCAAAATCAAACAGCGTGGGCTTACTTTAGATACTGTTACATGAGAGATTACCAGACATCTGTATGGTGTTTACCCTTGGGAAGCTAAAGTTCACGAATTGCAAACAGGCACCATAATTCTATCTTAAAGTTTGTGTTTAACCTCTACTGATTTTTTTTTTTTAAGGCTTTCAGGTAATAACTGGAAATAGCAATTATAATATCAAGCTTGCTCTCCTTTCATTTGGATAAAAAGTTCTGCCTCAAATACATCTGTCAGTTCCTTAAAAATAATTTTTCTCTTCATAGTTTTCCTACTGAGCAAGATATTTTTATCCAGTGCGGATAATAGAATTCTCCATTGGGCAGGAAATTAACAATGAAAATCAACTTAATAAGTCTTTATCAAGTACCTGTAATTGAAGTTGTGCTGGGGAGAAAGAGAAAGGAGAATAAAGAACACTCTCTGACCTTAGGGAAGCTTACAATCTAGCTAAAATGCATTTATGTAGCTTTTGGTTTTGTAGGTTCAGATCTAGTTTTGTTTTAACCATGTTCTTGAAACCATTACTAATGTAGTAGATTTATATAACATAATACGTTGGTTTGTCATTTGTTCTGTTACCAAAATTATAAAAGAATTCAAATGCACTGATATCTAATGGAGATTTAATGTTCATTCATTTTTTTTAAAACTAGAAGACATTTTTAACTTTGTTCATGAAGCATTGAATGTAAAATTTGAAACAGTGCTGGTGATGTTAAAGGAATCATAGTATAAGTCTTAAGCTTGTTAGTGGCACTTCATGGACATTAAGGAACCTATAAATAAAACCAAAACTGTGATACATATATTTTGTATATATGAATTTGATCACTATTCAACTCGTATCTTTTTTGTTGTCTTATAGAGCAGAAATTAATTTTAGTAAGTAAGCTCATTTTGAGATGTTATTTATGTGGTAAATTTAAGGTATAAGAAATTATCATTTAGAGAGACAATGAGTAAAAGCTTATTTTGACCTTAGTATATATTTAAAGCATATTTAAGGTTTTGAGGAGGGCATGTATTTCATGGAGCACTGGGTGTGGTGCATGAACAATAAATCTTGTAACACTGAAAAAATAAACATGTTTGGGGAAAAAAATTTAAAAAAAGAGTTCTATCAAAGAAGATTAAAAAAATAAAGCACATTTATAGTTATATGAAATTACTTAATTGATACATTACTATTTTACTAAAGCATATAGATTATATTCAGAAATAATAAACACTTAGAACACAGATCAAAAATATTTTTTTCAAAATCATTTTCTTATAAATGCAATTTACTCTTTAGAAATTTGAATTCTTATCCATTTTTCATTAGTGAAAAGTATGCACACTCTAATTTGACCCTTGATATATGTTTCTCATTATGTACAGTAATAAAAAATAGTAAGACTAATCAGCACCATATTTACCATAAATATGTTGCCTTTTTACAAATTTTCTTTAACTTGAGTGGAATTAAATTTTCTGCCTGAACTGTGGACCACCAGAGAAAGGAAGATACATGTTAAGGAAAGAAAAAAAAATGAATAAAATAAAAGACTTAAAGGATAATTAGAACTCAGTGCTAGCTACAATAACATTTTGGCTTTAAATTGTTATTTTTTATTAGCGCTTATTAAAGAACAAGACCATAATTTAGTCTGCTAAATTCTAACTCATTAATTTAGTCACTTATTGCTGTTACTATAGTGTTTGTTTTTATCTTATTTAAAAGCTGGTTTTCCAGAAACTTACATGCATGAGAGCTCTGTTCTAAGTTGACTTTTTTGTTAGTAGAATTTTGTTTTGATCTATTCATAGATACTTTTCCCTTAACTCTTACGTTAAATTAAAATGTTAACATATAAATCCTATTGCAATGATATGTAAATAAAACAGACTAAAAATAGTTGTATAGTCACAATTTTCTGTCCCTAAGAATTAGAGATTTAAATCTCTGAAAACACTAATGTGTGTGGGATGGTTATGATAGTCCAGCTGCCTTTGTGTGTGTTTCATTTAAATGTAAATTTATCTTAGAGACTCTAAAGATGAGCTCAGAAAATAGAGAATTTTCATTTGAATAGTCATTTTCTTCTTTTTTTCACAGATAGTGAAATAAAACCTTATTTTACGCTAAAGAAAAAAACTCGTTAAACAAGCCCAAACTCAACTACCTTATTTTAAAGGTTCTTTATGGATTTTTTCCTCACTAGTAGTTTTTCCAAGATGATAAAATTAAAGGAAAATTAATTTATATGCTGTAAAAGCATATATAACAGCAATTCAACAATTTCCAATATGATCCTGAGTATTATTTTGCAGTTACTATGTAAAGGAAAATAGTAGTGTTTTAAACAGAAATTAGGTTTCTAAAATATATTTTAAGCAATTGAATTTGAGATATTAAAACAAAAAACTACTAAACCACAGTGACATGTATCACACGTGCACATATCTGTATACTATATTTATATTTAGATTATATTTTTAGCCACTACTTAAAATTTAGTCTGACACCATAATTATAAATCAACTGTTAGGAATGATTTCTGAGGGCCAGTTTTTTTAAAAAGTTTACACTTTTCCACTGTTCCCTTTAAGATAGAAGGTCAAGATTCAAAGCTCTACCTTGGCTTCATTTTATACTTAGTTGTTGACGTTGTGTAAGCTATAATGTTCTCTTAAGGGAGGTTAGCTTGTATTGACTTTAGCAGCTTTTTCTACTTCCCTGCAATAAAACAGACCATTTGTGTGAGTTGCTGTTGATTGCATATTTTGAAGTCATTTTTGTCTTTAGCCATTGCATTACCAGCCTGTGATTATCTTGTGTAAAAAAAACAAACAGACAAAAAACTCTTTGATCTACCCTAACCTTTCTATATGTAAATTTTGGAAAAGTGGCTCCATAGCATGCCCATAAAATGTACTTCTGCACTGACATTTCCAAAGTAATTATAAAAAGGATTATAAAGTTGACTAAAGAAATCACTGTTTGTTGCTTGATAAATTTACTTAGGCACATAAATGTAAATATTTTCCAAGCAACTGTTATAGAGTCAAGGGTTCTCTTCAAAGAAAAGACCTTTGTTTATAACCTAAATATTTTTCTTTTATATAGTTAGTGTAGTAAAGTAAAGGAAGTGTTTTCTGAATATTTTTATTGCAAGATCTTGAATTTTTTTTTATGCCATTCTTTAACATGTATCTTTTCATAGCATGTTTGCAGATGTTAAAACACAATTCTGCATCATATTTAACTTTAATTAATAGTTGCTGTTTGAGAGTTTAAAACTGAATTTTATAGTGGGGGTGTGAAATGTGTATTTACAGTAGTATAACTTACAGATTCTGTGATATGAGGTCAAGCACATTGATTTATAATCAAAATCAGAAATTATTTTTGTTGGTGGCTTGTCATTGGTAAAAAGCATTTCTGGGTTATAAACCATAAAACTATTTTTCAAGGTTATCAGTGGTCAGTTGGTAGTAAATGAATGTGGTAGGTTAGTTTTCTCTAGGTTCATTCCTATTCGGTCTTATGGTTTGAGAAAAAAACAATAGAGAAGGACATATTGGCGTGAATATTTTTAACCATTCCACTTGGTAAAACTCCATACCATGTCTAAGAAACAAATATTGGGCTTCAGAGGTATTTTCCTTTGAAAAACTGTTGCATTTAGCCTTTTTTAGGATGTTGTGTTTCACTAAATTAGATGGTGTTGAAGTGGGAGGTAGTGTAGGTAATTGTAAAATGTTATACCTTCCATGAACGGTTATTACCTGTAACTGAAAATGCTGTCTGAATCTATTTTTGTAGTGCCAGGGAGAGTGGGGGATGGGGAGAATGAAACTTGAATCAGTGACCATCTGGCCCAGATTTGGCTGATTTCCTGTGCACTGCCCTTTGTTTCAGCCAGACAATGGATTGTTCCTTTTACAGATAAGAACTCTGTTGATGACTTTGTGCTGAATCAGCAGGTTTGGTTTGGGATTTCAAGCCTAGACTCCTATTGAGGGGTTTTCTGTTCTGGCATTACTATTCTTGTCTTCACATAATATAAAATATATTAAGGTTCTTTTCTATAGTTTAATAGAGTGATGGGATTGCAGACAAGTCAAATAAAATAATTGGAAATGTAACTTTCTGGTTTGATATTGCTTTTCTCAAGCATTGACACTTTCCTAGTCTGTAGTTTCCAAAATTAATATCTCCCTGATTGTGATTTTTGATAAATCTTTACTTGGATACTTCTTTCTGTCTGAACTTGAATTTTCCATTTGAATCTTTGATGATTTACATTCACTGTTGTTCTAATCTAGGCTAGGCTTTTATGGTGTGGTTATGCAAACGTTAAGTTTTCTGTGACATCTGTTGACATACATAGGCAAATTATGTCTTGGAGTGTTAGAACTATTTTTCTTACTTTAAACAGTACATAATCATCAGGAAACTGTTAAAAAAAAAATAAGATTACTGACTAGAAGCAGAGCCTTTTGTTGCCCAGAGTTCTAAGTAAGCCAACTACCAGTTTCTGTAGGTTATCTCAGAAGCAATAGAGGTCAGAGTGTGCTTAAGTATCACTTTTTCAGAAGACAAGAGGACACTTCAATGCTACCATCTTGCTGTGTGGCCAAGAAGTATAAAAATAATAATTTTTACTTCTGAAATTTTAGAAGTATTATTGGCAAAGTTTAAGTAAATCTTTTAGTTCAACTCATCTCTTTACAGCTGAACTGCCAGCTAGCACTCCGATATAGAATTTTCTCCAGATCACTTTTTCTGAAACCACTTATAACTTTAAAATTAAGCATTGATCAGACTACTTTGAGATCTAATCTGTAATTCTTTTGTGTCGATAAAGGAATGTTCATTAAGTAAAATCAAGGGGACTGATCATAAGAAAAAAACTTCTTAAGAGTTCCACCAGGATCTAATTATGTAGCAGATGGGACCACACAGCACATTGCACTGTCATTTGATGCAATTAATTTTAGGTCTGCATGCACCAAAGGTGAATGACAACAAATGGCACAAAATGTTAGTTAGCATTCATATGGGGCACTGTCTATTTGTATATGTTACTTCCCTTCTCTTTTAGATGTTTTTAATCAACTGCTTGCTCTCTTTGATACTAATAGGGCCTCAGAATTGCTTGTTTGGTTTAAATGCTTGGGTGGTTTGGAATACGAGGTTGTTATAGATGGTAATTGGAAGGGCATATTCAGATTTGGAGAATTAGTTAAATCTAGAATAGGCAGAGTTAAAAAGTGGCAATGACAACAACACCAAGACAAGTTCTACTTTATTTTCCCTCCTGCTTTAATCAGACTAGTTCAGGGAACTAGTTCGAGGTAGAGGGGAAGGTCTTATCCTTTCCCCCCCTCCCCCCTCCTAGTCACCCTTTACCCCCCAACCTCTGACTCTCCTTCAAATCTCACTGAGGAATTATAGTCTCTACAGAGGCTTGGTTGCAGATGCCTGGAAAGTTTACACTGCAGAGAGTTGTTTTGTTTGGCATAGCTAATCAGGAGCCAGGCTGGAATTGCTCATAGCTGTCATTCAGGTTTTGTTTCAAAGTCCAAGGACCTGCTGGGAAAAACAAAAAGCTAATGAAAGCTGACTGTATTTAGGCCTCAAATCTGTGGAATCTGAAATGATGTCCTGACAGTGTATTCTTATTCTTCCACATTCTTGCCGTTACTAAGGAAACAGATTTTTAGAGGCTTTCCATCTTCATTGTCAAGTATTTGCTACACTTATTGTTGTTTTTCAGATTAGAGCAATTCAGATTATCCCCTTTTGAGATGAAGGAAAAGAGAAAATAATGGAAATAAAATGTCTGAATCAATTACCCTGAATGCTAGTAAGATCAGGGTTTTTTTTTTTTAATAACTTTAAATTTTTTAGATTCAGCACATATTAAAATTTAGGACAAGATCTCAGTTTCCCCAGGTTTGTGAGGGCCACATGTGTGAGAATCACATTCCTTTAATATGAAATAGTAAATATTCATGTAATCAATAATGAATACATTTTATGGGAAGGAACCACATAGTAATATATCCTATCTTGAAGATCTTCCTTCTTGAGTAACAAACCAAATTATATGAACCACTGATGTGCTTCAATTCTTATCTGTAAATGGGAAAATTAGGTAACACGAGAAGATGGACTTTGATGAACCAAAAAATTGGTCTTTTGATATTTGTTTGCACAAAAAGATGTTTTGCCTTGGTGGGTTAGCACTCATATATGAAAATGCTGTTGTTTTTACAGTCAGGAGACCATTTGGAGCACATATTACCAATGCTTTGATAAGTGACAAAGCAAAAGATAATTTTTTAGAGACAAGGTGTTCTTTGGGTTGACTTTAGATTTGAGAATCCCCAGGGATTCTCCTCAGTACTGCTATAACCTTTATGAATCTTCTTATCAAGAAGATGACTCATTGAAAGATGACACACTTTTTTTCAGACTTAACAAACATCTTCATCAGGTACTTTCTCTTCTGTAGCATTAACTGCAATATTGAAATGATCTGGTTTTGGTACTGCCCAGATCATATTCCTCTTTTGGTATCAACACAGCAGAAGCCTACATTCACAGAGATAAGATCTGGCTTAATTTTCTTCCGAGAAATATAAGAGAGTGGGCAGCTGGCTGAATGGAAAAGAACCAAAAGGTCTGGAGAAGTATTCAAAGATACTTATTTTAATTTCTGTATCTTTGTTCATGCTGACTTCCCAGCTTGGAATCTTATCTTCTCTCCTCTCTACCTAAACCCTACATTTCTCAAGCTCCAGCTCAGGTCCTTCTTCATTCAGTAAACCCCCTTTAACTTCTGTTGCTGCCCCAAGAGCAGTATCCTTAGCTGATCACGGTATCTAAAGAATTATGTTTAGATAGAGTTTCTACATTTTCAGGGAAAGAGTGACCAGGATGGGGGAGATATGGAAGAAAATTACATAAAGGGAGTAGACAATTTGAAAGGGGCAAGTTTAATCCAAGAAGATTTAGAGAGAGACAAGATAGCTGTCTTCAGGGGGCTGATATGTGCAGCTGGAATTAGATTTACTCTGATTACCTCTAAAGTAGTGGCTTTTAAATTTTGCTCTGCAGAGTTGCAGGCATTCTTGATGTGCCTTGGGCTGCAGTGGGGTAGAGCAGGGGGCACTAGAGAACATGCTGAGAGCCCCTTGCAGCTCCCAACAGAATTCTGCTTTTAACTGCTTTATACATTGGTCTTGTGTTGATATTTCTTTTATTTTTTTCTAAAGATTTTATTTATTTATTTGAGAGACAGGGAGAGAGAGAGAGAAAGTAGAACAGGCAGAGAGGCAGGCAGAGGGAGAGGGAGAAGCAGGTTCCCTGCTAAGCAGGAAACCCAGTGGGGGTCTTGATTCTGGGACCTTGGGATCATGACCTGAGCTGAAGGCAGCCTCTTAACTGGCTGAGCCACTCAAGTGCCCCTTGATGTTTCTTTTAAAGGCAGATTGCTCTGCTTTAAGGTTTTTAAATCATTGCTGTATAGAATAATAAGTAGAGGAGAGTTTGCGTTCAACATAGGATAAAATATTTTAGCTGTAAGAGACTTCAAAAAATTAAATGTAGTATTATGTGAAATGTGAGTTCCACATCAATTAGAAGCTTAATGGCCCCTGCCAAGTATTTTGGATGATTTTTGCTTATGGGGAGAGGTTGAGTTGGGTACCCTCTTCCCTAGATTTCCTTCAGTTCTAAGATTGTGTGGTTGATTTCTTCTTTCATTGTTAATATCAGATGATTTGATACTTAGCTGAAGTCAGTTGGGTTTTTGGGTAAATCTTACCTCCCCATTAAATCATAGGTCTCCAGAGTAGGAACAATGTCTTCACTGCTTTTGGATTCTTCAGATCCTAGCATAGATGTAGGGGCTCAGTAAATACCTGTTGATGCAAGAAATAACTGCAAGAAGCACATGCTTGATTGCCTTATGACCTCTTCCAATCATAAAGTGTGATAAGAGAAGGTATTTGCAAGAATTTTTTTTTCCACTATTGCTTTCTGCCCTCCAGGAATAGTAGAAATGACAAAGGAGATTTAAGATAAGCTTTCTTTCTTTCTTTTTTTTTTTTTTGTGACCAGGAGGCCAGAATAATACTACTGTGTCTAAAAAAAGTGAACATGACCTCTCCCTCTCCTTCCTCAGCACCCCGAAGCCTAACAGGGGAAACATTGAATGTGGAAATCATAACTCCCCAAATTGAGAAACGGAGACACAATAGAAGGACAAAGTGAGAGTTCTAGGTATCCCAAGTGATGATAGGGAAATGCGTTATAAGAAGATCACATCATTAGTCTGGACTTTTGGGTTTTTTTCTTTATGTTTCATTTGTTCTGATGTTGTTGAGAACTAGAATTAAAGAGTATGAATTACAGGAAAACTTTCCAGGATCAGAATCTAGTAATCGGGGGCACTGGGTGGCTCGGTCGTTAAGTATCTGCCTTCGGCTCAGGTCATGATCCAAGGGTCCTGGGATTGAGCCCCACATCAGGCTCCCTGCTCTGCGGGGAGCCTGCCTCTCCCCCTTCCACTCCCTCTGCTATGTTCCCTCTCTCACTGTGTCCCTCTCTGTCTAATAAATAGATAAAATCTAAAAAAAAAAAAGAATCTGGTAATCATAGTAGAGTTGATGGGGGAGACAGTTGCTTGATGAGCACAGTGTAATCTGAAATAACCCTTTCACTCATATGAGACCTTTTCTACTTCTTTTCTTTGTATTGGGTGGAAAAGGACAAAGTGTTTCAGCTCCTGATGCATTGCCTTATACCTAGAGGACACTCGAGTGATTATTTAATTGAGCTGAATTTTATTAATGGGACTTTCAGTGCCAATTACCAGTTACATTGTTGGTGAAAATATTCATCATTGCTTGAAGGCTCCACCATACCTCTCCAAACTCAGGACCTGAGTTTAGGGGCAAGTTTTATGATGTCAGTATATTACAGTTCAAATGAGGAAATTGGTCACATCTAAAAGCAAACAGCTTGTGAAAGATCTCTGTCCAAGTTGTTCATTTTTGATAAATGACAAGGGGAATGCCTGGAGCCAGTAATATTCCAGCATTAAGGAAGTCTTACTATACCCTCAGGGAGAGGGATACTTTTATTGGGTGAGTAGTTGGAAATCCCAAGTATGTGTGCTATAATATCTGAGTACCTGAGTAATGTCCCCTGTAGGCAGATGTAAAAATGAGTATACTTTTGGGGTGCCTGAGTGACTCAGATGGTTGGGCATCTGACTTCAGCTCAGGTCATGATCCCAGGGTCCTGGGATGGAGCCCCACATCAGGCTCCCTGCTCAGTGAGGAGCCTGCATCTCCCTCTCACTCTACTACTCCCTCTGCTTGTGTTCTCTCACTCTCTGTGCCAAATAAATAAATGAAATCTTTTTTAAAAAATGAGTATACTTCTATCATTGGCTCAAACATTACATTCATCTCAATGGGATGTGCACAGTGACTGACAATCATTTAAATACTAGCATTCTATTTCAGCTTGTTGAATTCTGAAAAAGCAATCTAGGATGGTGTTCTCATGAGTTACCCTTTAAGATAGCATTATTGTCTCAATTTTTATTAATAAAATGTATTACTTACCTTTAAGGTGTTTGAAATTTAGTGAACTAGTTTGTATCCTATTATACTTGCCTCTCTGTTTTAGCAGTTTTGACATTGAAATGTAACTATTTGAAACTTCTGTAACAATCCAAGGGAGGAAGTTTGATACTTTAGGGTGAGGGATGTTTATTTGCTTTGAGGAACTAGTACCCATCTTCTCTGTTGATAAAAGACTGTTGTGATAAAAGATCATTGTGTTTCCCTTTTTATTTAGCTTGGTTTCCTAAGTGCTACATTGGATGCTGAACTGTATTTACTGGTTAGCATATTGGATTCCTTTTCTCTGGTGGACCTGAACTTTCTTTTACTTTCTATTACACAGTAATATATATATATCTCTTCTTGTAGCCAGTGCACATCCATTTGGGGAAGACAGAAGGTACAAATAAATTCAATTTATTATAACCATTAAACTATTCCCAAAGGTTCAAGACCATGCCCCTCAGCACAATGAGATAGTGCCAAGGTCATAATACATACCTGAAAATATTTTTTTAATGAATTAAGCTCAACAAGGGTTTACAAATGTCAGGGAGATTATTTGAGAGGGAAAATTAGAGACGCTGTCTTGAAAGAGGAGACATTTATGTTAGCCTGAGAAATGAATAGAGTTTTGACAGGCAGAGATGGGCCGGTGAATTTTTTATGGAAGTAAATTGCGTGAGCAGAGATGTGGAAACAGAAAAACGTGGCTCATGTCCTCATGATGGTGAATGATCCATTTTGGAGAAGCACAGGGAAGGTGAATGGACTGTTTGGAGGGATCCTGGCCCACTGCTGCTGGTGGAATGGCCATCTTGGCCGTTGCTAGCTCTTGTCTCTTTATCATCTTGTCTGGAGTGACTCCCCAGAGTCCACAAGCCCAGCAGTTCCCAGGGCAGGAAAGGGCACACAGACCGCACCCCTCTAGTGTCCTCTCATATCCCGCCCTTGACTCTTAGTCGTTTACTCTAATCCTTTACTTAAAACAACTTAGCTGTGATGTTATTTTAACCCTGCTTAAAACCCAAGCAGTCCAAAGGCTGTCGTGCAACCTTAATTATTCTTTAGTTTACTCACCAGGAGGCCCTGAATGTAAAGCACATTTGCACCCATAGGAAGCAGACGTCCTCTCACAGATGATGGATTATTTTATTACTTGAAGCTGTATGGCTGAAATTTAGACATAGTTAAAACAAAAGTTTGTATTTATTAAGCAGTATGTGCCAAGCACTCTACTAAATACTTACACTCATGATGTCATTTGGTCTTTGTCATTATTTTTAGTATATGCTATACTTTTATTTTAGTAATGAGAAAAAAATGGACAGAAGTTTAGTATCATTTAACTTCACAGTAGGTGCCAGAGCTGGGATCTCAATCTAGGAAGTTTGACTCCAAATCCTGAGCTCTCAGCCAATACACTGTACTGATTTAAAGAAACACATTAAGGGATGCCTGGATGGCACAGTCAGCTAAGCATCTGATTCTTGGTTTCAACTCAGGTTGTGATCTCAGGATTATGAGATTGAGCCCTCCATCAGGCTCCATGCTCAGCAGAGTCTGCTTAAGACGCTCTCCCTCTCCCACTACCCCTCCCCTAGCTCTCTCTTTCTCAAATAAATCAATCTTTAAAAAGATAAAGAAGCACATTAAGAAAGTATGAGAGATGCAGTGTTGTTCCATAAGATGATGACCAAAAAAGGATAGTGTTAATAGGCTTTTATATTTAAGGTTTCATGAACTGAGTGGCCAGGGACTCCTTAAGGCCCTTGTTGTTTCAATATTTAAATTAAAAGTTAACTCTGAATGCCTTTAGGTAGAGTGTGCACCCTTCCTTTCATGCATATCCCCTATCAGCCCAAATTTATGGCATAGGTGAATATATTACATTAGTTCAGAATGCATTGACTGTATTGGCTCAGAATGCAACTCCAGTCATGCTGTTCTCTGTTTGAGTCAAGGAAGCAGAAGAGGGATGAAGCCAACCATGCTGGTCCTGTTTTATTAGGGAAGGAAGACTTTTCCTAGAAATCCCTGCAGGACACTCCCCTTATGTCTACTGAGCTAGAACTGGACTGCTTGGCCTTCCTTCACTGCAGAAAAGGCTAGAAAGCTAAGGAACATGACTTTCATGGTGAGCTTAGATCAGTCAAAAGCCTCTACCTAGGATTGGCACCCCAATCAAAATTGTGGTCCTATTAGCAAAGAAGAAAGGGGGATGAGTATTTGAAAAGTGATTAAAAGAGCGTATTTATCATCCTCATGTTCTTTAAAATTCTGCTTGACTACGTACTACGCTCAACCTACACTACGTCACAATGGAATGATTCATCAGGATAAGCTGACTGCTGGAACAAAATCCTCAAAATTTCAGTGGCTTAATTAGTTACTTGTTCACACTGCAGTCCAACATGCTTCTCCTTGCAGTTGCTCAGGGATCTAGGATCCTTTCATCTGCGATTGCCATCTTCAAATTCCAGCCCCCAGGATCCTCCTGGAAGGAGGAGAGTATAGGGAAGGCACACAAACACTTAACTGTCTGGCCACCACATTGGACGCATTCCATTGCGAGAACTGGCAAATGCTGTTTGGCTGTGTCTCTAGGGAGAGGAAGTGGGTTTGGTGAGCATCTTGTCAGCTTCTGCCACACTCTGGCTGATTGAAATTTAGTTGTCTTAAAGACAGTTGACAGATGGACAAAGGGATTCTTTACAAATGTGAAAATTGAGTTTCACAAGAAGTTATAAATAAATGAGGCTTACTATCTCTTGTTATTTCTTAAAGATGTTTCACCTCATATTTCTTTTCATAGACAGGTAAAATATGGAGAGTAAAGTTTCAAGGATATTTCCACAAGGCCTTCCCTGACTTCTCCAGATGATAAGCAGACTGCTGTATTTACTTCTGTGTGTGCTGCTCCTTGGCTGTAATTGGCATGAATCTCACTTAGCTGTTAAACTCTCAGAGGGCACAGACCATGTACAATGCATCTTTCAATCACCAGGGCTTAATGCCTATAACTAATGATCTTGTGGGATTGAATGACTGATTTTTTTAAAATATTTTTTTATTTGACAGAGTAGAGAGAGAGATCACAAGTAGGCAGAGAGGCAGGCAGAGGGGAAGGGGGAAGCAGGCTCCCCGCTGAGCAAAGAGCCCGATGCGGGGCTCGATCCCGGGACCCTGAAATCATGACCTGAACCGAAGGTAGAGGCTTTAACCCACTGAGCCACCCAGGCACCCCTGAATGACTGATTAAATGGATAAATGCATGAATGAATGTATTGACAATAGTGCAACTTCAATTCAGACTAAAAGGAGAGAAGGCTAGTTTTGAATTCATAAAAATTTTGATTTATAGAATTTTCATGAAAGTATGTTTTTATCTGCAGCATAAATGGTCATTTGACTAGCCACTCACAAATAACTAATATATATAGTAATGGCATCACAAATAACTAATATATATAGTAATGGCATTATAATCACCTTATATGATTATAAGGCAAAAATTTTCACAAGTAGATTAAGCATACAGTTAAATCTGAGTGTCCCTAAATTTCACATATTTAGAGAACTAGTGAGAATTTTATTTCACAAGTAATATTTGTATATTCACTACCTTAATTTTTTATTCATTAACTCAACCAGTATTCAGTGAGTTCCTACTCAAAGAGCAGGTACTTATACACATACTAGTCTATAATTATATAATTGTATGATTTTATAATTGGGATGAGGGCTACAAAGGCAAAGAGTAACAAGAGTACATATAAGAAGTTTTTGAGTAATACTGTCTGTGTTGAGATGAAAAGGAAAAGTGAGATAAAGGTAGAGAAGAGTTTCAGTAAGAGCACTTCACAGTGTGAAGGGTTTGAGGAAGGGTGCTTGACACATGGGAGGAACTGAGAAAGAAGGTCACGCCGTCTGGACTGGGGAGAGGCTCAGAGGTAGGAAAGGGCCAGGCCTTTGGATCTCACAGACCACGTTAAGGCTTTGGACCTTGCTTTACTCCCTCAGCTCATGTGATTCAAAAAAGAAAAGAGAAAGTACTGTTTAAGATGGCATCAGATAATAAGCCTTTCAACAAGAAAACATTTTGGAATAAAATATATAAGTACAATAAATACAATTTTTATTTTTAAATTAAAAAAATACCACACTCGTGGGGTGCCTGGTTGGTGCAATTGGTTAAGCTCAGACTCGGTTTCAGCTCACTTCGTGATCTCAGTTGTGAGATTGAGTCCCACCTAGGGCTCTCTGCTCAGCATGGAATCTGCTTGGATGTCTCTCTTCCTCCCCTCTGCCCCTCCCCACCTCAAATAAATAAATAAATCTTTTTAATCTTTTTTTTAAAAATACCACACTTGGAACAATGGTGAAAAAATTTTTAAAACTGTTGGTTATTCCTCATGAAGGAAGGAAAGAAACTAAAATTGACAGAAAGGTGATGGGAGATGGATTTAAATAAGTGGGGGTCAGGGAATGGAGTTCTAGCTCAATCTCACTTTTTAAAAAATTATTTTATTTATTCATTTGTTTATGTGTGTGTGTGTGTGTGTGTGAGTGTGAGGGTTGGGGAGAGGATCAAGCAGACTCCATGCTGAACGCATAGCCTGACAGAGGGCTTGATCCTGTGATCCCAAGATCATGACCTGAGGTGAAATCAAAAGTCAGAGGCTTAACCAACTGACCCATACAGGTGATCT